>CM076846.1:154888481-155076261 GCA_039519185.1 Astragalus membranaceus | reverse complement strand
CCGTTGCTGGCATTAAAAAGGGAGTACGTGACTCGGAGAGGAAGCAGCGCATGATATGAAGATGCAAGCACGGAACCCTAGACACCAATTATAAATAGTGCAGCTTTAGAGGAGAGGACTTACGCAAGAATTAAACCATAGAGAGAGTGCCGCACTTTTCAACAAAGCTGCGAGAATTAGAAAGAAAGGTCCCCACATCACACACACTCACAGTAACGGATAGCACGGAGACGAGGAGAGAGTGAAGAACTTGGGTACCTTGTTGACACCGTGAGAGAGCTTTGGAGCAGAGAAGGAGACTGAATACTCAAGATCAAAATTTCCTCCATCTTTCGGGTTATTTTTATCTCTGTAGTTCATGACTCCTAATTTTATTTCATTGTTCTTAGTCACTATGGATAGCTAAATCCTCTTCTAGGGTCTTAGGTGGATCTTGCTTGATTAGAGACCTTTCTATGTCTTAATTTATGCTTTGAATTCCTGGTTTTTATTTCAATTAATATTATCCTATTGCTTTTATCACATAATTAGGATTGACAACTTTTGCATGTTTATAATCAATTAGTTGATCAACGACCGTACTGCAATTAGTTGGTGGACCTATAGGATAATTGAGATTATAATTAATGCATGGCCAAACTTTAATTTAGTCTTCCAATCATTCAACCTTTTTCCTCTTTATGCTTTTCTTGAATTTAAATTCTTTCTTGCATGACCAAACAAGGGTTAATTTAGGAAAAAGAATATTAATCGCGAATGACCAAACGGATTAATAAGTTTAGTAAAGAGATTGGTAATTGAATAAAACAAGGAATTCAGGTAGAATTAGACATAAAGGAATCGAAGCTCGCAAGTGAAACCGTGACCCTAGGCTTCTCTCCATTGGTTAAACTTTACATTTTAGTTCTTGCTATTTATTTATTTTTATTTTAGTTTATATAACCACCAAACATTCGATCGTCTAAATAATAATTAATCTTAAGAGTTTGGTACTTGTTAATTAATCCCTGTGGAGACGATATCTTTTATACTACTTCTGCGAGAGAGTATACTTGCTCTAAGTGTGTTTTTAATGCAACAAGTTTTTGGTGCAGTTGCCGGGGATTAATTTAGCAATATTAAACGAATTTTTTTTATTGTTTTAGACATTTTTTTTATTTCTTGTTTTAGTTTGTTTTAATTTAATTCAATAAAAAGGAAAAAAAATTACATATTTTTTTCTCTCTTTTCTTATCCTTCAAGCAGTTCTTTCAATTTCTGGATCAAAAACCAAAATAGGCTCCTGGGAGCGGGTGAGCATGCACGAGTAATAATAATAAAAACAAAACTAACAAATAAAAATAATGGCTGCAAATCCGAGAAGAACTCTTCGGAACTACTTTACTCCCTCACCAAATGTTGTTACAAGCATATTCAACCCACCTGTGCAAACTACTAATTTTGAGCTTAAACCAAGCTTAATTCAAATGGTTCAGAATTCCACTATGTTCAGAGGTACACCAATAGAAGACCCACACACTCATCTTAGAAACGTTTTGAGGGTGGCAGACTCAGTGATTTGCAATGGTGTCACTCCTGAAGCCATTAGAGTGAGATTGTTTTCGTGGTCTTTGGCTGACAAGGCATCTGCTTGGATAGACTCTCAACCTGCTGAGTCCATTACCACTTGGGACCAACTGAAGCAAAAATTCTTAACCAAATATTTTCCTCCAGGTAAGACTACGAAGATTCGAGGTGCAATAATCAGCTTTGCTCAACTTGAGCAAGAATCTTTACATGAAGCTTAGGAAAGATTTCAAGATTTACTCTGAAGTTGTCCCCATCATTTATTTGAGAAGTGGCAATTGCTTGAATATTTTTGCAACGGGTTTTCCTCTCAAAATAGAGGAATTGTTAATATGGCTTGTGGGGGTTCTCTCATGAATGGGGAGCCTGCGGCAGTATATGACTTAATTACAGAAATAGCAGTCGATAATGTTCAGTGGGACACAAGTGACTGACACATTAAGAAATCAGCTGGGATGTACAAGGTTAAAGATGAAACTAGTATTGATATTAAGATAGATGCCCTCTCTAAACAGATCCAATCTTTGATGAAGGCACAAGCTCAAACTACTCTTACAACACATTCCACTAGTGAAAACACAAATAATCTTTGGGGAGGCCTAACTGAAGAAGTCAACTATCTTGGTCAGACGAAAAGTGAGTTAAGGCTTGGCATGCAAGAATCTTTAGTTAGATACATGGAAAAGGTTGGACATCCGTGCATGGGTGTTTTAGCCAATTACATGGACAGGACAGATGAGAGGTTGCAATCCATTGAAGACTTGATAAAAGCACAGGGCTGACCAACTACTTCAACTGAGGAGGCCAATTATGTTCAGAACTCCAATCGAAGCCAAAATGATCCTTATTCAAATACTTACAATCCAGGTTGGAGAAGTCACCCCAATTTCTCTTGGGGAGGACAACAAAAGGGGCAAAACTCAAATTCCTATAAGCCGCCACATGTGCAAAGGCAGGAGGAGAAGAAGCTAGATACCAATGATTTGTTTGGAAACCAGGAGGGAAAAATTAATGAGAAAATTGGAAGCTTAGAGGGCCAAATTGGAACCATGAACAACAAAATTGTAAGCTTGGAGGGCCAAATGGGAGCCATAGGTAGCCAACTTTCAAGTATCGTTACTATGTTATCTCAAAGGCCTCAAGGCTCACTGCCTACACAGACTGAGCCTAATCTAAGGAATGAGCATTGCAAGGCTGTCACTCTTAGGAGTGGCAAGGAGCTGGTTCAAGAAAACAATCAAGATGGGTGGGCGCTTGAGAAAGAAATACAAGCTCCTACTGAGGGGAGCACTTCTGAGGAAAGCAAAAAGGAAATGGAGAAATATGAGAAAGTAAAGGTAAATGTTCCTTATCCTCAAAGACTTAAAAATGAGCAGCATGATAAGCAGTTTGCTAGATTTCTTGAAATATTTAGATAATTGCATATCAACATTCCTTTTGCTGAAGCTATAGCTCAAATGCCTAAATATGCCAAATTTTTAAAAGAAATTATTTCTAACAAAAGGAAGTTAGAAGGCTTTGAGACAGTTAGGCTTAATGAGGAATTTTCTGCTACAGTTCTAAAAAAGTTACCACCTAAGCGTAAAGATCCAGGTAGTTTGACTATCCCTTGTACAATTGGTAACTCTCATTTTGAAAAGGCGTTATGTGATTTAGGAGCAAGTATAAAAAGTTACCACCTAAGTTAGCTGATAGATCCATTGCCCACTGTAACACCCCCTTTCTACCCGGTAAATATAACGGTAAATAGTAAATCAGAGTTTAAAAATTTCTTTAACACATCCCAAAAGGGGTTGTCACACATGCCTCGTAAAATAAAACATCAAATCGAATATATAAAAATAATTCACCATGCAACGGAAAAACATAAAGAAAGGTTCGACGTCAGTTAACCAAACAACCGTGGTAAAGTCTTAGCAACATAAGAATAATGAAAACTAATCAACTAGCGCCCCCTGAGTGTTACGTATCAGAAAGCAGACACCGACTCGACATTAGTGAAGGTACCTAGGCCTTCACTCGGAATCACCTGCACGTTACCCAACGTAGGAGTAACATTCAAACAGAAGAGGGTGAGATATCTTCAATATAATAGTGTAAATAATAAGGAATATATTAGAATTTAACAGCTATATCTACCACTCTGTTACACTCATCCAGTTACAACTACAACACCAAGGGTAAAACAGTCAATATCCACATCAAGGGTAAAACAGTCAATATGTCATGAGATGCATGAATGCAGCCCCACCAATGGGCATAATGCATGTGGATCCATCATCACCTTAATAATAGCCTTGAGGGCACTCACCAAAATAAGGCCGAAGCCTTCTGCTCACCAATCATTTATCATAAGGCCGAAGCCTTCTGCTCACCAACAAATGCACATGATTATGTGACGCCATGAACAATGCACCACACCACAGACAATCACAAAAACAGTCATAATAATGACGCACCAACAATTAATATCACCAAAGGGGTCAGGGACCTATCACCTACGTTATCACCAAATAGGCAGACTTTTCACCAGTCATACCTTGCACCCAAATGAGTAGACTTCTCACCGATCATACTCTCACCAAGATACCGAAACACAAATTACCCGAAACAACGGAAACACCAAGATTTGGAGTCTTCACACCTAGCTCCAACAACACCAAGGTTTGGGCCTACACACCTAGCCCGAACAACACCAATACTTGAGCCTTCACACCTAGCTCAAGCAACACCAAAAACACCAAAGCAGTTCTAAACACCAAAAGTAGTTTTACAACGTTATCGACAACGATCACCGGGATATTCAAAAATCACCGAATACACTAAGACAACGCCATTTTTCAAAACATCTGAGACAAGACCATTTTTCCGGAATATCAGGAACCACAACGATTTTCCAAAGTATTTGAGTCAATGACAATTTTTCGAAAACACCGGAGACACCATAAGGACACCCGAGACACCAAAAATGACACCAGGGACCAATGCCAGAAAAATAGTTCATACTGCCCAGAAATTAGAATATTCAGGTGGGCACCTGAATAAGCTTCACGACACTTTTTGAAACGTTCAAAACGGACATCCGAGTCAAAAGATACGACCAAAGCAAGATTGGGGAAAAACGCAGCAAAACCAGAATCTGGCGCCCACAGGGGATCCGGGCGCCCAGCACACAGCAACACAGAGGCAGAACTGGCACGACCAGAAACTGGCGCCCAGGAGCAGGGCGCCAACACTTTTCAGGCTACACACACTGGAAATAAGTGGAGCCACGTTGGATCATCTCATTAACTCAAGGCACGGCGCCCGGTCGAAGGGCGCCTTCATCGGACACAGAACCAAGGCGCGCACATGGCGCCCATGAGCAGGGATCCGTTTCCTGCAACACAACCAAACAGCACAAGGGCGCCTAGGCGCCCACTTCCAGACCACCTGAAATGCAAAACTAAGCACATGGACAAGCTAGGCATACCAAGGGAATCAAGGGGAACAAATTTCAGAAACATTGGAGCTCTACATCTCCTAGGAGCATGGCGCCCATGCACCAGGCGCCCAATTCTGCACACAAAAAAAAAATTGGCGCAGAGACAGTGGCTGGGCGCCTGGCGCCCATGACTTAGACACAGAAAAACAGCAACATGAATTATGGCGCCCAAGGCGCCTAAGGACCCCCAAAATCATAATTTTGCTAATCCAAACACCAAATTCAATCCACCAAACATTCAATCATCAATATATGTTTTAATTATCATTATGTTCATCACTTCTCACCAAACAAACATCAATAGATCACATAAGCATGCAATTCATCTTAGCAAAATCAAAACATCATTCATACGAAATCAACATGGGAATTTCTAATCACATATCAAAATCACCATGGAATACATGTAAAAATTCGAGATCACCATACTCATTATCATGAAAATCTCCTAAGTGGCAACATAGTGCCAATTCCTACATATGCCCCATTATTCACCCAATTATAGAGAAGAATCCCACTCTTACCTTAAATTAGATGAACACCCAAAACTTCTTGATCAAGACACCAACAAAATTCAGCAACTATGGCGCCTTCCCCTCCTCCTTGAATTCGCAAAACTCCCTCTTCTTTCCTCTCTTGATATGGCCGAACCCTCCTCTCCTTCTCTCCTCTCTATTCGCTAATTCTTTCTTTCTTTTTCTTAGGGTTTTGCGCTAATGAGCAAGCCAAAACCCTAACCCTCATCAAATGTGCCTAACCCATGGATCACTTGGATCACGGGCCTCCATTAACCACTCACTTAATTATTGGGCGCCACCTCCTAATTAACATGAAACACCTAATTATTATTTTCTACACTTATTCCCCAATTAATTAAAACACCATATTATTATTTCTACCACATGAACCCTATTAAATTAATTAAATAAATTAATCAATTATTTTTGGGGCGTTACACCCACCCCCGTGGGGTGGTGGAAGATGTTTTAGTTAAGGTTGATAAGTTTATTTTCCCTGCTGATTTTGTTGTTTTAGATATGGAAGAAGATGAGGAAGTCCCAATTATTTTGGGGCGTCCTTTCTTAGCTACAGGAAAAAGCTTAATTGATGCTCAACAGGGAAAATTGACTTTGAGATTTGGAGATGATAAAGTTGTATTTCAAGTCTTGAACTCATTAAAAAATCCTTCCTCATTTGCTTCTTGTAATTTTATTCAAGCTATGGATATTAATGATATGGTTACCTCTAAAAGTTTTGATGATTTTAGAATTCAAGACCCCTTAGAAAAAGTACTTACTTTGCAGGGACTTGGCATATTGCAGGGTGGTGAGGAAGAAGAGTTCTTAATTGTTTTGCAGGCTCACCACCCTCAGAAAAATTGGAGTAACCATAGATTTGAGGAATTGGAATGGGGTGATACTCCAAATCCCAAACCTTCTATTGAAGAGGCTCCTCAGCTTGAGTTAAAGCCTCTTCCTTCAAATGTAAAATATGCTTTCTTGCACCCCCTTCCTCTTTGCCTGTGATTATTTCTGCAGATTTGACAGACACCATGGAGGATAAGCTTTTGAGGGTATTAAGGACCAACAAAGAGGCTTTTGGATTGTCAATTCATGATATAAAAGGCATTAATCCCTTAATTTGTACTCACAAGATTTATATGGAAGATGATTATCAACCTCGGGCATTACCTCAACGCCGCCTCAATCCTAACATGAAAGAGGTGGTCAAAAAGGAGGAAATTAAGCTTCTTGATGCAGGTATAATCAATGCTATCTCTGATAGTAAGTAGGTAAGTCCCGTTCAATGTGTTCCTAAAAAGGGAGGTACTACTGATAAACCCCAATTTTGTGCATTTTTAGAGATAGTTTTAGGTCATTTTTAGAGCAATTATTACTAATTATATAAACCGTTGACTTAATTTGCTCTTTATTTTGCAGAAAAGAAGGAAATATGAAAAGGAATGAAAATTCAATTTAGAGCCACTTAAATGTAATATATATATGGCTAACAAATAAAAGAAAGCAAGTCCAGGCCCATTAATGCAAGAAGGCCCGCGGTAATAAACAGAAGAAGATCCTCTTAGTGATTTCAATTGAAACTGATGCAGATGTGACTTCGAGAGAAAGAAAGAGGCGTGGAGGGGATAGCAAGCAACAAATATTTAGGAAGTATCTGAATCCTAATATTTAGGGTTGGAGATAAAAAGGTGCTCTTGCAATTAAAAGAGGAAACAAGCTTGACTTGAGGAAAAAGGAATGACACACTACCCTAGCTTGGAGAGAAATAAAATGAACTAATATAAAAGGAGGGCTTCACTTGTGAGTGAGAGAGAGCCGCACATTCACAAACATTAGAAGGAAAAGCAACGCGGACAGTGAGAGAGGAAGAACTAGGTATCCGTTCTTGACATTGTGAGAGAGCTTTGGAGCAGAAAAAGGAGACTGGAGACTCAGAATAAGAATTTCTCTAATTTCCGGGTTATTTTTATCTCTGTAATTCATGACTCTAATTTCTATTTTATTGTTCTTTATGACTTTGGATAGCTAAATCCTCTTCTAGGGTCTTATGTGGATCTTGCAAGTTTAGAGACCTTTATATGTTCTAGTTTCATATTTGAATTCTAATTTTTATTTCAATTAATTTTGTTCTATTGTTTTTATCACATAATTAGGATTAGCTACCCTTTGCATGTTCATAATCAATTAATTGATTAGCGACCGTACTGCAATTAGTTGGTGGATCTATAGGATAATTGGGGCTATAATTATTGCATGACCAAACCTTAATTTAGTCTTCCAATCATTCAACATTTTTGCTCTTTATGCTTTTCTTGAATTTAAATTCTTGCATGACCAAACAATGGTTAATTTAGGAAAAAGAATATTAATCACGAATTACCAAACGGATTAATAGTTTTAGTAAAGGGATTGGTAATTAAATAAAATAAAGGAATTCGGGCAGAATTAGACATAAGAGAATCGAAGCTTGCAAGTGAAACCCTGACCCTAGGCCTCTCTCCATTGATTCAATATTGCAACTTACTATTTGTTATTTCATTTTTTTATTTAGTTTACATTACAACTCTATTATTGGTTCGTCTAAACAATATATAATCTTGACTAATTTGGTACTTATTAATTAATCTCTGTGGATACGATAATCTTTTATACTACTTCTGTGAAAGAGTACACTTGCTCTAAGTGTGTTTTTAACGCAACAAGTTTTTTTGCCGGGGATTAATTTGACAATATTAAACGAAAAAGATTTTTATTGCTTTATGTAACAGCCCAAAAATATTAGGTTGTTTATGTAATTAATTAAATGAGGTTTAGGTGGTAGAATTTAATTAATAAAATAGGATTTGGGTGATATGTATAATAATGGGTGGTTTAATTAGTAGAAGATATAATTGAGGAGGTATTTATTCAGTGGAGGGGTTCACTTAGTTAATTAGGAGGTGCTACCATTAAACTATCCAATTGGGTTAAGTGATGAGGGAAAACCCATGGATCATGGATCCATGACATAGGCATGTTACATGAAGCCAACCTAGGGTTTTAGAGTAGGCATTCACGTAGCTTAGGAGAAATTAGAAAGAGGGAGGCAAGCTTGAGAGAGGGAGGCGAAACTTCAAGAAGAGGGAAGAGAGAGGGTTCGTGTGGCTCAAGGAGAAGAGAAGAGGAACTTGTTGGTGCCTAAGAAGGAGGAGAGCTACGAATCTCATTGGTGCTTGATCAAAGAGGTTTAGTGCTCATCTAACTAAGAGGTAAGGGGGGATTCTCTAACCTAATGGGCTTACATGATGGGTACTATGTGGGGATAGATCTATGATGTTTCTTGCATGTTTGATGTTTGTTTAAAGTGGCTGAATATATATTGATGGTGTTAAATAATGTGTTGTTATGTTATTGAATCTTGAAAATCAATTGGACCCTTGCTATGTATATGATGTTCATGGATCTTGATTTGGATTGTTGAAATTGATTCTTGGGTGGATCTTGAATACGTGTGGCTGGAAATAATTGGTGATTTATTGGTTCCTAGAATTCTTGAGGATTACATATAAAATTGGTGTATTTTATGGTGTTAAAACTTACTGTTGGGAAATTCTGGATACAGGTTCGTTCTTTTTGATGCTACGTCTGTTCAGGTGGTCCAAAAATTGTGTGGTTTACTATTTTAGAAACTAAACTTATTTATCTTTAATTTGGCACTGGTTTGATTGAAATTGGAGTCGTGTGGCTCGAGATATAAGTATCACAATTTAGGAAAATATCCTGGAGTAATTCTTTGTCTAGGTTCGGTATTTCGGTTATAACGTTTTCATCTGAACTCCGTTTTGAATGGTTCCTGTCTCTTTGAAACCTAGATTCAATTTCCTTCGTTTGGGCACAAACCCCATGTCTTTTGGTTGAGTTTTGATCATTCTAGAGGTGCCACAAGTTAGGTCATGGTGGCTGTTCCGTTTTCTGAACCCTGATACTTGTTTGTTGAAACTGTACTAATTGGCCCATTGTTTCGAAAAAAGAAAACCCTAGTCAGGAACTAGACATTCTCAGGTTTCTGTAGAGGGGTCGTTTGTTGAAATCCGATTTCGTTTACTATTTTAACTAATTCGCCGAATTCTGGCTGCCGTGTTCGCGTAGCCCAGGGTGTCGCTGTTGTTCCCAAATTTGTTTTCTAAATATCTTTTGACTCGGGAGTCCGATCGGGACGTTCCGAGATGTTTTGGAAAGCTTATTCAGAGGCTCATCTGAATATTCTATTTTTGGGCAGAAAGTATTATTTTTCTGGAAAATTACTGAGGTTTGAGTGAACTAGTGTGTGTTGTCGTTTTGGGAAACGTTGTCGTGTCTCCGGCATGTTGGTGAAATTGCCCTTTTGAAAAAGTGATGTCCTTGGTACTGTCTTGATGTGTTGACGCCCCTGGTGTCGTCGGGTGTCTCTGGTGGTTTTCGGTACTCCCGGTATTTAGTGATTGATGTCCCGGTGTTCGGGTGTCGGGGTTGCTTTTGAAAGTCATTAAAGGTGGTTGCTTTTGAAGTCATTAAAGGTGGTTGTTTTTGGTGTCGTTAAAGGAGGTGGTCCTCCCGAATCATAAATGGGTGGTTGTCTTAGGTTTTGCATTTAAAGGAGGTTGTCGAGTGATAGGAGGTTGTACTTAGAATTTAAAGGAGGTTGAGGCTTCGGCCTAGAGTAATGGGAGGTTGTGCTCGTACGATGTTGTTAGTATTATTTGATGTCGATACGATGTTTAAGGCGGTCGTTGCTGGTTGTGTTTTGGTGCATTAGCTTGGTGTTGCATACACTTCATTTGCATGATTGTTTTAAGGAGGTTGGGGCTTCGGCCCATGTTTAAGGAGGTTGGGGCTTCGGCCCAATATTTAAGGAGGTTGGGGCTTCGACCCATGGTTAAAGGAGGTTGTATTGGTACCACATGCATTATGCCCACTATTGGGGCTGCATCCATGCATTGCATAACATGTGTGATGATCTCGGCGACTGTGCCTTGGTGATGTTTGTGATGATGAAATGACTGTTTTGCCCCTGATGTTGTAATGATGTCTGTGCTTAATGTGGTAGTCATAGGGCTATATCCCAATATATTCTCTATCATTTATTCCTATTATGTGTGAGATATCTCACCCCCTTTCTGTGGTATGTTTACAGGTGAGTTCGAGTGAAGGCATTTTACCTTCACGTAGTCGGGTCGGTGTCTGCTCTGATATGTAGCACTCGGGGTTGGACAATAGAGTCATTTGTGGCCATTTGATTAGTTTGCTAGGATGTTATGGTTGTTAAATGTTTTTATTTATTTATTTATTTATTGTTATTGGTTTTTTGGATGAAATGTGACACTCCTTTTGGTGTAATAAAAGAAAAAGATTTTTTTTGCGTACTCTGATTTTTCGTCAAATAAACAAAGGGGTAGAAGAAGGGGTGTTACATTAGTGGTATCAGAGCAATGGTTGGTCCGTCCGGCCAAGTCGTCGAGTCGTTGTGTCGGTGTACGACCAACTGTTGTCTTTTAAGTGCTGACCAATATTTGTGTTGCAGGAAGGCCAAGAGTTGCTAATGGTAAGTGAACTAGTGGGGGAGATGCCCCTACTGGTACTGTGTGTTGTATTGCATTTCCGTGTGTGAACTTTGTGTCCTTGTTGTAGTGTTGTTATAGCTTCTTGTTGTGTGAACTTGTATGCGGTTGGTTAGTGGGAGAGTGCCGACTTTAGCAAGTGAAAATTTCGAGGACGAAATTTATTCAAGTGGGGGAGAGTTGTAACAGCTCAAAAATATTAGGTTGTTTATGTAATTAATTAAATGAGGTTTAGGTGGTAGAATTTAATTAATAAAATAGGATTTGGGTGATATGTATAATAATGGGTGGCTTAATTAGTAGAAGATATAATTGAGGAGGTATTTATTCAGTGGAGGGGTTCACTTAGTTAATTAGGAGGTGCTACCATTAAACCATCCAATTGGGTTAAGTGATGAGGGAAAACCCATGGATCATGGATCCATGACATAGGCATGTTACATGAAGCCAACCTAGGGTTTTAGAGTAGGCATTCACGTAGCTTAGGAGAAATTAGAAAGAGGGAGGCAAGCTTGAGAAAGGGAGGCGAAACTTCAAGAAGAGGGAAGAGAGAGGGTTCGTGTGGCTCAAGGAGAAGAGAAGAGGAACTTGTTGGTGCCTAAGAAGGAGGAGAGCTACGAATCTCATTGGTGCTTGATCAAAGAGGTTTAGTGCTCATCTAACTAAGAGGTAAGGGGGGATTCTCTAACCTAATGGGCTTACATGATGGGTACTATGTGGGGATAGATCTATGATGTTTCTTGCATGTTTGATGTTTGTTTAAAGTGGCTGAATATATATTGATGGTGTTAAATAATGTGTTGTTATGTTATTGAATCTTGAAAATCAATTGGACCCTTGCTATGTATATGATGTTCATGGATCTTGATTTGGATTGTTGAAATTGATTCTTGGGTGGATCTTGAATACGTGTGGCTGGAAATAATTGGTGATTTATTGGTTCCTAGAATTCTTGAGGATTACATATAAAATTGGTGTATTTTATGGTGTTAAAACTTACTGTTGGGAAATTCTTGATACAGGTTCGTTCTTTTTGATGCTACGTCTGTTCAGGTGGTCCAAAAATTGTGTGGTTTACTATTTTAGAAACTAGACTTATTTATCTTTAATTTGGCACTGGTTTGATTGAAATTGGAGTCGTGTGGCTCGAGATATAGGTATCACAATTTAGGAAAATATCCTGGAGTAATTCTGTGTCTAGGTTCGGTATTTCGGTTATAACGTTTTCATCTGAACTCCGTTTTGAATGGTTCCTGTCTCTTTGAAACCTAGATTCAATTTCCTTCGTTTGGGAACAAACCCCATGTCTTTTGGTTGAGTTTTGATCATTCTAGAGGTGCCACAAGTTAGGTCATGGTGGCTGTTCCGTTTTCTGAACCCTGATACTTGTTTGTTGAAACTGTACTAATTGGCTCATTGTTTCGAAAAAAGAAAACCATAGTCAGGAACTAGACATTCTCAGGTTTCTGTAGAGGGGTCGTTTGTTGAAATCTGATGTCGTTTACTATTTTAACTAATTCGCCGAATTCTGGCTGCCGTGTTCGCGTAGCCCAGGGTGTCGCTGTTGTTCCCAAATTTGTTTTCTAAATATCTTTTGACTCGGGAGTCCGATCGGGACGTTCCGAGATGTTTTGGAAAGCTTATTCAGAGGCTCATCTGAATATTCTATTTTTGGGCAAAAAGTATTATTTTTTGGAAAATTACTGAGGTTTGAGTGAACTAGTGTGTGTTGTCGTTTTGGGAAACGTTGTCGTGTCTCCGGCATGTTGGTGAAATTGCCCTTTTGAAAAAGTGATGTCCTTGGTACTGTCTTGATGTGTTGACGCCCCTGGTGTCGTCGGGTGTCTCTGGTGGTTTTCGGTACTCCCGGTATTTAGTGATTGATGTCCCGGTGTTCGGGTGTCGGGGTTGCTTTTGAAAGTCATTAAAGGTGGTTGCTTTTGAAGTCATTAAAGGTGGTTGTTTTTGGTGTCGTTAAAGGAGGTGGTCCTCCCGAATCATAAATGGGTGGTTGTCTTAGGTTTTGCATTTAAAGGAGGTTGTCGAGTGATAGGAGGTTGTACTTAGAATTTAAAGGAGGTTGAGGCTTCGGCCTAGAGTAATGGGAGGTTGTGCTCGTACGATGTTGTTAGTATTATTTGATGTCGATACGATGTTTAAGGCGGTTGTTGCTGGTTGTGTTTTGGTGCATTAGCTTGGTGTTGCATACACTTCATTTGCATGATTGTTTTAAGGAGGTTGGGGCTTCGGCCCATGTTTAAGGAGGTTGGGGCTTCGGCCCAATATTTAAGGAGGTTGGGGCTTCGACCCATGGTTAAAGGAGGTTGTATTGGTACCACATGCATTATGCCCACTATTGGGGCTGCATCCATGCATTGCATAACATGTGTGATGATCTCGGCGACTGTGCCTTGGTGATGTTTGTGATGATGAAATGACTGTTTTGCCCCTGATGTTGTAATGATGTCTGTGATTAATGTGGTAGTCATAGGGCTATATCCCAATATATTCTCTATCATTTATTCCTATTATGTGTGAGATATCTCACCCCCTTTCTGTGGTATGTTTACAGGTGAGTTCGAGTGAAGGCATTTTACCTTCACGTAGTCGGGTCGGTGTCTGCTCTGATATGTAGCACTCGGGGTTGGACAATAGAGTCATTTGTGGCCATTTGATTAGTTTGCTAGGATGTTATGGTTGTTAAATGTTTTTATTTATTTATTTATTGTTATTAGTTTTTTGGATGAAATGTGACACTCCTTTTGGTGTAATAAAAGAAAAAGATTTTTTTTGCGTACTCTGATTTTTCGTCAAATAAACAAAGGGGTAGAAGAAGGGGTGTTACACTTTAGACTTTTTTTTTTGCTTTAATCTTAATTTTGCTTTTTCTTTATCTTATAAAAAAAATATAAAAAAAAGTTACTAATACTTTCCCAAAGAGACCGCTGCAATTTACCTTGTTTTGCAGAGAAAAGTCTAAATCATGGTTAAAACTCTTGGAGACTACATTAGAGAGGCAGAGGCACAAAGAAATTTAGAGAAGTCATATTTGTATATGTCTCAATGCCAGATCCAAATTTCTCCTCCTCCTTATGAACCTAATTCAGACTATTGGGATGACTATGAGCCACCTCCTTATTCCTCTCACTGGGATAATTATGAGTCACTACAAGTGCAAAGGCAAGAGGAGGAATCTGATACCGATGAGGTCTTAGTCAAATTCATGGAGCAAACAATTGAAAATTTTGATACCTTTGAAAGAAGAATTGATACCTTGGGGGATACAATTGATACCCGGGGGGATAGAATTGATACCTTGGGGGATAGACTTGATACCCTGACAGATCAAATCGCAAATATCATTGCTTTGTTATCTCAAGAGACCCAAGAAACTCCTTATTCACAAACTGAGCAATACAAAGATAATATTCTTAGGAGTGATGAAGAGTTCTCAATAGAGGATAATCTAGAGGAAGAAGCTCTCACAAAAGATGAAGAGACTCCTACTAAAGGGAGTCAAATCAAAATGATGACTCCTATTGAAGGGTATCAAATTGAAACAACTAATTTCATTGATGAGAGCATTTGTAAGGAGAATGAGAAAGATCCGTTGGTTCTTGATTTGGAGAAAGAGGAGAAAGCCCAAATTTTTGGGCAAATTTTTTTTAACCATTGGTAATGCCGCAATTGAGGTTCACAGGGGAAAGGTAACTTTAAGAAGTGGTAAAGAAGATGATGTTATTAAAGCTTTAAATTCCAATGAAATTTTCTCTTCTTTAACTTCTCCTTATTTTGATGATGTGGTTGAAACTAACATTTTTAGTGATTTAAAGTTGCAGGACTTTTTGGAAAAAATTCTTATTTTGCAGAATCCTAGCATAGTGGTGGGTGAAGATACAATAAAAATCTCATCATCATTTGAAGTTCAACCACCACGTGGAAAAAGAAAGAATAATGTGACCACATTGTTAGAAAACTAAGAAGGTGGACAGCGTTAGATGTTAAATTTGCTCTTGGAGAGCCCCCTGATTAAGCACCAATTATCGTCAGGCACATGACGTTAAACAAGCGCTTCACAAGAGGCAACCTGTGTTTTATTTTCTGTTATTTTTGTTTTGCATTTGTTTTGTTTTGATTTTAGGAATAAGCTCAGACTGCAAGCTCTCTCGAGGAAGTCACTCTTACTCTCTCTTTATTTATTTTTGTTCCTGTTTGATCATTTTGTATTGTGGACCATGCTTCATGCTAGTGTGGGGGAGGATATTATATCTTGTCACTTGATCTCTATATCTCTATTAATGCACATACCCACTACATATGTTGATAGCTTTTTTTCTGGCTTGTTTTGAATGAACTATGCTTTAAAAAAAATAGAGATTATGCCTTTTTGGGACCCCATAACTAATTTATTTGACCCCATAACTAATTTTCTGGCTTATTTTACCTTTTTTTTTTCTATGAGTGTGTTTCCCAATTTGCTACATTCTAGAATTTGTCTTTTGACAATTTCAAGGCGAAAATTGATTTGCATAATGTAAAAAGATTTGGGGAATTTAGGTATTTTTCTGGCCTCAGAGTTGTTTGTTGAATTTATCCATTAGTTGCCCCCTTTGAGCCTATTTGTTATATTTTTTCTTTGGTACCTAGATATAATTTTTTCTTTTTTTTGTGGTAACCATTTGAAATTAAATTTGGAGCAACTATTGAAAATTACAATTTTGTCCTGTATGTTAATTGTCTATCTTGTCAGGACTGAAAAAAATAGGTGTGACTTATGTGCTTACCTTTTCCTCCTAAGAAAAGTGAAAAAAAAAAAGAAAATTTGAAAAAAAATAATAATAAGCAAGAAGGAGGAAAAGGCAAATAAAAAAAAATACTCAAGAGCAAGGCAATTCAAAAAGTGTCTACTCAAAAGAAAAGCCAAATCAAAAAGAGTTGTCCCAATAGAAAAGGAGTGAAGAAGGAAGTGAAATTAATTTGGAGTTTGGACAAAATTTGTAAAATAGATAGGAGCTCCATATTTGGTTTCAAAGGTTACTATGTGCTTCTTTTTTTAGCTATTTGATTATCCCTTTATTCTTATTTCCTAGCCTGCTTAAATTCACCATGGCCCCATTACAACCCATAACACCCCATTTTTGCATGCATGTGAACTATTTAGTGGAGATTTGGTCAAATTACAAGCTTATGGTAATGTGCATTTTGTGGAAACTTGAGTGTGTATTTTCCCTAGTCCCTAAACACTTAGAGAGATTGTCAGCGAGTGCCCTTGTTCAGTGAAATATATTCTTTAGGGACTTGAGCCTCTAATTGGGCAACCTTTTGACACCTCATATGTGCTATATTTTCTATTGTCTATCATTATGCTTCTAATTTTGGGTCCATTGTTTGGCTGTCTCTATTATTTATTTGAAAATTTTATTGAGCCAAGAAATTTGCTTGAGGACAAACAAAAGTTAAGTGTGGGGGAGTTGATAAACCCCAATTTAGTGCAGTTTTAGAAATAGTTTTAGGTCATTTTTAGAGCAATTTTACTAATTATATAAACCGTTGACTTAATTTGCTATTTATTTTGAAGAAAAGAAGGAAATATGAAAAAGAATGAAAATTCAATTTAGAGCCACTTAAATGTAATATATATATATATATATATATATATATATATATATATATATGGCTAACAAATAAAAGAAAGCAAGTCCAAGCCCATTAATGCAAGAAGGCCCACAGTAATAAACAGAAGAAGATCCTCTTGGTGATTTCAATTGAAACTGATGCACATATGACTTCGAGAGAAAGAAAGAGGCATGGAGTGGATAGCAAGCAACAAATATTTAGGAAGTATCTGTATCCTAATATTTAGGGATGGAGATAAAAAGGTGCTCTTGCAATTAAAAGAGGAAACAAGCTTGACTTGAGGAAAAAGGAATGACACACTACCCTAGCTTGGAGAGAAAGAAAATGAACTAATATAAAAGGAGGGTGCTTCACTTGTGAGTGAGAGAGAGCCGCACATTCACAAACATTAGAAGGAAAAGCAACGCGGACAGTGAGAGAGGAAGAACTGGGTATCCGTTCTTGACATTGTGAGAGAGCTAGCTTTGGAGCAGAAAAAGGAGACTGGAGACTCAATAAGAAATTCTCTAATTTCCGGGTTATTTTTATCTCTGTAATTCATGACTCTCATTTCTATTTTATTGTTCTTTATGACTTTGGATAGCTAAATCCTCTTCTAGGGTCTTAGGTGGATCTTGCAAGTTTAGAGACCTTTATATGTTCTAGTTTCATATTTGACTTCTAATTTTTTTTTCAATTAATATTGTTCTATTGTTTTTATCACATAATTAGGATTAGCTTCCCTTTGCATGTTCATAATCAATTAATTGATCAGCGATCGTACTGCAATTAGTTGGTGGATCTGTAAGATAATTGGGACTGTAATTGTTGCATGACCAAAACTTAATTTAGTCTTCCAATCATTCAACCTTTTTGCTCTTTATGTTTTTCTTGAATTTAAATTTTTGCATGACCAAACAATGATTAATTTAGGAAAAAGAATATTAATCACGAATTACCAAACGGATTAATAGTTTTAGTAAAGGGATTGGTAATTAAATAAAATAAAGGAATTCGGGTAGAATTAGAAATAAGAGAATCGAAGCTTGCAAGTGAAACCGTGACCCTAGGCCTCTCTCCATTGATTCAATATTGCATTTTACTATTTGTTATTTCATTATTTTTATTTAATTTACATTACAACTCTATTATTGGTTCGTCTAAACAATATATAATCTTGACTAATTTGGTACTTGTTAATTAATCCCTGTGGATACGATAATCTTTTATACTACTTCTGCGAAAGAGTACACTTGCTCTAAGTGTGTTTTTAACGCAACAACTATTGTAATGGAAAATGATAAAAATGAATTAATTGCAGTTAGGAAAACTACCGGGTGGCGTATGTGCATTGATTATAGGAAATTAAATGATGCCACCCGGAAAGATCACTTCCCTCTTCCCTTTATTGATCAAATGCTTGAGAGAGTGTGGCGGGTCATGATTATTATTGTTGTTTAGATGGATATTCCGGTTATTTGCAAATACCAGTGGCTTCTGAAGATCAAGAAAAAATTACTTTTACTTGCCCATATGGAACATTTGCATATAAAAGGATGCCATTCGGTTTATGTAATGCTCCTGCCACTTTCCAAAGATGCATGATGGCTATTCTCTCCGACTTGGTTGAAAAATGCAATGAGATATTCATGGATGATTTTATTGTTTTTGGATCCTCTTTTGAGGATTGTTTACATAACTTGAATTCAGTGTTGCAAAGATGCAGGGATACTAATTTAGTGCTCAATTGGGAGAAATGTCAATTTATGGTGCAAGATTGCATTATTTTGGGACACAAGGTGTCCACTAGAGGCATTGAACTTTATCTCACAAAGGTGGAGGTAATTGCAAAGTTGCCCCCACCCAATTCTGTTAAGGGGGTCCGCAGTTTTCTAGGCCATGTTGGCTTCTATAGGAGGTTTGTTAAAGACATCTCAAAAATTGCAAAGCCTATGACTGAACTCTTGGTTAAGGAGGCCACTTTTGATTTTTCTGACACTTGTTTGAAGAATTTTAATTGTTTAAAGGAAAAATTAATTAGTGCCCTTGTTGTTGTTGCCCCCGATTGGTCACTTCCCTTTGAAATTATGTGTGATGCTAGCGATACTGCTGTGGGGGATGTTTTGGGGCAAAGAAAGAATAAGGTATTCTATACGATTTACTACGCTAGTCGCACTCTTGATGATTATCAAAGAAACTACACTACCACAGATAAAGAGTTGCTAGCTGTAGTATTTGCATTTGACAAGTTTCGTCATTACCTTGTTCTTTCTAGAGTTATGGTTTACACTGATCATCCTGTCATTACATATTTTCTTGGAAAACAGGATGCAAAACCCTGGTTAATTAGGTGGATTTTGTTGCTACAAGAGTTTGACTTGGAGATTAGAGACAAAAAAGGTTCAGAGAACTTTGTAGCTGATCACCTCTCAAGGCTTGATAAGAGTGTGATGCAATCCTCAAATGATGGGAAGATAAAGGAAGTGTTCCCTGATGAGAGACTTCTAGCTATTTCCACTATCCCTTGGTTTGCAGACATTGTCAACTACTTGGTGGGTAAGGTTGTTCCTCCTGACTTCTCTTTTCAGCAAAAGAAGAAATTAATTTCTGATGCTAGACACTACTTGTGGGATGACGCTTACCTATTTAAAGCTTGTGGAGACAAGGTAATTAGGCGTTGTGTGCCTATGGATGAGGTAACTTCTATCCTTGAGCATTGTCATTCTAAAGAGGTAGGTGGCCACTTCGGCCCAAATAGAATTGCATATAAAGTTTTACAATGTGGTTTTTATTGGCCTACTATATTTAAAGATGCTCATGAATTTGTGAAAGCTTGTGATAGTTGTCAAAGAAGTGGCAACATTTCTAGGCGTCAAGAGATGCCGTTAAATAATATTTTGGTTTGTGAGATATTTGATGTCTAGGGTATTGACTTTATGGGGCCCTTCCCTAAATCATTTTCAAATCAATATATTCTTGTTGCTGTGGATTATGTGTCTAAGTGGGTAGAAGCTATAGCCTTACCCACTAATGATTCTCGGGAGGTAGTGAGATTTTTAAAGAAAAATATTTTTACAAGATTTGGCACTCCCCGAGCAATTATTAGTGATGGTAGCACCCATTTTTGCAATAAACAATTTGAAAATCTTTTGAGCAAATATGGTGTCACTCATAAGGTGACAACTCCTTACCACCCACAAACTAGTGGACAAGTTGAAATTTCAAATAGAGAACTGAAAAGGATTCTGGAGAAGTTAATACATCAAGAAAAGATTATCTTTGAAACTTGATGATGCACTATGAGCCTATAGAACTGCTTTTAAAACCCCCATTGGGATGTCTCCTTACCGTCTTGTTTTTGGAAAATCATGTCATTTTCCTGTTGAATTAGAGCATAAAGCACTTTGGGCTTTAAAATTTCTAAACCTTGATGCTCAGCTTACAGGTGAAAATAGGTTACTGCAGCTCGATGAATTGGATGAGCTCCGTCTGGGAGCTTATGAAAATGCCAAGTTATATAAGGAGCGGACTAAAAAGTGGCATGATAAGCGCATCCGGCAGCGTGAATTCCATGTTGGTGAAAATTTTTTAATTTATAACTCACGTTTGCGTCTTTTTCTAAGAAAGTTGCGCTCAAGGTGGTATGGACTGTTACTCAAGTTTTTCATTATGGAGTACTTGAGGTATCTCATGAAGATGGTACCACTTTTAAAGTCAATGGTCAGCGTGTGAAACAGTTTGAGGAAGGGCTACTCCAAGTGAACTATGTCACTGCCCTCAATGATTAACCATAGTACCGTCAGGCTCGGGACGTTAAACAAGCGCTTCGCGGGAGGCAACCTGTGTTTTACTTTCTCTAACTTTTGTATTGTTTTGTTTTGTTTTTAGGGATAAGCTCATACTACAAGCTCTCTCAGGGAAGTCACTATTACTCTCTCTCTGTCATTTATTTCTTTTGGTTTCTATTTGATCATTTCGTATTGAGGACCATGCTTCATGCTAGTGTGGGGGAGGAGAGTTATTTTATCACTTGATCTCTATTAATGCACATACCCACCGTATATGTTGATAGCATTTTTTCTGGCTTATTTTAGCGACTTATGGTTCAAGTTGGAAAAAAATAGAGATTTTGCCTTTAGGGGATCCCATAATTAATTTACTTGACAGACTTGTGCTTAATTCTAACTGTGGAGTTGTCCTTAGGAAGCTGATAATTAGCATTTGTCTCTGTTGAGTACTTTTTGTGAACTACCTTCTAAATGTGAAATTTGAGCCTTCATAAGGGGATTGATACTAAATCATAAATTTTTACCCCTTTTCTACATTCTTGAATTTGTCTTTTGACCATTTCAAGGCGAAAATTGATTTGCATCATGTAAAAAGATTTGGGGAATTTAGGTATTTTTCTGGCCTCAGAGTTGTTTGTTGAATTTATCCATTAGTTGCCCCCTTTCAACCTATTTATTATATTTTTTCTTTGGTACCCAGATATAATTTTTTCCTTTTTTTGTGGTAACCATTTGAAATTAAATTTGGAGCAACTACTGAAAGTTACAATTTTGTCCTGTATTTTAACTGTCTATCTCATCGGGAGATAAAAACAAAATAAGAGTGGCTCATGTGGTTACAAGTTCCTTTTCCTCCCAAGAGAAATATAGAAAAATGAAATGGTGAAAAGAAAAAAAAAAGAGAAAGAGAGCAAGAAGGAGGAAAAGGCAAATCAAAAGAATGAAAGTGCCTAAGGGAAAAGGAAAATCAAAAGCAAAAAGAAAAAGAGCCTACTCAATAGAAAAAAAGCGAAGAAGGAAGTGAAATTAATTTGGAGTCTGGACAAAATTTGTAAAATAGATAGGAGCTCCATATTCTGTTTCAAATGTTACTACGTGTTTCTTGTTTTTAGCCATTTGATTATCTCTTCTTTCTTATTTCCTACCTTTCATAATTCACCATGGCCCCATTACAACCCATAACACCCCATATTTTGCATGCATGTGAACTATTTTGTGGAGATTTGGTCAAATTACAAACATATGGTAATGTGCATTTTGTGGAAACTTGAGTGTATATTTTCCCTAGTCCCTAAACACTTAGAGAGATTGTGAATGAGTGCCTCTGTTCACAAAAAGGTATCCTTCATGGACATGAGCCTCTAATTGGGCAACATCTTGACATCTCATTTGTGATATATTGTCTATTGTCTGTCATTCTGTTTTTAATTTTGGGTTTCCTTATTTGGGTGTCTATGTTACTTATTTGAAAATTTTGTTGAGCCAGAAAATTTGCTTGAGAACAAGCAAAAGTTAAGTGTGGGGGAGTTGATAAACTCCAATTTAGTGCATCTTAAGAGATAACTTTGGGTCATTTTTTAGAGCAATAATTATCATTTAAATAAATAAGTGACTTACTTTACTCTTTATTTTGCAGAAAATATAAAGTCCTAATATATATATATATTTGGCATAAGAAATGAAAGGCTTGCAAAGCAAAAAAAAAATACAAAGGAAGGTCCAATTAGTGATGCAAACGGGGCGGGGCGGGCACGGGTATCAGCTACTCGCTACCCGTCCCGCGAGATGCCCGTGAGACCCGTACCCGTGTGGGTACCCGTATAGCGGGTGTTAAATTGGTATTTTTCCTTAACAGGTACCCACGGATACTTGTTAGTGTTGTAAAAATAATTTTTTATAAAATAAAATTTGAAATACTATACAAAATTAACTTATTAAATTTTATAAACCTTTTACTAACTTATAATTGTAAACAAAAGGAGATAAAAAATACTAGAATTACAATAGGAAACTTTAAAAACAACAACCCAGTAATTATCCAAAATATTAGGATAAAATATACAACACAAGTTATCGAAAATGACAACAAAATATCAATAAAAATCACTTAAACAACAACAATGATAGAAATTCACTTCATCAATAAATATATGCTACCTCATTACCCAGCCCTGCCCCGTTTATTGACTGGTATTTTAAATGTCCGTTTATTTTGCCCGTGGGTACCCGTTAAGGGACCCGCCCTGTGCCCATTACGGATATTACCCGCGGGTACCCACGGGCGCGGTTTTTTTTTGCACCCCTAGGTCCAATGACCGAATTGCTATTGAAAGTAGCCCAAACCCATATGAAAAGCCATTGAGATGATTATTATTAGAGAAAAAAGACCCACACTTGAATTCATAGAAGATCCGTTGGTGGCATTAAAAAGGGAGTATGTGACTTGGAGAGGAAGCAGCGCATGATATGAAGATGCAAGCACGGAACCCTAGACACCAATTATAAATAGTGCATCTTTAGAGGAGAGGGCTTACGCAAGAATTAAACCATAGAGAGAGTGCCGCACTTTTCAACAAAGCTGCGAGAATTAGAAAGAAAGGTCTGCACATCACACACACTCACAGTAACGGATAGCACGGAGACGAGGAGAGAGTGAAGAACTTGGGCTCCTTGTTGAGATTGTGAGAGAACTTTGGAGCAGAGAAGGAGACTGAATACTCAAGATCAAAATTTCCTCCATCTTCCGGGTTATTTTTATCTCTGTAATTCATGACTCCTAATTTTATTTCACTGTTTTTAGTCACTATGGATAGCTAAATCTTCTTCTAGGGTCTTAGGTGGATCTTGCTTGATTAGAGACCTTTCTATGTCTTAATTTATGCTTTGAATTCCTGGTTTTTATTTCAATTAATATTATCCTATTGCTTTTATCACATAATTAAGATTGACAACCTTTGCATGTTTATAATCAATTAGTTGATCAGCGACCGTACTGCAGTTAGTTGGTGGACCTATAGGATAATTGAGATTATAATTAATGCAGGACCAAACTTTAATTTATTCTACCAATCATTCAACCTTTTTCCTCTTTATGCTTTTCTTGAATTTAAATTCTTGCATGACCAAACAAGGGTTAATTTAGGAAAAAGAATATTAATCGCGAATGATCAAACGGATTAATAGCTTTAGTAAAGGGATTGGTAATTGAATAAAACAAGGAATTCAGGTAGAATTAGATATAGAGGAATCGAAGCTCGCAAGTGAAACCGTGACCCTAGGCTTCTCTCCATTGGTTAAACTTTACATTTTAGTTCTTGCTATTTATTTATTTTTATTTTAGTTTATATAACCACCATACATCCGTTCGTCTAAATAATAATTAATCTTAAGTAGTTTGGTACTTGTTAATTAATCTCTGTGGAGACGATATCTTTTATACTACTTCTGCGAGAGAGTACACTTGCTCTAAGTGTGTTTTTAACGCAACAACCAACAAAAATGACTCATTGCTGCTAACTTCTTCACATATACACCATGTTCATTTGTGCACTCTTAACTTTTGATCCAAGAGAAATGTGTCAATTCTCTTATTCTAGGCCCTAGGAGCCTGCTTGAGCCCGCACAGGGATTTCTTAAGCTTTTGAACACCTTGTTTTCTTTACCTATCCCCTTAAACACAGGTGGTTGGCAAACATAAACTTCTTCCTACAATGGACCATTAAGGAAAGCTAATTTTACATCAAGTTGGTGCATAGACCAACCTCTATTACTAGCCTACATGGAATTACAATCTTACTTAAATATATATTTGGGTGTGGCTCTACTTGAGTATTCCATGTACTCATGTGTTCATCCATCCTGTCTATCAATGAAAAAAATGCTATTGAGAATGCACTACAACAGAAGTTTTAAAAAAGAGCCCCCTTTAGTAGCGTTTTAAAAAAAATGCTACTTATGTGATAATTTAAGTAGCGCTTTTAAAAAAAGCGCCACTATAAGTGAAAACAAGGAAAAGAATGAGTACTCGTTACTCATTGTTAGTGTTTTCTTTTTTGAGGTAGTAAAGTCATTGTAATTTTTTTTAAATATGCGATAAGAGAAACATTGAGAATGTATATTGTTTGAAGGATTTGAATTTATAGTTAATTCAAGATTTTTATGTTACAAATACTTTGTCTATGAAAAACTAAGAGTATATTAACTTCAACGGTGGTATTGGGGATGCTAGGCATCCATTTTTTTTATTTTAATGCACTACTTTAGATAGCGCTTCCTGGAGTAAGCGCTATATATTTTAACAAAAGCACTACTTATTCTAAAAAATAAAATGGACCTTCATTAGCGCTTCCTCAAAAAAGCGCTACATATTCTCAACAAAAAAAGGACATTCAGTAGCGCTTCCTCAAAAAAGCGCTACTTATTATTAAGAAAATTGGACCTTTAGTAGCACTTTAACAAAAAAGCGCTACTTATGTCCAAAACGAACTAAGAGCATAAGTAGTGCTTTTAGTGCACTACTATTGGGGGAAGTGGCAATAGGAGCCCAAGCTTTAAGAGCGTCCGAAAGCACTATCAATGGCCAAAAAAAGCACTACGCATGCTATTTTCTATTGTGGTGATGACACGATCTTCACAAATTAAAACATGTATATATAAGAGAACAATAATTCACTTCTTTATATTTTTATTTCTATTTTATGTGTGAAGAAACATCTGATTAAAACATGAGTGACATAACTTGTACTTCGTGGATAAAGAAGGGGTTTGACCTTGATATCATCTTCAAACTCATGAATCACGTACGATCACACTCACAAAGCTCGTATTCTTTTATCCTTCCAAGTTCCAATTCCGACACTGCGACTCCGAGGCACTACCTAACTCAACACCGCGCGCTGCTGATCCTAAGTGATGCGCGCAGCCCTTACGAGCTCCTTGAAATCATCTTGCTTGCACTAGATCGATCTGTTAGAGTTAAAGGTGAAGTTCCTAGGATTAATGGAGTAAAGCTGCAGGCGGCCGGTGGGGCATGGGCATCCGATGGAGGCATCAACATAGGAGAAGTTGCGAGAACACTTGATCATGCCATGGACGTACATGTCCCTGATTTTGGCCAAGAACCTGAAGGGTGCCTTCATGTATTTTGTGAGATTGCTTACTCTGAACCTACCTTTCTTTGTCATGTTGCAAGGTTTCCTCAAATGTTCGCAACTTTGGCACTCTATAATCTATATGCATATGTCCAATGCTTCTTGATACGGTCGATGGACAAACAAGAGTAGAAAGCTACTATACTCTTGCTTCCGTCTCTATTATAAGTTAAAAAAGGATGATTTAATTCTTGGTTTCTTTTATAAGGATATAAGTTAACTAATTTTGTCATTCCTTTTATAATAATTTTCTCATATTTAATGCTATTATTTCGTATATATTTTTTATTTAATTTTTTTTTAGATAGGCAAAGTGGTTAGTAATTAGTGTGTTAGTTGTTAGAGGGGAGGGGGGAGCGGGGTTCGAACCCCGTACGCCTACGTTTTTTCACCAACGATGTCTCTTTCACTCAACCACGTGAGCTACCCTTCTGAGTGAAAGTATTAAATATGATTAAGTATTAAATATGATTAATTGAGTAGTTGACAATAAAATTGAAATAAGAGATTCTTGTAATTAAGTATTAAATATGATTAATTTAGTAAATTTGGTTAATTTTTTGTATAAAAAATTAGATAACTAATTTCACTTAACTAATTTTCTCAATCAGGGTGAAAGTTGTTATTTTGCTTATAATAAAAACTAAAGAGATTATACTATTTGCTGCTTTTTTGCTTTTAATAAGATCAAAAAGATTTAAGGACCCCAAAATCCTCGAACACCTAGATATCCAAAGAAATAAAGTAATTGATATGAATGATAGGTGTTCATGATGTGATAGGAAGAGAGTGAAGGAGAGAAATGACAATTTTTTTATAATTGGGAAAACAAAAAACAAAACAACTACAATATCAAAGTATTTACCCCATAGCTTCAAGTAAGATAACATAACCAAAGTTGGGGGAGAAAAATTGCAAACTCTAGGCTCACTATTTATTTAAACTCTATGCATAATCAACCACACAAAAAAGCGGATATTTTTTTGGAACTTTAAATTTCCAATCCCAAGACTAACTTTCAGAAACAGGAAGAAAGGAATTTTAATTATTAATCAATCAAGAATAACCACTTTTGGAAGTTTAATGCCACCATATTGAGAAGGTTCTCAAGTGAACCTATCATTCAGATCAGAGTTTGAAACTATACTTAGCATTTCCATATTTATATCATTGAGCAACTGAGTGTATAAAATATCAAAGTTCCACACTCCTGATTGGCAAATATTTATAATGTTGAGATGAATGTCATGAATATCAATATAACGAACTTTATAAGCTATTCTTCCTTTATGAAGCCAATTTTCATTCCACAAAGAAGTGTTACCTCTGTCAAGTCAATCATAATGATAAAACCTGATTTGAGCATAAAAACAACTTTTGACGAGATGGAATTCCAAGTGTAAGACGCACCTTTATAACTATATTCATCTAATGCTTATTTGAAGTATGATCAGAAGAATCTCCCAAATATTTTACCCAACATAGCTATATTCATGAGCCTAGCCTTCTTGATGCCCAGACCACCTTTATTGTGAGGATGAGTGACCTTGTTCTAATTTACCCAACTAGCTTTGAGGTCCCGTGCATCGCACGAAAAGAAATTCACTAAAATATTATTTCATTTGATACATAATGGTTTTCATTAATACATATTATGATATTAGTTTAATGAACATATTCATTATGTAAGTACTGAAATGTTTAACCAATGTTTGACATTACATTAGTGTATAAAAAACCCAACTAAATTCAAAAAAGTCTTATTTCTGCAAAATTTGTTGAGGTTTGAGATTGTAAAATTTTTATATTTATATTTATAAATTCATTGATAAAAGAATCTATACTATCACAGATCCGTTGCGGAAACCAAAGGTTTTTTTGCATAGTATAAGGGAAGGAAGCAAAAGGGAGATGTATAAGAAAAAAGGGCAAAAAGCATCCCATAGTGTAGTCAAGTAAAAATTGCATCCGGACCCTTAAGTTCATTTAAAATTATGGATACGTCCTTTAAGCTTTTTTTCCCGATTCATTCATTTATGTTTTAAAATGTTAACAGCGTTAGCCATTTTCAAACATTTCATCCATTTCTGTTAACAGAAAGTGGGATGATAGAAGGAATTTTGAGGTCATTTAACTTAATTTTAAGTTTTGATTTAGTTTTTTAAGTTTTTTTCTTGACTAGGCCCTTTAATTTTTTTTCCCCGACTATGTCCTTTAAGTCTCAAAACATGCATGACGTTGCCTTTTTTGGGTTCCAATTTGACTCTGCTAAAAAAATGTATGTGGCTAATATAAAGTTAATATGGCTATAACAGTGATGACGTGACATCTCTGAGTGCATTAAAAAATAATATTCTCAATTAATTTTTTATTAAAAAAAACTCAAATTAAAGTCAATTAGGGTTCTTCTTCTTCTTCTTCTTCTTCTTCTTCTTCTTCTTCAATGTACATATCGAACACCAACCAGAGGATTGTTAACAACATACTTTCTAACACACATTTTCCAACACACTCTCTCTTATTTGCTGAAATTCAAATAACTCGTAGTAAATCATGTGAGTTCTATATAGGTTTGATGGACGCTACGCAAATAGTGTCATTTTTGTTTTTTTTTTAAATTATTAAAGTAGTAAAGTTGAAATTTTTTAATCTTGATTTAGTTTAATTTCTAGTATTTGAAATTTGGGTAGTTACTGTTTGATATGCACATTGAAAGAGAAAAAGAAGAACCCTATTTGACTTTTATTTGGGTTTATTTATTTTTAATAAAAAACTAATTAAAAATATAATTTCTTAGTCTACTTGGAGATGTTACATCAGCATCATTATAACCACATTAAATTATAATAGTCGCTTAGATTTTTTTATCACAGTCGAACGAGAAACTAAAAAAAGTGCAACATCGTGCATGTTTTGAGACTCAAAGGACTAAGTCGGAAAAAAAACATAAAGGATCTAAATAATTAAAGGACTAAATTGAAACTTCCAAGTCACTAAATAATTTAATGTGTACAAGTCACTTTTCATGGTCCGCTTTTGTTAACGAATACAAATGACATTCAAAAAAAGCTAACATTCTTAACATTTTAAAAGATAAAGGAACTTGAGAAAAAACAGTTTTAATTTTAAATAAACTTAAAGGATCTGAAATGTAATTTTGCAGTTTATAAACAAAAGTGTCTGCGCAATGATGTTTGTAACTTTTTGAATAAATAAAAGCTTCGTCAGCACAATATTCAAAAAAAAAAAGTTTCGCCAGCAATAACGAAACAAAAATTATTAGGAAAGGAAAGAGTACTAATATGGCTGGAAGGGTATATATGACTTTTTAAGTTCTATCGTGCATAGGCTACCGGGGGACGGCTATGCCTCTTGATTTTATTATATATCTTGATCAGTAAGGGAAATCTCTTTTAATAAAAAAAGGCTAAATATCAGTTTTGAACCTTTATCTTTGCTTTTGGTTTCACTTTGGTCATTTATCTTTTTTTTTGGTCCGTTTTGGTCTTTTATCTTTTATTTTCGTTTCATTTTGGTCTCTGCCGTCAGTTTAAGCTAACAGACGCCACACTGGCAATTAACTGCTGACGTGGCGTCTTAAGTGTCAATGTGACGTGTCATTCATTAATTGAGGTGGCAAATAATCAAACGACACATCAGCATTTAAGTTTTTTAAATTTTAAAAACACAAAAAATAAATTAACCAAAATAAAGGTTAATTTGTTTCCATTTTTGTTAAGTGCCTTTGTGTCACTTCTTCCTCGTTCCATATTCATCTCCTTCATCTTCCAGAACTGATTTCAAGATCTGAAATGAAAATGAGTTCATTTCATCATCTTCATATTGAATCTAGAAACAAACATTACTGCGACAACAAATTTCGATATGGGTTTCAAAATCGAATGTTTTTCGTTTTCGTTTTCCAAGATTTCGTTTTTGGATTTACGTTTTTCCATTTTCCATAACTGATCTGGGTTTGATGAAACGATTCATTTACAGTTCATTATGTTCAATCAAAAAGAAAACGAAACCCACAAAATGTTTGTAGTTTCCAGATCATCTAAATCTTCTTCTTCTCTCACTCTCTCTATCTTTTGATCTGTTTCCACAAAAATCTGGGTTTAAACGAAATCAAGATCTTCGTTTTTGCGTTTTTCACCGTTTGTGTTTCTTACCAGATTGATTTCGTTTTCCACCATTTCTATTGTTTCTGCGTTTTTGTTTCCATTTTCGTTTCTAATCGTTTCAAGATCTGCGTTTCTACCGTTGCTAATCGTTTTCCAGATTGATTTTTGTTACACAAATCGTTTTCCAGATCTGCGTTTCTAATCGTTTTCCAGATTGATTTTTGTTTCATTTTAATGTTGCTGGAAGAAGGAAAACGATTTTTCTGGGTTTCGATTTTTCTGCGTTTGAAGATTTCCAGATCTGTTTTTGATGTTTTTGATCTGTTTTCCAGATCTCGTGAATTTGATGTTTTTAGTTTTTGTTAAATGATAAATGACCAAAACGGACCAAAAAAAGATAAAGAACCAAAGCGAAATCTAGAGCAAAAATAAATGACAAAACTATAATTTAATCTAAAAAAAAGTCAAATCACTTTAGCATGTTTGATATGATTGTAACCAAAAAAAAGACTGAATATGATATGATAATTTGATAAAGGCAAACAAATAATTCAATTCATTATATAGCAACGTCTCCTGCACGTTCAGTCTACAAAACACTGCTGAAGCATTTGCCAGAAAATTATTATTTTTTACCATGTTTTTACTACGCAGTTTCCACCTGTTTTGCCGATAATTAATTTACGCCGGGGAATCTGGTTGGCCACGAGTACCCGACTGGGGAACCTGGTTGGCCACGAGTACCCGACTTTACCGGCCCGTGTGGTTCTCCCCTCCTAACAGAGTTTTTGCCACATCCAAGATTCGAACCCAAGACCTTGAGGTGCGATCCAAGTCCAATTACCACTTAGACCAACCATTGTCGGTATTTGCGAAATTATAAGCTAACATCTTCAACTCACTTCATTTTGTTAATTTTAGGCTAAATTATAGTTTTGGTTTTGGTCCCTCAATTTTAAAAAATCAAAGACATTTTGGTCACTGTTTGGACTAAATGTATTTGATTTTTTAAAATTTGAGGACCAAATGTCTGAGTTTTAAAATAGGGGGACCAAATGTCTGAATTTTTGAAAATAGGGGGACCAAAACTATAATTTAACCTTAATTTTATTTAGGCTAAATTGAACTTTTGGTCTATTATCTTTGACTTAAGTTTCATTTTGGTCCTTTATCTTTTTTTTCTCTCGTTTTGGTCCTTTATCTTTCATATCTGTGTCAGTTATTGGATCAGAAGGAAAAGTCAACTGAATCAATTAGCAATTATGGCATTCACTTGTGTGATCATATCTCAAGAGGAAATCACTCCTACCTCTTAGAGAATTGCTGTTAGCCATTAAGGAAAAGTCAACGGAATTCATTCCAATTAACGTTAGAACATTCTTAGCCTTAACATTAGCAATTTGTATTTATTTGCTCTCTCTCATTGTAACTATAAATAGGATTGTTTTGTATCAGAATAATACAGTGAAATATACAAACCTTTTATGGTATCAAAAGCCCTCAGCTACACAGCTTCGATCCACAAAATATAAAAATAAAAAAATCTGCTTCATCATGACTTCCGCACATACTATCAGAATCAACGACACTACCACTGCAGTTGTTCTCAACTCCCAATCATCCATCAAACTGAACAGCACCAACTTCCCAGCTTGGAAGGTGCAACTTAATGCTCTCTTGGTAGGCTATGATCTACTTAATTTTGTTGATGGCACCAAGACATGTCCTGCTGAAAATCATGCAGATTATGTCTATTGGAAACGCCAAGATCAACTCATATTACATGCCATTATATCCTCAGTCGAACCAAGTGTCGTCACCATGCTTGGAAATGTTAAGAATTCCAAGCAAGCTTGGGACATCCTCAACAAGATGTTCGCCAGCAAAACTCGCTCTCGCATCATGCATCTCAAGGAAAGGCTGTCCAGATTCACGAAGGGCACGAAATCAATGTCTGAGTATCTTCAAGGACTTAAAGCTTTGTCCGATGAACTTGCCGTAATCAACTCACCATTGGATGATGTCGATCTAGTAATCCACACTCTCAATGGCCTCGAAACTGAGTACAAGGAGGTATCTGCTGCACTGCGTACCCGTGAGCATCCAATTGCTTTCGACGACCTCCATGATCTCCTTATGGACTATGAAGGGTTCCTCAACAGAAATGAAGAATCAACCATCATTTCTTCTGCCCATGTTGCATACAAAGGAAAGCAACCGTTTCCCAAGCGTGGCTTTCAACCCAATCACTCTCATGCCAACTCCAACCACTATGGCAGATCTACATCCCCAGGCTCTTCCAAAAGTGTTACTTGTCAATACTGTGACAAGCCAGGCCACACAGCAAAGGTTTGCTACAAACTTCATGGTTACCCTCCCAAATACAAGGCTGGTCCATTGGCACACCATGTTCGAAATAGCTCTGCTGGCCGCAACACAAATTGGATCGTTGATACCGGTGCCACTCATCATCTCACTAATGAACTCGACGATCTGCACTTAACAACTCCTTACTCGGGAAAGGATCAGATCACTCTTGCTGATGACTCCACCATCCCTATCAATACTACTGGTAAGATGTTTATCTCTACAAAAACTTACAATTTGCACCTCCCTAAGGTTCTTCATGTCCCACAAATATCACAAAAACTCATATCTGTTTCATCCCTATGAAATACTAACCCAATCTCTGTTGAATTTTTCTCTAATTATTTCTTGGTGAAGGATCTGAAAACAAGGGCGCCTCTTCTCAAAGGAACGCATAACAGTGGACTCTACCACATGCCGTCACCCATCATCACTCCTAAGGCCTTTCATACCACCTCACTATCAACAACACCATGGCATCATATTCTAGGACATCCATGTGAAAGAACAATGAGACATCTAGCATCCATCCATAAAATAAAGTTAATCAACTTCACACCATGCAGCTCCTGCCATAGTTCCAAGAGCCATAAACTACCATTCAATTCTTCCAGTCTCACTAGTAAAAGGCCACTTGAAATTATTTATTCAGATGTATGGGGTCCTGCTCCAATTAGGTCCTTAGATGGTTATTTATATTACCTCATATTTGTTGATCATTTTACAAAATACACTTGGTTGTACCCATTGAAAAATAAATCGGATGTCTCAGTTATCTTTCCACAATTCAAAAAGATTGTTGAAAAGTTTTTCAACTTACCAATACTTGTGTTATTTTCGGATAATGGTGGCGAATACATAAAGCTTAAATCGTTTCTGTCATCACATGGCATATCTCACTACACCACTCCCCCACACACACCTGAACTTAACGCCACGGCAGAACGAAGGCATAGACATATAGTAGAAACCGCAAGAGCATTACTACATCATGCACAGTTACCCTCTACATTATGGTCATTTGCATTCCAAACTGCAGCATACCTCATCAACAGGTTACCCACACCAAACCTTAACATGGATACCCCCTACAAAGCCCTACACCAAGCAGACCACAATCCATTACATCTTCACTCATTTGGTTGTCTTTGCTTTCCATGGCTAATACCTTACAACACCAACAAACTACAACCAAGATCCAAACCATGCATCTTCATTGGATACTCACCCTCCCAATATGCCTATCATTGTCTTGACCCCATCACCAATAAAATATACACCTCTAGACATGTCATATTCCATGACAACCACTTCCCATATTCTTCCCTCACAAAACCTACAACACCCAACCCTACCACTACACCAAACTCACAAACACCACCTCACTTTATCTTGCCAATCCAACCTCCTAACAGTATTGAGCCTCCACCTTGCCAAAGTCCACCAAATGCAATAGAAATTGATCAAGAGGCCCCCTTGAGTTCAGAATCTTCATCAGGTAATGATTCCTCCTCTTCTACTCATTCTCTTGAACCTAATCATATTCCTGATCAAGTTGTAGCAACAACTAGCAATCATCATATGATTACCAGGTCCAAAAACAATATATTCAAGCCCAAGAAAGCCCTCCATGTGACAAGCCATCCCCTACCTGAGAACCTTGAGCCTTCTAATGTTAGACAAGCCATGCAGCATCCACATTGGCGACAAGTCATCTCTGAAGAATTTGATGCATTACTCAACAATGGCACTTGGACTTTAGTACCGCCACCACGCGAGAACAACATTGTTGATTGTAAATGGTTGTTTCGTATAAAACGGAATCCAGATGGATCAATTAGTCGGTACAAGGCCAGACTTGTGGCCAAGGGTTTTACTCAATGTCCAGGGGTAGATTTTAAAGAAACCTTTGCTCCAGTAGTGCGGCCTCAAACCATTAAACTCATTCTCACAATTGCTCTGGGAAACCAATGGCCTATGCATCAACTTGATGTTAACAATGCATTCCTTCAAGGGTCTCTTAACGAAGATGTGTATATGGCACAACCACCAGGTATGAAGGATCCACAACATCCTACTTTTGTTTGCAAACTTCACAAAGCAATCTATGGTTTGAGACAAGCACCAAGGGCCTGGCATGATGAGCTAAAATCATTCATCACCAACAGTGGTTTTTTGATGAGCAAGAATGATCGATCCTTCATTGTTTATATATACCTCCGGAACAACAATTGCATACTTTCTCGTGTATGTAGATGATCTCCTACTCACAGGCAATGATGCTAAATTTCTCAATACTTTCATTAAGTCACTATCCAATCGGTTCTCCTTGAAAAACATGGGTGCCCCACACTATTTTTTGGGTGTAGAACTTATCCCTACAGCCAATGGTTTGTTCTTATCTCAACATAAATTCATTCGGGAGATACTAGAAAGGTTTGAAATGGATGGTGCAAAACCCTCTCCTACACCTCTACCCCACACTGCAATTTTGTCTCTCCATGATGGCACCCCCAATGTGGATTCCACACATTACAGAAAAATTATTGGAGCATTACAATATTTAACTCTAACCAGGCCAGACCTGTCCTTTGCAATTAACAAATTGTCTCAGTTTATGCACAAGCCCACTACACTCCATCTTCAACATCTTAAAAGAATGCTCAGGTATTTGAAAGCTACAATGAACTTTGGCATCCTATTAAGGAAACCAACTTCCTACCATTTACTTGCCTATACCGATGCAGATTGGGGTGGAAATACAGATGATAGAACCTCCACATCAGCTTATCTAATTTTCTTTGGAGGTAATCCCATTTCGTGGCTATCTAAAAAGCAAAAGACAGTGGCTCGCTCTTCCACAGAAGCTGAATATAGAGCAGTTGCGGCTGGTGCTTCTGAGATAATGTGGCTTCTCAAACTCCTTAAAGAATTAAGGATACAAACTCACCAGCCTCCGAGAATCCTTTGCGACAATGTTGGTGCGACATATGTGTGTTCCAATCCTGTTTTCCATACAAGGATGAAACATATCTCTATGGATTACCACTTCGTCCGAGAACAATGCCAAGCTGGAAATCTTCAAGTATCACATGTTTCCACCAAGGACCAACTGGCAGATATTCTTACAAAGCCTCTCCCAACAACAAAGTTCAAAGAACTCACATCCAAGATGCAAGTTGTTGATGGCAACTTGATCTTGAGGGTGCGTATTGGATCAGAAGGAAAAGTCAACCGAATCAATTAGCAATTATGGCATTCACTTGTGTGATCATATCTCAAGAGGAAATCACTCCTACCTCTTAGAGAATTGCTGTCAGCCATTAAGGAAAAGTCAACGGAATTCATTCCAATTAACGTTAGAACATTCTTCGCCTTAACATTAGCAATTTGTATTTATTTGCTCTCTCTCATTGTAACTAGGCTTAAATATGTTTTAGGCCCCTGCAAATATAGGGTGTTTTGGTTTAAGCCCCTGCAATTTTTTTTTTTTGTTAAAAGCCCTTGGAAAATGAAATATTTTGTTATAAGCCCTTCTCAACATATCCAGCAATCATAGCATTCCATGTTAAGGCTAACATTTTAGTCATAGAAGGGCTTATAACAAAATATGTCATTTTGCAAGGGCTTTTAACAATTTTTTTTTTTGCAGGGGCTTAAACCAAAACACCCTATATTTGCAGGGGCCTAAAACATATTTAAGCCTTGTAACTATAAATAGGATTGTTTTGTATCAGAATAATACAGTGAAATATACAAACCTTTTATCAGTTTGGTCCTTTATCTTTATTTTTTCTCACTTTGGTCCTTTATCTTTCATATTTATTTCGGTTTGGTTCTTCTAAACAAAAATACAGAAAAAAAGAAGAACACTATGAATGTGCTCAAGAAAACCAAGAACACTTCGATTTCTTGTTTCTTGAATAACTAATACAATACGCGACCAAATTGAATGAAATTGAACTCTAACTTGAATAAAATTTCGCAAGGAATTCAATGGAGCCAAAATTAAGCTTATAAAAGTGTTAATGCGCAAAATCACTTCTGGAACCGAAATCTTGAATTTAAAGTTCAAAAAACATTCAATCTCAACAATGGTTATTTTGCTATAGAGCAGCAAATTGAATGATTCTTGAGCCTAAAATGCTCAAAATTCAACAAGGAATCAGAAAATGACAAGTATTTTGTTCAGAAAAGCCCGTAAAATGCAAATACGGTCAAAAAGCAATTCGCATCTATAAAACGTGTTTTGGCTCTTATTTGCTCATTTCTCAACCAATTTGCGTCAAACTAATTGTGTTCAACTCGTATTGAGTGCAAAAATTGAACTAAAGCAAACAATTTCAACGAAAACGATGCAAAATCGAGAACGATGTGAAAAACAGAAATGCGAATTGATTTTTTACGGTATTTTGAATTTTAGCGCTTTTCAAAATAAAATGCTTGCCATATTCTGATTCCTTGTTGAATTTCGAGCATTTTAGGCTCAAGAATCATTCAATTTGGTGCTCTATAGCAAAATCACCATTGTTGAGATTGACGGTTTTTTGAAACTTCAAATTCAAGATTTTGGTTCCAGAAGTGATTTTGCGCATAAACACTTTTGTAAAAGACCAAAGTGGGAGAAAAAATATATAAAGGACCAAACTGATACAGAAATGAAAGAAAAATGACTAAAACGAGAAGAAAAAAAGATAAACGACCAAAATGAAACTTAAGTCAAAATAAATATTAGCCTTTTATTTATATTTTTCGGTTAGTCAGAAAAGTTTTTTATGCATTGATTATATAACTTTGGGTCGGCAGAGGTTGTTATATATCAACTTCTCATAATTTCTTGTTTTTTGTTTTGGGCAAAGCAGGTGTGTTCGAGAACAAGCACCTTCTGACTTTCACCAAAAAAAGATGGAATTTCACCAACAAAAAAAGGTCTATATATTCTATAAATAATTAAGTAATTTAGTAATTATTACTAAGAAATTACTTACTATAATAAGTTGTTGCCAATAAAAAAAACACGTAAGATTAGTAAACAATGCATATTTTAATTTTATGCTGCGTTATATATAAGTTAAGTGTATCGCGGAATGTTCAAAAAAAAGGTCTATATATTCTATAAATAATTAAGTAACCATACATATTGTATAAACAATTTAAATTGGATAACATTATGTACAAAAAAAAAATCGGATAAGATTACCGAAACGTTAAGTCTAGAATTTATTTTTCCAATTTGATTAATATTTTTGAAGTGTGATACAGACGGTATAAAATATATATAACCAAAAAAAGACGGTATAAGAAATCATTCATTTTACAAACAACATGATTGGCCTAATGAGAAAATCGAGGACATGACTTGTCAATATCGAGGACCAAATTAGAAATAATTTGCGAAAGGAGCGAGGGGTGTTCAAAACCAAACCAAACCAATAAAAAACCGCAAACCGAATCAAACCAAACCGAAAACCGCAAAAAACCGCTGCTTATTGGTTTAGTTCGGTTCTTTTTTTCATTGCAACGCGCGGTTTGGTTCGGTTCGCGGTTTTGATTATAGAAACCGAACCAAACCAAACCAAACCGCAAGTAACACTAAGACTTATTGACTTACAACCTTCCTTACTAACTTACTAGCCCAAATGCAACTAAAACCCAACTCTCACTCACTTACTAGCCCAAATACAATTAATTATTTGACTCACTTACAAACAATCTATATTGTTATGCTATATTTAAAAATTACAATAAAATATTTAATTCAAATTCTTTTAAAAATTGTCTTAACTATTTTAAAAGAATTAAAAGAGCGTAATTTATATACTACATATATTTGAGTATTTTTTCTTAAAGATTTATGTTAGCCATTTTTTATGTTAGTTAATTTTAACTTCGTTTTAAATTATGTTTTGTCTTGGAAAAAACCGAACCAACCGAACCAATCCAAACCGCATTAGTTTGGTTTAGTTTGGTTTGGTTTTATTTTAGGAAGTCAACCGAACCAAACCAAACCGCATGTAGTTTTACCTTGCGGTTCGGTTCATTTTTTATCTCAAAACCGAACCAAACCGCACCGCGAACACCCCTAAATAGGAGTATATTTCAATATAGTTCGTGTGTGTGTCAAGGAATGGATCCTCTCGGATTATTGGATTTCAGTAGTTAGTTGCAGTGTTTTATTAGTTAGCTAGCTAGTTACAGTTTTTTATTCGTTTTTTTCAACATTAATTAAGCAAATGTCAGGGTACTAGAAGTCTATCTATCTAATATGTCTATATAAAACATCATTAATTTAATCTGAGTAAATTAGTTGTTGTATACTAGTACGTTAGGTTATTTGAGAACAAAAACATAAGCAGTTGAATTTCTGGTCATTTACTGAAGCGCGAGCCGCGAGGTAGGGAAGTACCCATTAGCCAAGCACAGTACTACTTTCCATTTGTATAGTACTAGAGTGTAGACACAGCAAACCAAAGTTCCCTTCCCAACCCCCAGGTCCCAGGTGAGGTGAGTTTTACCGATCTAGCACGCCTCAAACTCAATCTCTCTCTCTCTCTCTCTCTCTCTCTCTCTCTCTCTCTCTCTCTCTCTCTCTCTCTCTCCCTCCATTTATATAAAGTAGGCTTAATTGCAGTTTTGGTCCCCCTATTATGACCAACTCACGATTTTGGTCCCTAAAGTTTTAATTTGGCGATTTTGGTCCCCCTATTTTTCCAATTTGAAAAATCAAGGTCCCCCACCCCAATTTTGACTCAGTTGACTGACTTATCCTACGTGGCAGCCCACGTGGACTGCCACGTAGGCACACCCCCCCCACAACCCCCACCCCACCCCCCCACCCCACCCCACCCCCCACCCCCCCCCCCACCCCAAACCACCACCGACCCACCCCACCCCCCCCACCCCAAACCACCACCGACCCCCCACCCCAAACCACCACCGACCCACCCCACCCCCATCCCACCCCACCCCAACCCAACCCACCACCGAGAGCGACCGACGCGACGGGGAGAGGAGAGGATCGCAAATCTGCGATCTGGGAGAGTGAGAGAGATCTTCGCGCAGGGGAGGGGGAGGGAGATCTTCGCGCAGGAGAGTGAGCGACGGGGAGGGGGAGGGAGACCGATGGGGAGGCGACGAAGGAAGGGGAGGGAGACCGATGGGGAGGGGAGGGAGAGCGAGAGCGACGGGGAGGGGGAGGGGGAGCGAGAGCGACGGGGAGGGGAGGGAGACCGATGGGGAGGCGACGAAGGAGGGGGAGGGAGACCGATGGGGAGGGGAGGGAGAGCGAGAGCGACGGGGAGGGGAGGGAGGGGGTTCACGGTGGGAGGGGGAACAGTGAAGGGGGAGGGGGGTTCACGGTGGGAGGGGGAACAGTGAAGGGGGAGGGGGAACAGTGAAGGGGGAGGGGGGTTGACGAGGAAGAAGAAGGGGTGGGGGTGGGGTGGGGTGGGGGGGTGGGGTGGGGGGGGGTGGGCCTACGTGGCAGTCCACGTGGGCTGCCACGTAGGATGAGTCAGTCAAACTGAGTCAAAATTGGGGTGGGGGACCTTGATTTTTCAAATTGGGAAAATTGGGGGACCAAAATCGCTAAATTAAAACTTTAGGGACCAAAATCGTGAGTTGGTCATAATAGGAGGACCAAAACTGCAATTAAGCCTATAAAGTATAAACTGTCCCACTCTTTCACATATCTATCCCTCACTCTTTATCTACTCCCTTTCCTTTCATCCCATGCTTTTCTCTGTTCTCCACTCCACTCTTGTAAGTAAATATGTTAGCCACAGAACTATTCAGATCATCATCCCTCGCCCCTACTAGCCCACCCATTTCAAATTTTTATATACTATTTCTCGATTAGAGGTTCGTGTTTGTCACATCCATTCCTGATTCTTGGCGTGTGTCAGTAACTCTCATCACTCATCACTCATCACTTTCCTTCTTCTCGTTTATTTATATCAGAGTAGTACACCTAACTAATACAGTTAATTACTCCTACCTCACAACTCTGTACTAGTACGTGTCTTTCAATTTCAACTTCAACTTCAAACGTCACCCAATTGCAAACGCAACGCAACGCAACGCAACGTAATCTCCAGCAACAACAGAGTTTTATTAATAACACGCAAACCTACTTCAGAATACAATAACAAAGACAAGAGATGGGGAATTGCCAAGCTGCGGAAGCGGCAACGGTTGTGATTCAACACCCAGGGAACAGGATCGAGAGGATATATTGGTCAATTAGCGCTCACCAAGTTATGGACTCAAATCCTGGTCACTATGTTGCACTTGTTGTGTCATCGCCTACACTCAAGTCTCAGAATGGCACACCAATTAAGCACCACAAGCTTCTTCGACCTGATGACACTTTGCTTATTGGCCAGCTTTACCGTTTGATTAGTTTTGAAGGTACGTATGTACACCTAATACCTCCTATTTCTTTCTCCAACCAAACGTTTGTCGCTTTTTGTATTTTTTATAAATAAATGATTGTTTTGTTAATACTTTTTGATTTGATGGGGCCACAGATGTATTGAAGGAGTTTGCTTCAAAGAAAGGTGGTAAACTAGGGAAATTGCTCAAGGAGAGAGGTGATCATGGGATTCAGATGAAGCACAGAGACTCTAGACCTTCCAATTCTAATCCCTGTACCAAATCTGATTTCGGTCAAATTAAGGTAAATGAGTGAAATTTTCTCAAATTGAGGGGTGAAACTGTACCCCTTGTATCCAACCTGAGTCCCAGGTGATTAAAAGTTCAAATTTAGTGAAATTTGATTTGAGGAACTGGTTACCCAAAAGTAGATCGGTTTTTAATTTGTTTAGATATTTGTTTTGAATCACGATTGAACTCTGAATAAAATATCTTTTCCCATTCAATTAAAATGTTATAGTAAAACATTGGGCCTAGATGTATAAAGTGGCCAAGTTGGAGTGACCATGGTTTCATACGGGTCTAGCTAGCGGTTTAAATTGATTGAACCATGATCTAGAGGCTTCGCCGATTCAATGTTCGATTTGATTTTCAAAACATTGGTCGGAAGGGGATCTCTTTCCTTAAATCACAAGGTTAAAACATAAGGTATTGGATAAAGGGTTATTATTATTATTACTGTTCTATAATTGTGCACTTGTGTTGTAATAGTAGTTCAGTTGTTGGAGGCAGGCTTAGAGCCAACCATGTGTGTTTGGGTGAGCATTTGATAAACTTAGAATAAAAATGATTTGTCACTTTCCCCGTTACTCTTGGCATCTGTGCCTATTCGATGCAGTGTCTTATAGTTATCTCTTTCTTCTTCATGTCAGGTTGAACAGGAAGTTCAACGAATGGGGAGCAATGGCAATGACAGCAGCAGCAGTACTAGCAATAGCAAAGGCGTCGGAAGGCATTTTGTTGGTGGTAGTGGGCAATGGAGGCCTGCCTTACAGAGCATTGCAGAACTAGGAACTTGAAGAACGCACTATTGTACTCACTCCCATGGCCATGAATAATAAATCATTCACCATCCCTTCCTTTCTCATTTAGCAGTTTACTACTCTCTTTTGAAGGGGCATTTGTACACTTCCACCTTACAAGCTAGTAGCCAACTGTTAATTAATCGATTGTATCATATATCATGCTATTTTGTTTGTTAATTAATATTGAACCATTTTCCTTGTCGCCTGTTTCGGAACTGCGTAGCTTTGCCTTGAAAGCTTTATAGTGGACAAGTTTTTAAATTTGGATACATGGATGATGTTCCACTGCTTTTCAGCTTTTCCCCATTCTTGTCATATCATTGATCACAAAACTTGGAGAATATGTTTGAGGTTGTGGTTTTTTTTTTTTGGTGAAAGAGGTTGTTATGGTAATTATAGTCTTTGCTTTTTACACCCCCTCCAAAGGCCCAATTTCTGAGAAGCCCATTAATATCATTAGAGTCCAATCTTCAATGGCCAAGATCATTTCACGAGATCGGACGGCCCAAATCGGCCACAACAAACACCACTCGAAGTCTATAAATATAGCATTTAATGCTCATTAAAGAGGAGACGATTTTCTAACAAAATACTCATTTACTCACACACTGACTTAAGCATCGGAGTGTCATTGCAGGAACAACCTCGGACACGTCAAGATCGGACAACCTCGGACACCTCAACCTCGGACACCTCAAGATCGAACATCCCAAGACCCGAAGCCAGAAACAAGACCAAGGATAAAACATCTACTAACTGCGTAATACCGATCATCAAGACCGGGAGCACAGTACAGAACATTGGCGACCACAGTGGGAGATTCAAAAATTTGTTTCCTCACCATTTCCTTGATCTTACAAATGGCACCGAGCCGCCGTTCAAGACCGGCTAGCTCCATAGCCGGGCCAGAAGCCGGACCCCAACGAACCCCTGAAGGCCATGTCCAGGAACTCACAAATTCGTCACAAGCTCGAAACCGTTATCCCAACACGGGTCCGCCCCAGGTACATTCGAGCACAAGTGAAGCTAGCCTGCCACCCGCGCCTCAGTTGCTTCCTGTTCTGACCGACGCGGTTCAACAACTCGTTCAACTGCTAACTCGGCAGGAAGCCGTAAATGAAGAAAGAAGCAACCGTTTCACTAACCTCGAAGCCGAGGTAGCAAGACTCCAGGCACGCCACGTTCCGGACCAGGAATCAACCGGGCAGGGCTCCCTTGAGAAGAGTAACCCAACTCGAAGGAGGCTCTTCCATCGGTCGCCCCCTAGGAGACAACTCAATCATCGTTCTCCCCCACGCCATCAACGAGGGAATGGTTCCCGTTCTCCTCCGGCTCAGCGAAACGACGATCCCTACTCTCCCCCACGCCGTCACCGAGGAAATGGTTCCCGTTCTCCTCCGGCTCAGCGAAACGACGATCCCTACTCTCCCCCACGCCGTCACCGAGGAAATGGTCCCCGTCCTCCTCCGGCTCAAGATTATGACGATCTTGAAGGCTCGAGCGACCCAACTCAGCATCATCCACGACGGGACTCAAACTCGCCAAGACGACGTTCAAGAAGTCGGGACAACATTCAAAACAATCAACCTCGACGCTACGGACGTCCCGACCATCATTACGGACGACCACCACAATCTCGGGCGAGTCAACCTAGGCGAAAAGGTCCGTTCACAGAAACAATCGATAACTTCCAAGTACCTCGATACCTTGAGAAGCCACCGGGGGGATTGAAGACTTATGATGGAACGGGCGATCCTGACAGGCATCTCGATCAGTTTGACACGACCATGCAGTACCGAAATGTACCGATCGAAATGAAATGCCGAATATTCCCACTGACCCTGGACAAAATGGCCTCTGAATGGTTTCGGGCTTTAAGATCGAATACCATTTCCTCCTGGGACCAGTTAGCGAAACAATTCTCTGTACACTTTGCCCATTCCAAAAGCAAACCAAAAAACAAGAACGTCTTAGCATCTATTGTCCAGAGGGGAAACGAACCCCTAAGAGAATACATAGAACGATTCAACAACGAAGCTCTTCAAGATCGGCAGCTAGACGACACTTTTCGAATCTTCTTCATGGCCCAAGGTCTACTACCTGGAAGCCCATTCCGAAAACATATCAATACCTGGGAACCTAACACCCTACAAGAATTCCTTGAGCTATCCCAATGCTTCATCAACGAAGAGGAAAATTCCAAAATCGACAAAGCATCATCACACGCAGAACCGCCGAAGCACCGCATCGAGGCCGATCCTCGAAAGACTTCATGGAACATCGGTAGGAAAAATCGTCATCAAACATATACCGAACTCAACGTCTCCAACGCCCAATTACTAGGGGAATGTTGGAACGTCGAGTTTAGGGACGTCAAGCCTCCCAGATCCCTACCTGTCCGACCTGGACAAAAGGCCAACAAATACTGCCGATACCACAGGAGCAATGGCCACGACACAAACCATTGCAATGCCCTGAAGGACGACATTGAGGATTTGATAAATCAAGGGAAGCTATCTTCCTATGTCAAAAGAGAGGGAGGACGACCTGACGACATCAGAACAGAAAGAAATGAATATCCTAAGGCCAAAGGCAAAGAAATGATCGAGTCGGACCACGATGAATTAATTAAAAAATCAAAAGGACGCTCGGTTATAATGATGATAACTGGGGGATTTGACCATGAAGGATCCGGAAAATCAATGAAAAGAAAGTGGAAGGAACTGTTAAGCATAGCTTCAACGTCGGCAACCCCGACCAAGACAAATCGACCTCCATTATCTTTCAGCGATGACGACCTTATCGACGGGAAAGCTAACAAACACGTACCTCTCTTAATCTCGGCAGTCATAGCCAATAAAGAGGTACGTAGGATTTTGGTCGACCAAGGAAGCTCATCAGACATCCTTTTTATCGATCTTCTAAACAAAATGGGGATCGACAAAAAAGATCTCACCCCATATAGAGGAACGGCTCTGTCAGGTTTCAACGGATCTCGAACTAAACCCCTTGGGCATCTAGAACTGATGGTCACTTACGGGACCGAGCCGATGGTTCGAACCGTCAAGACCAAGTTCCTCATCTTGCCTTGTGAGTCCATTTACAACGGTATCATTGGAAGACCGACTTTAGGTAGACTCAGGGCGGTTACCTCCACCACACACCTAAAGATGAAGTTCCACTCTCTCTGCAACAGGGTTATTACTTTGAACTCCGACCTGGAGTCTGCTTCTAGGTGCTTCTTCTTATGGACGAAGACCGAACGAAAAGCCTCGGAGTAAGAAGGGGTTCCCCCTTCAGAAGAACTGTCGATCCCCAAACAAACTAAAAACAGACCGACCGAAGTTAATGCCACTAACACAGAAACAGAGTGCGATCCGGAAGACAAAGACAGAAAAGATGTTGACGAGCTAACCAAAGAGCTCAAACGAAAAATTAAAAGGCCGGAGCCCGACGGAAAGTTCATCGAAATACAGCTCGGAACAGACCCCTCCCGAACTGTCAAAATAGGGACCGATCTTCCAAAAAAGGTTAAAATCGATTTAACCAGATGTCTTAATGACTTCGAAGACATTTTCGCTTGGTCGGCAGGAGACATGCCTGGGATCCCTCCAGAGGTCGCTTGCCATCGACTCGCGATTAACCCGGAAGCAAAATGGATCGCCCAAAGAAAGCGGGCTCAAAGCAAGGAGAAAGCCCTTGCGGCTGCCAAAGCAGTAGACGATCTCGTAAAAGCAAACTTCATTTCCGAGGTTAAATACACGACCTGGTTATCAAACCCGGTCCTGGTAAAGAAAAATAACGGAAAATGGCATATGTGCGTCGATTACACCGACCTTAATAAAACTTGTCCAAAGGATGCTTTTCTGGTTCCTAGCATCGATCGTCTGGTCGACAACGCCTCCGGGTTTCGATTATTATCCTTCATGGACGCATACTCCGGATACAACCAGATCGCCATGTTTCCCCCAGATCAAGAGAAAACTGCTTTCATTACCCGACCGAGGTAACTTCGCTTACCGTGTCATGCCATTTGGGTTGAAAAACGCAGGAGCGATTTATCAAAGAATGATGAACAAAGTCTTCCAAAAACAGATCGGCAAAAGTGTGGAAGTTTACCTCGACGATATGATCGCCAAGAGCCATAGTGACGACGACCATATAAACGATCTGAGGACAATTTTCTATGAAGTTCGAAAAAATAAAATGAGGTTGAACCCAGAAAAATGTACATTCGGAGTTCGGGCAGAAAAATTTTTGGGTTTTTTCTTAACAGAAAGAGGAATCGAGGCAAACCCTGACAAATGTCGATCCGTCACAGAAATGCGAACTCCGACGACCAAAAAAGAAGTACAAAAACTTAATGGCATGATAGCTGCTCTATCTCGTTTCATATCTAATGCAGCATTCAAATCCCTTCCACTTTTTAAAATCCTCAAAAAAGAAGAAAGGGATTTCAAATGGACACCTGAACAGGATGAAGCTTTAAAACAACTCAAAAAATCTCTCTCCGAGCCCCCTATATTAACTCGACCAAACGAGGGGGAAACTTTGTATCTGTATCTGGCAGTCTCAGAAGAAGCTTTAGCTGCCGTTCTGGTGCGCGAGCTCGAAACCGGGCAAAGCCCGATCTACTTCGCAAGCAAGGCTCTGCACGGAGCTGAGAGTCGTTATCAGAAAATCGAAAAAATCGCCCTAGCTCTCATTGTCGCAGCTCGGCGTTTTCGAGCCTATTTTGTCGCCCACCAGGTGGTTGTCCGAACTAACTACCCCATCAGGTAAATACTCCATAGGCCCTTTCTGGCTGGAAGAATGATCAAATGGGCTGTGGAACTCTCAGAGTTCGGGATTAAATATGAAGCTCGAACAGCACTTAAAGCGCAAGTTTTGGTGGACTTCATCGCCGAGATGACGCCTGCTAACATCGAATCTGACATATGGATCCTATATGTCGATGGATCCTCTAATCCAAAAGGGAGTGGCGCTGGGATCATGCTAGAAAGCCCGACGGGGGTCATCATCGAAGTTTCCCTTACATTCGGTTTTCCCACCTCGAACAACCAAGCAGAGTACGAGGCTTGCATCGCCGGACTTCGCCTGGCAATTGACCTCCAAATCCAACAAATAAAACTTCATACCGACTCTCTCTTGGTGGTCTCCCAGATCGGAAGTAAATACGAGACCAAAGAACCGATCCTGCAAAAGTACCTACTTCGGGTACGGTCGCTATTGGCTAAATTTGAAGCAAGCGAGATAGTTCATGTCCCAAGAACGGAAAACCAACGAGCTGATATCCTCGCCAAACTCGCAAGCACAAAAACCCCAGGGAACCAGAGGACAACCATCTAAGAAACACTCCGCAAACCCAGTGTGTCTCTCGAGCCTCTGTTTAACTCAACCATCTGCATGCTCGAAGAAACGGACAGCTGGATCACCCCAATTGTAGAATACATCGTCGCAAGAACAGAACCCCTAGACAGAAACAACGCTAAGTACATCAGGAGAAGGGCCTCGGCTTTTTCAGTCATCAACGGAACGCTTTACAAAAGAAGCCTCTCTTCCCCGCTAATAAAATGCATCGAGGGAGAGGAAGCAGCCTATGTATTGACAGAAATTCATGAGGGAATCTGCGGCCAGCACATGGGAGCTCGATCTTTAGCACGTAAAGCTCTTCGAGCCGGTTATTACTGGCCGAGCATGATTGGCGATGCTAGTGATCATGTGAAGAAGTGCAAGAAATGCCAAATCCACGCCAATGTCCACATAGCTCCCCCCACAGACCTCACAAGTTTATCCTCCACGTGGCCCTTCGCATGGTGGGGAATGGACTTACTCGGACCATTCGCAAAAGCACCAGGACAAGTCAAATTATTGATCGTCGCCGTAGACTACTTCAGCAAATGGATAGAAGCAGAATGTAGGGACGAAATTCCCTCTACCGGGAATCAGCTGGGACCGATCTTAGATGATCTCCCCGAGCGACCACCCAAGGTCACAAACTCTTTGAGAAACAGTTAAATCCGAGCCGAGTCTTGGCAAACTATCTCAAAGAGACCGGGTCTTCAAGGATCGAAACGTCCTAAGAACGACCATCGGCCACAGCTGCCGATACCCCTATAGGGCGAGTTAAATCTGGGCCGAGTCCTAGTAAACTGTCCTATGGGCTCGAACCCGGTAAATCGAGTTCCTCATTTACCGACGTTCTTACATCATACGCAACGTGAAGAATTAAAAAAGCACTCATAAAACCCATTCATTAAAGCTCCACAAAAAACGACATACATGACATGCGGAATTCAAAAAGCATTCATTAAAGCTCGTAAACAGGTTTCGAAAAATAAAGGTCTGATAGACATGTTCCAAAAAGAATTACAAATGTCTCCGGTCTAAACCGAACCCTCAAAGTTCCGGATCTATACAAAACCTACACGGATAAAAGCATACACCAGGAACTTCTGCAAAAAGAAACGCCATTAAACATCAAGCAGTAGAGGTCGGAAAAATCATAGTTTTCTTTTCCGTCCGAGCATCAATCTTAACGATCCTACCCCCTTCAACCTCATGATCAGCATCAATGATCGAGCGATCCAAATTGATGGAAGGATTGACCAAAGCAATTTGCTCCTGGGCACACTCAAAACCCTCCCTATACAGCTCGATTGCAGAATTTGCGGCTTCACGAGCCTCCTTCCTAGCTTCATTTGCAATCTTCGCAGCCTCCTTAGCATTTTTTCTGCTCTGCTGAAGGGCTGCTTGGAGCTCTGCAATTCGAGCCTCAGCATCGCTGTTTGTTCCGACCCCTGCCTCGGAGGCTTTTTTCAGATCGTCTTCCAAAACGATGATTCGAAGCTCCAAACTTTTAATCTTCTGATTTGCCTCGACCACTTGCCCCTCCAGACCTCTCTCCTTTTCTTCCAGCTCCTTCACACGAGTTTCTGCGAACTCCGCTCGGCGTATAATCTCCCCCTGGCTTTCCTTCAAAGTTTGAAGTTATTGTTTAGTTCGAGCGAGCTCTTTCGACTTCAAAGACATATCTTCCACAAGCTTCACACTTTTAGACTTCTCAAGCTCCAACAAATCTACAAGCACGAGAATAAGAAAAATCAGGTTGAGGGAAAAGATCATAAAACCGAAAATCAAACAGGAAAACACCTACCCTTAGCCCGTTTCTCATATTTCTTTTTCTCGATCTTATGAACCTCGCCCAGGTTCACCAAAATTTTAACAGACGCCCCGACAGGATCCTCCCGCCATTGGGCATAGTTTTGTTCCAAGAAACCCTCCTCTAAAGGAACGGCCTTGTTTTTATGCTTCGGTCTCCTTGAGGTTTTACTCCTTTTATCCGGCCTTAGCTCACCACCTGCGTCGGTACGCACCCTCTTCGCCGAGGACCCTGCACAAATATCGGGAGCAGCTGGGGGAGGAGAACTGGAAACAAGATCGACCCGAGCCTCATAGGCAAGGTCCTCTTGGGTAACATTGTTGATCGGGGAAGCAGCAGTAACCGTCCCAACGGCAGTCTCAATCTGGGGAGACGTCGGAAGCGGAGCACCCACTTCCTCAACATCGTCAGATATATCGACGCTCTTCATCGCCAACGCCTTCATTGCGGCAAGCTTCTTTGGGGCCATGGTATCTAGAAAACAAACAAAACTGGGTCATGAAAACTACAATCAAAAATATGCAAAATTCGACACAAGAAAAACGAACTACCTAAAACAAATTGCACCCGTCTTCGCTTCCCAGCCTGAACTATCTTAGCCGCAGGGATACCCCGATACTTATGTTTTGAAAACGGAATGTTCTCATAAATAAACATCAGGATCCTCTTAGTAAGAAGATCGGCAGCGCTCAGTCGATCCTCACTAACAGAAAAGAATTGGTGGATCGTTCAAAATGGGCCAGACTCCAACCGATGGGAAACTTGGTGGACACCAAAGTCCGACCATCCTCGCTAAACCTTCCCACTCTCTCGATCGCTTCGTCGGTCACCGGCTCGACCTAGTAATATAACTCCTTCCAATTCCCCTTCAATGAGTCCGCATAAGCTTTGAAAATCTTGGCCCCTCGCCTCGAGCGAAGACTGACATGCTCGCGACCGGACTTATTTTCGCTGCTGTTCCGGTTAATCTCAAACAAATGGAAGAAGAGCAACGGTGAGACCGGTCTGTCCAGATGAAGGCACATTAGTTCGTAGGCTCGAACAAAAGCCCACGCATTTGGATGCAACTAAGAAGGCGCAACATCCAAAGTCGCCAAAACCGTCTGTTCGAACCAGGTGAAAGGAGGCCGGATATTCATCTCATTAATCAGCATATGGTACAAAGTGAACTTGAGCTCTCCAGGCCACAAGGCCACGTGCTCTCCTTTCTTCATACCCTCAACTCTCCAAATTCGCTTCGAACGCCCGGAAGCCTTCCTCCCGACCATCTCCAAATTAAAACCATGCTGGTACAACGATTCGATCTCCATGATATTTCTGGAAACCCAATCATATTGAGAGACCTCTCGCACCGGTACATCGAGGTCCCCGCAACCAGTACTCGAGTAGCCATCCAGAGAAGCAGCAGAAGCTCGTCTGGAACCTGGTTGACTCGAAGGGCGAGATTCAACTTGCTTTCCAGCATCACCTCTATCGGACTCATCAGCAGGCTCGGAACTTAACCCAAGGTCAACCTCGGAACTTGTCCCAAGGTCGACCTCGGAACCCTCGGAACCCTCGGATTCCTCCACTTGGATTTCCTCATCAGACTCAGAGGTGATGGCCATCACATCCACCAAACGATCCTCCTCCACATCTTCAGGAGTATCTTCGTTTGGCTCATTAGCATCGCTCGCAGGAGAGGAGCTTTCACTTTCAAAATTATCTTCCGCCTTATCACTCATAGGGGCGGAAGCAATATGCTCTTGTACGTCCGGGGCGGCGACTTCAAGAGGGTCGGTACGAACTTCGGGGACTTCACCACCAGAAGCCATCACGTTCGTAAACTCTTTCCGGTACTGAGTAACGTCTCTCCGAGTTTGTTTTGTCCTCGCCAGAACGAATCTACAGGAATGAGGGACGAAATGTCAGGGTTAAAGATCGAAAATGGGTTCGCGAGCAAGTCGGAACCCGACCTGACGACCCACATTCTGAGATCATAGGGGACTGGGGGAGGTCCAGGCACAAACGAAAAGAAAAGTAAAGACAAATCAAGAAATAGACTAACCTCAGAACTGAGTCGCAAGTTGATTATATCTGGAAAAATTACAGTTGTCGATCCACAGAAACCGACCTTAAAAGTACTTCAAAACTCTTCAAAACTCGTTCACTTTAAAGAAGCTCGGGAGCTCTCGAAGGTTGACAAATCCAAAACAAATGAACAACAAGCAACAAATGAGAATGTGAGACCCTTTATTTATAGCAAGGCGGATTTAATGGGCTTGGGCCGGGAAGTCGAAACGTCACGTCCAACCAAAGTCCATTAACTTCGCACGCTGAAGAATAAAACGTCACCATCATGCGCCGCCACTGCGAAATCGCACCTTGTCAGAAACAGTAAAAATGGCACTGATTCCAAGATTACATTGATTCCAAAGCAGCACTGAATCCAAAAACTATCTACCTCGCTCGGAAGCTCGACGGCCATTTAACATTGACCAGAAATCCCAGCCTCGACATAAGCTCGAGACTGAAGAAATTTCTACTCAACAAAGACAAAAATACGAGGCTACGTCGCCTATCAAAGTCAAGATCGCTCCTCAAAGCGACCAGACTTGGGGGGCCACTGTTATGGTAATTATAGTCTTTGCTTTTTACACCCCCTCCAAAGGCCCAATTTCTGGGAAGCCCATTAATATCATTAGAGTCCAATCTTCAATGGCCAAGATCATTTCACGAGATCGGACGGCCCAAATCGGCCACAACAAATACCACTCAAAGTCTATAAATACAGCATTTAATGCTCATTAAAGAGGAGACAATTTTCTAACAAAATACTCATTTACTCACACACTGACTTAAACATCGGAGTGTCATTGCAGGAACAACCTCGGACACGTCAAGATCGGACAACCTCGGACACCTCACGATCGGACAACCTCGGACACCTCAAGATCGAACATCCCAAGACCCGAAGCCAGAAACAAGACCAAAGATAAAACATCTACTAACTACGTAATACCGACCATTAAGATCGGGAGCACATTCCAGAGGTTGTGGTTCTTTTATCCCTTTTCGCTAAATTGGCCACTTTACGTGTCTTCTGTGATCGGTAAATCCCCGCGATAAAAAATAATGCGATCCACAAACTATCTCCACATTCAACAGCAGATAATTTGGAGTTCAAGATAAAAACAAAAACCCTGCACTCAAAAATCAACATCCGACATTTATCTGGTGGTGGTAGTGCTCGCTCCACTATGCACCATTTGCAGATTAAGGTTTGTTTGTACACTGGATGTTTTGTTTTCATTGAATTACTGGTCAACGGTGCAATCACTTTATCACCGGCTTTTCATCAATCCCGCCTTTAGATCAAAAGATGGGTTAATTATTCTATAAGAGCAACTTTAACTATAACGTAGGTATCTTAGAGAGACTCTTCTTGACTTCTAATTGCTTATTTTTATAGGTCCGTACATCTTACAACACCCTCTACTCACTGCACACCCAAAATCACAAATATTTCAAAATTGCCCTTACATAGAACACGCACACAAACACCCTCACATTGCACTTTGGACGGGTAGTACTTTAGTACCTGTTCAGTACTGTGCTTCCGATCTTAGAGATTGGTATTACGCAGTTAGTAGATATTTTATCTTTGATTCTGTCTCTGTCTTCAGGCCTTGAGAAGAAGATCTTGTTCGATCTGGAGAGGTTCGATGTTGAGATGTTCGATGTTGAGATGTTTGATCTTGAGATATTCGATCTTACGATGTTCGATCTTGAGGGGCGATGTTGTACCTGCAATGATACTCCGACGCTCAAGTCAGTATTTGAGTGAATGAGTGTTTTGTTAGAAAAGTGCTTACCATTAATGAGCATTGAATGCTGTATTTATAGATTTTGAGTGGTGTTTGTTGTGGCCGTTTTGGGCCGTCCGATCTTGTGAAATGATCTTGGCCATTGAAGATTGGACTCTAATGATATTAATGGGCTTTCTTAGTAATTGGGCCTTTGGAGGGGGTGTAAAGAGTAGAGACTATAATTACCATAACAGTGGCCCCCCAAGTCTGGTCGCTTTGCAGAGCGATCTTGACTTTGATGGGCGACGTAGCCTCGTATTTTTGTCTTTGTTGAGTAGAAATTTCTTCAGTCTCGAGTTTATGTCGAGCCTGGGATTTTTGGCCGATGTTAAATGGTCGTCGAGCTTCCGAGCGAGGTAGATAGTTTTTTGGATTTAGTGCTGCTTTGGAATCAGTGTAATCTTGGAATCAGTGCCATTTTACTGTTTCTGACAAGGTGTGATTTCGCAGTGGCGGCGCGTGATGGTGACGTTTTATTTTTCAGCGTGCGAAGTTAATGGACTTTGGTTGGACGTGACGTTTCGACTTCCCGGCCCAAGCCCATTAAATCCGCCTTGCTATAAATAAAGAGTCTCACCTTCTCATTTGTTGCTTGTTGTTCATTTGTTTTGGATTCGTCGATCTTCGAGAGCTCCCGAGTTTCTTAAAGTGAACGAGTTTTGAAGTACTTTTAAGGTCGGTTTCTGTGGATCGAAAACCGTACTTTTTTCAGATATAATCAACTTGCGGCTCAGTTCCGAGGTTAGTCTTTTTCTTGATTTGTCTTTATTTTTCTTTTTGTTTGTGCCTGGACCTCCCCCAGTCCCCTTTGATCTCAGAATGGGGGTCGTCAGGTCGGGTTCCGACTTGCTCGCGAACCCATTTTCGATCTTTAACCCTGACATTTCGTCCCCCATTCCTGTAGATTCGTTCTGGCGAGGACAAAACAAACTCGGAGAGACGTTACTCAGTACCGGAAAGAGTTTACGAACGTGATGGCTTCTGGAGGCGAAGTCCCTGAAGTTCGTACCGACCCTCTTGAAGTCGCCGCCCCGGACGTACAAGAGCATTCTGCTTTCGCCCCTATGAGTGATAAGGCGGAAGATAATTTTGAAAGTGAAAGCTCCTCTCCTGCGAGCGATGCTAATGAGCCAAACGAAGATACTCCTGAAGATGTGGAGGAGGATCGTTTGGTGGATGTGATGGCCATCACCTCTGAGTCTGATGAGGAAATCCAAGTGGAGGAATCCGAGGTCGACCTTGGGACAAGTTCCGAGGTTGACCTTGTGTTAAGTTCTGAGCCTGCTGATGAGTCCGATGGAGGCGATGCTGGGAAGCAAGTTGAATCTCGTCCTTCGAGTCAATCAGGTTCTAGACGAGCCTCTGCTGCTTCTCTGGATGGCTACTCGAGTACTGGTTGCGGGGACCTCGATGTATCGGTGCGAGAGGTCTCTCAATATGATTGGGTTTCCAGAAATATCTTGGAGATCAAATCGTTGTACCAGCACGGTTTTAGTTTGGAGATGGTCGGGAGGAAGGCTTCCGGTCGTTCGAAGCGAATTTGGAGAGTTGAGGGAATGAAGAAAGGAGAGCACGTGGCCTGGAGAGCTCAAATTCACCTTGTACCATATGCTGATTAATGAGATGAATATTCGGCCTCCTTTCACCTGGTTCGAGCAGACGGTTTTGGCGACTTTGGATGTTGCGCCTTCTCAGTTGTATCCAAATGCGTGGGCTTTTGTTCGAGCCTACGAACTAATGTGCCTTCATCTGGACAGACCAGTCTCACCGTTGCTCTTCTTCCATTTGTTTGAGATTAACCGAAACAGCAGCGAAAATAAGTCCGGTCGCGAGCATGTCAGTCTTCGCTCGAGGCCATTGAAGGGGAATTGGAAGGAGTTATATTACTGGGTCGAGCCGGTGACCGATGAAGCGATCGAGAGAGTGGGAAAGTTTTCCGAGGATGGTCGGACTTTGGTGTCCACCAAGTTTCCCATCGGTTGGAGTCAGGCCCATTTTGAACGATCCACCAATTCTTTTTCTGTTGGTGAGGATCGACTGAGCGCTACCGATCTTCTTACCAAGAGGATCCTGATGTTTATTTCTGAGAACATTCCGTTTTCAAAACATAAGTATCGGGGTATCCCTGCGGCTAAGATAGTTCAGGCTGGGAGGCGAAGACGGGTGCAATTCGTTTTAGGTAGTTCGTTTTTCTTGTTTCGAATTTTGCATATTTTTGATTGTAGTTTGTATGACCCAGTTTTGTTTCTTTTCCAGATACCATGGACCCAAAGAAGCTTGCCGCAATGAAGGCGCTGGCGATGAGGAGCGTCGATATATCTGACGATGTTGAGGAAGTGGGTGCTCCGCTTCCGACGTCTCCCCAGATTGAGACTGTCGTTGGGACGGTTACTGCTGCTTCCCCGATCAACACCGTTACCCAAGAGGACCTTGCCTATGAGGCTCGGGTCGATCTTGTTTCCAGTTCTCCTCCCCCAGCTGCTCCCGATATTGGTGCAGGGGCCTCGGGGAAGAGGGTGCGTACCGACGCAAGTGGCGAGCAAAGGCCGGATAAAAGGAGTAAAACCTCAAGGAGACCGAAGCATAAAAACAAGGCCGTACCTTTAGAGGAGGGCTTATTGGAACAAAACTATTCCCAATGGCGGGAGGATCCTGTCGGGGCGTCTGTTAAAATATTGGTGAACTTGGGCGAGGTTCATAAGATCGAGAAAGAGAAATATGAGAAACGGGCCAAGGGTAGGTGTTTTCCTGTTTGATTTTCGTTTTTATGATCTTCTCCCTCAACCTGATTTTTCTTATTCTCGTGCTTGCAGATTTGTTGGAGCTTGAGAAGTCTAAAAGAGTGAAGCTTGTGGAGGATGTGTCTTCGAAGTCGAAAGAGCTCGCTCGAACTAAACAAGAACTTCAAACTTTGAAGGAAAGCCAGGGGAGGTTATACGCCAGGCGGAGTTCGCGGAAACTCGTGTAAAGGAGCTGGAAGAAAAGGAGAGAGGTCTGGAGGGGCAAGTGGTCGAGGCTAATCAGAAGATAAAAAGTTTGGAGCTTCGAATCGTCGTCTTGGAAGACGATCTGAAAAAAGCATCCGAGGCAGGGGTCGGAACAAGCAGCGATGCTGAGGCTCGAATTGCGGAGCTTCAAGCAGCCCTTCAGCAGAGCAGAAAAAATGCTAAGGAGGCTACGAAGATTGCAAATGAAGCTAGGAAGGAGGCTCGTGAAGCCGCAAATTCTGCAATTGAACTGTATAGGGAGGGTTTTGAGTGTGCCCAGGAGCAAATTGCTTTGGTCAATCCTTCCATCAATTTGGATCGCTCGATTATCGATGCCGATCATGAGGTTGAAGGGGGTAGGATCGTTAAGATCGATGCTCGGACGGAAAAGAAAACTGTGATTTTTCCGACCTCCACTGCTTGATGTTTAATGGCGTTTCTTTTTGCAGAAGTTCCTGGTGTATGCTTTTATCTGTGTAGGTTTTGTATAGATCCGAAACTTTTTTCGGCTTAGACCGGGGACATTTGTAATCCTTTTTGGAATATGTCTATCAGACCTTTATTTTTCGAAGCTTTTTTACGAGCTTTAATGAATGCTTTTTGAATTCCGCATGTCATGTATGTCGTTTACGAGTTTTAATGAGTGCTTTTTTAATTCTGCACGTCGCGTATGATGTAAGAACGTCGGTAAATGAGGAACTCGATTTACCGGGTTCGAGCCTATAGGACAGTTTACTAGGACTCGGCCCAGATTTAACTCGCCCTATAGGGGTATCGGCAGTTGTGGCCGATGGTCGTTCTTAGGACGTTTCGATCCTTGAAGACTCGGTCTCCTTGAGATAGTTTGCCAAGACTCGGCTCGGATTTAACTGTTTCTCAAAGAGTTTGCGACCTTGGGTGGTCGCTTGGGGAGATCATCTAAGATCGGTCCCAGTTGATTCCCGGTGGAGGGAATTCGGTCCCTACATTCTGTTTGATGAAAATCAAGAATGTGTGGAGACTTGGTGAGAACCTTGAGAAGCTTTGAAAGCGTTTGAAAGAAAGGTCACGTTCTTTTCTAATTAATAACTCGTTTCGAGTTTACATAAGATCGGAGTACATGATTTCTTTCTAAGGATAATAACTTTTCAGTTTTGTTGCATTCCAAGTCCTCTCAATTTTTCTTCCTTGGAGGGTCTCCAATTTAAAGGCTCCCGTACCGGTTTTAGATAAAATTCGGTAGGGGCCTTCCCAGTTTGGGGCGAGCTTTCCTTGGGAGGCGTTTTTCTGACCTACGTCAGCTCTTCTGAGTACCAGATCGCCCGGATCGAAATCTCTGTGAACGACTTTGGTGTTGTATCTGGTTGCAACCCTTTGTTTGATGATTGCTTCTCAGAGCGAGGCCCGACCTCGGTTTTCATCGATGAGGTTGAGTTCTTCTCTTAAGGCTTGATCGTTATTGCTTTGTGTTTTGGGATTTGCCGTTCTCCAACTAAGTTCGCCAATCTCGACGGGGATGACCGCCTCGCTGCCGTAGGAGAGCCTAAAAGGTGTTTCTCCAGTGGAGCTTTGGGGGGTCGTCCGGTATCCCCAGAGGACGTAAGGCAATTCTTCTGCCCAATTTCCTTTAGTATTGTCCAAACGTCGTTTCAGCCCGTTCAGTATTACTTTGTTTGCAGGCTCTGCTTGACCGTTAGTTTGAGGGTGCTCTACTGAAGTGAAATGGTGTTTAATTTTCAGCTCGAGCATTAGTTTTCGAAATCCCGCGTCTGTGAATTGAGTTCCGTTGTCGTTCACTACTACTTCGGGGATCTCGAACCTGCTCATAATGTTTTTCTTGAAGAATTTTATGCAGTTTTTTGCAGTGATGGTCGCCAAGGGTTCCGCTTCTATCCATTTGCTGAAGTAGTCTACGGCGACGATCAAGAATTTGACTTGTCCTGGCGCCATTGCGAAAGGTCCGAGTAAGTCCATTCCCCACCATGCGAAGGGCCACGTGGAGAATAAACTTGTGAGGTCTGTGGGGGGAGCTATGTGGACATTGGCGTGGATTTGGCATTTCTTGCACTTCTTCACATGATCACTAGCATCGCCAATCATGCTCAGCCAGTAGTAACCGGCTCGAAGAGTTTTACGTGCTAAAGATCGAGCTCCCATGTGCTGGCCGCAGATTCCCTCATGAATTTCTGTTAATACATAGGCTGCTTCCTCTCCCTCGATGCATTTTATTAGCGGGGAAGAGAGGCTTCTTTTGTAAAGCGTTCCGTTGATGACTGAAAAAGCCGAGGCCCTTCTCCTGATGTATTTGGCGTCGTTTCTGTCTAGGGGTTCTGTTCCTGCGACGATGTATTCTACAATTGGGGTGATCCAGCTGTCTGTTTCTTCGAGCATGCAGATGGTCGGGTTAAACAGAGGCTAGAGAGACACACTGGGTTTGTGTAGTGTTTCTTGGATGGTTGTCCTCTGGTTCTCTGGGGTTTTTGTGCTTGCGAGTTTGGCGAGGATATCAGCTCGTTGGTTTTCCGTTCTTGGGACATGAACTATCTCGCTTTCTTCAAATTTAGCCATTAGCGACCGTACCTGAAGTAGGTATTTTTGCAGGATCGGTTCTTTGGTCTCGTATTTACTTCCGATCTGGGAGACCACCAAGAGAGAGTCGGTATGAAGTTTTATTTGTTGGATTTGGAGGTCAATTGCCAGGCGAAGTCCGGCGATGCAAGCCTCGTACTCTGCTTGGTTGTTCGAGGTGGGAAAACCGAATGTAAGGGAAACTTCGATGATGACCCCCGTCGGGCTTTCTAGCATGATCCCAGCGCCACCCCCTTTTGGATTAGAGGACCCATCGACATATAGGATCCATATGTCAGATTCGATGTTAGCAGGCGTCATCTCGGCGATGAAGTCCACTAAAACTTGTGCCTTAAGTGCTGTTCGAGCTTCATATTTAATCCCGAACTCTGAGAGTTCCACAGCCCATTTGATCATTCTTCCAGCCAGATCGGGTCTATGGAGTATTTGCCTGATGGGGTAGTTAGTTCGGACGACCACCTGGTGGGCGACAAAATAGGCTCGAAAGCGTCGAGCTGCGACAATGAGAGCTAGGGCGATTTTCTCGATTTTCTGATAACGACTCTCAGCTCCGTGCAGGGCCTTGCTTGCGAAGTAGATCGGGCTTTGCCCGGTTTCGAGCTCGCGCACCAGAACGGCGGCTAAAGCTTCTTCCGAGACCGCCAGATATAGGTATAGCCGTATAGGGTTTCCCCCTTATTTGGTCGAGTTAAAATTGGAGGCTCGGTGAGAGATTTTTTGAGTTTTTTCAAAGCTTCATCTTGTTCAAGTGTCCATTCGAAATCTCTTTCTGCTTTTCTGAGGATTTTAAAAAGTGGAAGAGATTTGAATGCTGCATTTGATATGAAACGAGATAGAGCAGCTATCATTCCATTAAGTTTTTGCACTTCCCTCTTGGACGTCGGAGTTTGCATTTCTGTGACGGATCGACATTTATCTGGGTTCGCCTCGATTCCTCTTTCTGTTAAGAAAAAACCCAAGAATTTCCCTGCTCGAACTCCGAATGTGCATTTCTCTGGGTTTAACCTCATTCTATTTTTTCGTACCTCATAAAAAATCGCTCTTAGATCGCTTATATGGTCGTCATCACTTCTGCTCTTGGCGATCATATCGTCGAGGTAGACTTCTACGCTTTTACCGATCTGGTTTTGGAACACTTTGTTCATCATTCTTTGATAAGTCACTCCAGGTTTTTTTCACCCAAATGGCATGACACGGTACGCGAAGTTACCTCGGTCAGTGATGAAGGCAGTTTTTGCTTGATCTGGTGAAAACATGGCGATCTGGTTGTACCCGGAGTATGCGTCCATGAAGGATAATAACCGGAAACCGGAAGCGTTGTCGACCAAACGATCGATGCTGGGGACCGGAAAAGCATCTTTTGGGCAAGCTTTATTAAGATCGGTGTAGTCGACACACATACGCCATTTTCCGTTAGATTTCTTTACCAGGACTGGGTTTGATAACCAAGTTGTGTATTTAACCTAAGAGATAAAGTTGGCTCTGATGAGGTCGTCTACTGCTATGGCGGCAGCAATGGCTTTCTCTTTACTTTGAGCCCGCTTTCTTTGGGCGATCCATTTTGCTTCTAGGTTTATTGCGAGTCGATGGAAAGCAACCTCTGGTGGGATCCCAGGCATGTCTTCGGCCGACCAAGCGAAGATGTCTTTGAAATCTTTAAGACATTGGGTTAAATCGATCTTGATTTTTTCTGGAAGGTCGATCCCTATTTTGACATTTTGGGAGGGGTCTGAACCGAGCTGTATTTCGACGAACTTTCCATCAGGCTCTGGTCTTTTGATTTTTCGTTTGAGCTCTTTGGTTAGCTCGTCGACGTCTTTTTCAATTTCGATTTTCGGATCGCAGACGAATTCTATGTTAGCGGCGGTGTTAACTTCAGTCGATCTACCTTTTGGTAGTTTGGGAGTCGACAGTTATTCCGAAGGGGGAACCCCTTCATGCTCCGAAGCTTTTCGTTCGTTCTTTGTCCATAGGAAAAAACACCTGGAAGCCGACTCTAAGTCAGAGTTCAGAGTGATAACTCTGTTGCAGAGAGAGTGGAACTTCATCTTTAAGTGTGTGGTGGATGTAACCTCCCCGAGCCTGCCGAGGGTCGGTCTTCCAATAATACCGTTGTATATGGATTCACAAGGTAGGACGAGGAATTTGGTCTTTACGGTTCGAACTATTGGTTCGGTTCCGTAGGTAACCATTAGCTCCAGATGTCCAAGGGGAACCGTTCGAGATCCGTTAAAACCGGACAGAGTCGTTCCTCTATAAGGGTTGAGTTCCTCTTTGTCGATCCCCATTTTGTTCAGAAGATCGATAAAGAGGATGTCTGATGAGCTCCCCGGGTCGACCAAGATCCTACGTACCTCCTTATTGGCTATGATCACCGATATTAAGAGAGGTACGTGTTTGTTAGCTTTTTCGTCAATAAGTTCGTTATCGCTAAAAGATAATGGAGGTCGATTGGTCTTGATCGGGGTTGTCGACGTTGAAGCCACGCATAACAGTTCCTTCCATTTTCTTTTCATTGATTTTCCCGATCCTTCATGATCGAATCCTCCAGTTATCATCATGATAATCGAACGTTTTTTGTCCAGTTCATCGTGGTCTGGTTCGATCACTTCTTTTCCTTTTGCCCTAGGATTTTCATTTCTTTCTCTTCCGACATTGTCAGATCGTTCTCGCTCCCTTTTGATATAAGAGGATAGTTTTCCTCGCTTTATCAAATCTTCAATGTCATCCTTTAGGGCGTTGCAATGGTTTGTGTCATGGCCATTGCTTCTGTGGTATCGGCAGTATTTGTTGGCCTTCTGTCCAGGTCGGATAGGTAAGTACCTGGGAGGCTTGACGTCCCTGAATTCGACGTTCCAACATTCCCCTAGTAACTGGGCGTTGGAGACGTTGAGTTCGGTATATACCTGGTGGCGATTTTTCTTACCGATGTTCCACGAATTTTTGCGAGGGTCGATCTCGATGTGGCGCTTCGACGGTTCTGTATGTGACGATGTTTTGTCGACTTTAGAATTTTCTTCTTCATTAATAAAGCACTGGGATAACTCGAGGAATTCTTGAAGGGTGTTAGGTTCCCAGCTGTTGATGTGCTTTCGGAACGAGCTTCTAGGGAGCAGACCTTGGGCCATGAAGAAGATTCGGAAAGCGTCGTCTAAGTGCCGAACCTGAAGAGCTTCGATGTTGAATCGCTCTATATATTATCTCAGGGGCTCATTTTTCTTCTGGACAATAGATGCTAAAACATTTTTGTTTTTGGGTTTGCTCTTGGAATGGGCAAAGTGCACCGAGAAGTGTTTTGCTAACTGGTCCCATGAGGAAATGGTATTCGACCTTAACGTCCGAAACCATTCGGAAGCCATTTTGTCCAGGGTTAAAGGGAATATTCGGCATTTCATTTCCATGGGTACGTTTCGATACTGCATGGTTGTGTCAAATTGGTCTAGATGCCTGTCGGGGTCGCCCGTCCCGTCGTAAGTCTTCAGTCCTCCGGGTGGTTTTTCGAGATAACGTGGGACCCGGAAATTGTCGATCGATTTTGTGAAAGGACCTTTTCGCCCAGGTTCATTCGCCCGTGACAGTGGTTGTTGTCTGCGATGAGGATCAGGATGTCCGTATCGTCGTGTGATTGTTTTGAATGTTGTCACGGCTTCTTGATCGTCTCCTTGACGAGGTCGAGCCTTTAAGCTCGTCGAAACGGCGAGCCAGAGGAGAACGGGAGCCATTCCCTCGATGGCGGCGTGGAGGAGAATTAGGATCATCAAGATCGTCATATTGTCGAGCTGGTGGAGAACGAGAATCATTCCCTTGGTGATGGCATGGGGAAGGATGAAGATCGTTGAGACCATTATGTCGAGCCGGAGGAGAACGGGAACCATTTCCTCGTTGACGGCGTGTGGGGGAACGATGATTGAGCTTTCTCCGAGGGGGTGATCGATGAAAAAGTCTTCTTCGAGTTGGGTGTCGTTCCTCCAGGGAGCCCTGCCCGGACGATTGCTGGTCCAGAACGTTCCGACCTTGCAGTCTCGCTACTTCGGCTTCGAGGTTAGCGAAACGGTTGCTTCTTTCTTCATTTACGGCTTCTTGCCGAGCCAATAGCTGAACGAGCTGTTGAACCGCGTCCGTCAAGGCCGGAAGTAATTGAGGAGGAGATGGTAGGCTCGTTTCATCTGCGCCCGAATGTGCTCGGGATGGTCCCGTGTTGGGATATCGGCTTCGTGTTTGCGACGAATTCGTGAGTTCCTGGACGTGGCCTTCAGGGGTTTGCTGAGGGCCGAGCTCAGGTTCGGCCATGAGACTAGTCGGTATTGAACGGCGCGTTGGTGCCATTAATAAGATCAAGGAGATGGTGAGAAAAATAGGGTATTGATTCCTCCCACTGTGGTCGCCAATGTTCAGTACTGTGCTTCCGATCTTAGAGATTGGTATTACGCAGTTAGTAGATATTTTATCCTTGATTCTGTCTCTATCTTCAGGCCTTGAGAAGAATATCTTGTTCGATCTGGAGAGGTTTGATCTTGAGATATTCGATCTTACAATGTTCGATCTTGAGGGGCGATGTTGTACCTGCAATGATACTCCGACGCTCAAGTCAGTATTTGAGCGAATGAGTGTTTTGTTAGAAAAGTGCTTACCATTAATGAGCATTGAATGCTGTATTTATAGATTTTGAGTGGTGTTTGTTGTGGCCGTTTTGGGCCGTCCGATCTTGTGAAATGATCTTGGCCATTGAAGATTGGACTCTAATGATATTAATGGGCTTTCTTAGTAATTGGGTCTTTGGAGGGGGTGTAAAGAGCAGAGACTATAATTACCATAACAGTACCGAACTCAAAATACAAGTACGGCACAATGCAAGGTCTTTGTACAGAGAATTAAGGTGGTGGACGTTGAAGAGGAAGAAGAAACTGTCGATGTTTCTATTGAAGATGAAAATGACATTCCATATGGCGGTGAGATTGAGCGTGCTGCTCTTCGAATCAGAATAGCTTCTAATGGAAACTCTACTGATTCAGATGTTATGTCACAGTATTCTCAAGACACAGTATGGACAGTGAACAATTTGCGGAATGTAATAGTTGCATTAAATGAATTAGAGAACGATGAGATGAAGTTATATGGAAATGATAGAATTAGGGTTCAGTTGGTGGAAGAAGATTCAAACACCTCCTTAAAGGAGTCCAATGCTGAGACGCGTTTAGAACTATTTTATTCATTAATAGTATTTTGGTCTTTCATAGGGTTAGGGGATGTTTAGTGAGTAGTTGGGGGTTGTAAGAAGTATGGGCCTGTTTATACCATTGGAGCTGGTTTTTACCGGCCGCAAATGAGACCGGCCCAAAAGGTATAGTTGGGCTCTAATGGATCCAAAAGAAAAACTTAAGGCGCGCATTTTTTGTACCCCCGCCTTGATACAGCATACCCCATCAGATACTTTTTCCCCATTTTACCCCTGAATATTTGGCAAAAACGGATTTATCTAACAAATAGATAAATCTGTTATGTATTAAATGAATAACGGATTTATCTACTTGTTAGATAAATCCATAGTTAAAATACAACTACGGATTTATGTTTTTAGTAGATAAATATGTAGTTATAAAATGCACTACAGATTTATCTACTAAAAACATAAATCCGTAGCCTTTATATAAATCCGTAGCCTTTATTGATAATTCCATTTCCCCAATTTTCTTCAAGTCAAACGAGTTTATTTATTTATTAGATAAATTCATAGTTATAAAATGAACCGCGGATAGATAAATCCGTAGTCTATTTTTTAACTACGGATTTATCTATTTAGTATATAAATCTGTATTTATAAAATGAACTGCGGATTTATCTACTAAATTGATAAATCTGTAGTCTATTTTTTAACTACGGATTTATCTAGGTGGGGGTACTAAATAGATAAATTCGTTTTGAATTATTTTAAAAACGGATTTATCTTTTATTTAGATAAATCTGTTAGGTCATTTTACTGAGGGGCATTCTGGGAATAAAAAATTCTGTGGGGGTATCATGTATCGAGGGGGGTACAAAAAGCGCGTGCCAAAACTTAAAGGACTTTCTGGCTTAAGAATTTCGTTTAGAGATAATTGGGCTCTAATGGATCGAAAAGAAAAAAATTTGTGCACCAATATTGACACATGGTAACAGACAAAAATGTATTTTTTTTTTACCAAAAGAAACTTACTTCATTTCATTAATAAGAATGTCAGAAATACAAGTTGGACAAAAATCATGAATATGAGAGCTAGCATATGATCGAGATGCCCTAGCTAGAGAGTGAGCAACAAGATTTGCTTGCCTACGAATATAGCTAATCCTATAGCTTTGACATTGAGCAATGATAGTCCTACAATGAGAAAAAAGTACACCTAGTTCCTTGTTAAGAGAGATATTGTTGTTAACGCCCGTCACTACGGAGAGGCAATCCATCTCAACATCAACTTGTGTGAAATTCTTCTCCTTGAGAAAACAAAGAGCTTGAACTAGACCCATTGCTTCGGCCTCTTGAGGCCTTGGAGAACCTTGGAACCACATTGTTTTTCCACACCGAAATATGCCCCTATCATCACGAACACAAATGCCCACGCCAAACTTGTTGTCCCCTCCAAAAATAGTCGCATCTACATTACATTTAAGGCTGCCCAAATTCGGTTTCTTCCAGCAAGTAGCGTTTGTGTTGTTATCCTAAAAGTGCTAAGGCAATAGGCGGCGCTTTGTCCTAAAAGAGCTGCCCATTGTGTTAGCGCATTTTGGGAATGAGCAGTGCTTACGCTAAGAAGCGCTGCCCGTTCCAAAAATGCGCTAACATGATGAGCAGCGCTTTTCGCAGGAGCGCTACCCATGGCTATCAATGAGCAGCGCTTCTTAAGCGCTGCCCATTGTGGGAGTGGAATCAGCAGCGCCAAGTTTAGCAGCGCTCAAACGCGCTGCCCATGGCTAAAAAAAAGCGCTGCCCATCCCTAAATCTGTTGTATTGAGGATTTTACGGGAATTTCAAGACTTTTAAGTCGGGATTTTAATGGATTTTATCATAAAGACTTTGCAGTAATTTGAAGACTCTGCAGGACTTCAGAGATTTGAGATATTTGATAAGACTTCAAAAAAAATTTGCATACATTCAAAACTTAAAAAAGAGTCAAAGACAAAAATAACAAAAAACAATAAAGTTTGGATAAAAAAAGAAAAAACCAATACAATTATTAGTTAACTCACCATAATTTCATGTCCTTCTAAGTAGCATTTCTCCACATATTCATAGCTAAACTAATCCTCCAAGCATTAGCATTTTCTCGTTCTTGCTCTTGGGTTTGAATAATAGGCTCAAAATTATGGTATTCATTAACTGGTAATGTTGATGATGAAGATTTGCCCACGGGTTTAATTGAAATTCATCAGAACGACATTCTTTGCGAAGAAAGATATGTGCCTGAGAGGATACGTTGCTTCATTTGGTAGATTCTTCATCATAGATTCCCTACTAAAGCTCGCTGTTATAGGTGGGGTCATGGTGATCCTTATTGTTCAAATTGCACTGGAGTTGAGGAGAGCATTCTCCATGTCTTGCGAGATTGTACTTTAGCCTCGGTTGTGTGACACCATCTTATGCTGTAATATATTAGACTAGCCTTTTTGCAGGAAATCTCTTTGAATGGATTACTCTCAACCTTACCTGGCAGAACACAGACTAGAATGTGGAGTGGAGGAACGTTTGGGCAACAACATGCTATCATCCTTAATCTAGTCAGAGACTATGCTTCAAGTGCCCTGAAATTCTCTCCTGTTGTGCAGCGTGCTCGTGTTGTGGATCATATCAAGTGGAAGCCTCCGGAGCATGGTTGTGCAGCGCGCTCGTGTTGTGGATCAAATCAATTCAGAATGCTCGGCTTCTTCAGATGGCAAGACAGCTGGTGTGGTGATGCTATTCGTGACATGCATGCAAGGTAGGAGGTTGTGTGGTTTTGTCCGCAATGTTGGCGCTACTAATTAATGCTTTCGTGGCCAAGCTTTGGGGCGTCATGGAGGGCCTCTTTCTATCACAAAGGATGGGATATACAGAGATAGAGCTTCACTGCGACTCTACGGCAGTAGTGTAGTGTTTGCATGGTTATGCCACTGGTTGTGTGCGTGGTCGGAGCCTCGATTTTCGGCTTCCATGGGAGGTGTATGTGTCTCACATCTATCACGAAGTAAACAGTGTCAGACAGTTTGGTCAATTGAGTGGATCTGTTGGTGATGGGCTGGTTGTTCTTACTCACCCCCCTCCTAGTATTAAGGAGTTGTTGGAAGATGATGTAATGGGAGTCTCTACTCCTCGATTATTCTCGTATAGTTCGTTTCTAGGCTTCAAGCCCCGTTTAGCGTGTGTTTGGTTGCACGTTTGCAACCCAAACGCACGTTCGCAGGGTGTTTCGCCGCGGAAAAACCACTGTGGCTCCGAAGCTACAAATTGGAGCATTGCATTCACCGTGGTTCTGCCGTGGTTTTTGTGTTGCCGCGCGGCAATCCCACCGCCCATCCAAACACACACTTAGTCTCAAAAATAAAAGTTATGTAGTGTTGCACATGCTAACACGTACGAGTTCTGCTTGTGTCTTAAATAAAAGGCTAAATTGCACTTTTGGTCTTTTATATTTTACTTTGGTCCTTTATCTTTATTTTCTCCGTTTTGTTCCATCATTTTCCATTTCTGTGTCATGTTGGTCCTTTTTTGATATTTTTCGTCCATTAACTTAACAGACGCCATGCTGACAGTTAATGTTGACATGGCGTCTTAAGTGTCAGGGCTGACTTAGAACTCATTAAGTGATGTGGCAAATAGGGGACAAAATTGAAACTTAAAAAAACATAGGGGACCAAATTGACAAAAACACAAAACAGAAAAATAACATTAACAAAAACAAAAAACACTAAAATCTTCATCTTCTTTCTCCAAACACCATCTCCATCTTCATCTTCCCCGGCGAGCCACCACCACCTCCGGCAAGCCACCACCACCACCACCACAAGTCAATCAATCTTCAACTCTTAATCCCTAACCTCTCTCCCTCAAACCCCAAACCCTCAATTTCTCAAACTTAATCCCTAACCTCTCCCTCAAATTCACTATGTCATCTCTCCTCTCCCTCAACCCACTGCAATCAATTTCATTTTGATTGATTTTGCTATTGGGTTTGGTTTTCAGATTCGTTTTTATTTCATAAATATCCTTCCACTCCTTAGTTTCGTTTAAGATTCGTTTTACTATTGGGTCTTGTTCTCAGATTCGTTTTGATTTCGTGAATCCCGCTCCCCACTCCTCAACTTCGTTACAGATTTGTTTTCAGATTCATTTTGCTACCTTCGAAAATGAAAACCCAACAAATGCAATGAAAACCCAGAAATGGCTGTTCCCTTCAATCTTCATCCTCAATCGAAAATGTTTTTGGGAAAACGAAATGAAATCAATGTTTCTGGATTTTGGGTAATTTTGGATTGATGAATTTTGGATTCTGGGTATTTCTGAGATGAAGAAGATGAATGTTTTTGATTTAGGGTTCAAATGGGGGTGAAGAAGATGAAGATGGAAGTTCTTGTGTTTTTATCAATTTGGTCCTCTATGTTTTTTTAGTTTTAATTTGGTCCCCCATTTGCCACATCACTTAATGAATTCCAAGTCAGCCCTAACACTTAAGACGCCACGTCAGCAGTTAGCTGCCAGCGTGATGTCTGTTAAGTTAATGGACAGAAAATACCAAAAAAAAAGATAAAGGAAGATAAATAACCAAAATGAAACCAAAGTCAAAGATAAATGACCAAAAGTGGAATTTGACCTAAATAAAAATGGAGGTGCTAACTTAAAAATTGTGAACATCGATTTAAAAATACCAAATATCCCCTCGATCACATTCCTTAAAGACGCATGATGAAGATTGAACAATTCTTTCTTATTTTTAGGGTCATTATCTTGACCTGCAAAATCTTGTAGGTGATATCTTACACCTTGAAGTGGCGTTGATTAGGAAATCCACAATCCACCAAGAAATATTTATATAATTACATATGCAATACATACAATATTAGTATTAAAAGTAAAACAAAATAGAGAGAGAGAGAGGTAAGGTGGTTCATAGTGATTTGGTGCTATGAACGCATCATTGTTAGGATCATCCAAAAAGCCTTCCATCCCAACATGTATATTTTCTTCCTAAACCACTTCATTCGACTCAAGTAATTGTCATAAGTTTTAGGGAACCTAATTTTGGCATTGAGACGGAGAACTATAACTCTTTCAACATTTAGTTTGCTAAATGACCTATTAATTAGCATCACACAATCCACTTGTTACTGCATCCACCATCAGCTGCAACAACTCATTAGAGTCCTCCATAGACCAAGTTTCATAGTTTTATTTCTGTAACACCCTAATATTTCTATCAAATAGAAATGCTAAGATGCACGAAATGGCATACATCAGAGTAATATTTCCTGTTTAGATATTGATCACAACTAAAATTTTTCGATGATTAACATCAAACAGTCTTAACATTCATAACTTAAATGAAAGCCTTATCGGTGTCATGTCTTTTCTTATCCTCATGACCTAGTGTTCAACATCATCACAAGAAAAGCGGAAACGATTACATAACTTAAAACAAATTCAAGTCATATTATCGAATTACAAAGACAACAAGGGAACTCAATATCAAAGATAAAAGAACCAAGTCTTCTAACTTTTCCTCAAGTATGTCACCTACTCGTGCCTCTTCGCTTTCTTCTTTCCCTGTTTCTCTGTAAAACAACAACATATAAAGGGTGAGATAAACATTATCTCAGCGAGTCCTACTGTAACCCCTCACAATGACTCTCGGTCCATTTGTTCCTTTTTCATTTAATCGTAGTCCATATAGGTCCTACGTGCATATATTCTTTCCTTTAATCGTAGTCCATATAGGTCCTACGTACATATATCCTTTCCTTTAATCGTAGTCCACATAGGTCTTACGTGCATATATCATTTCCTTTAATCGTAGTCCATATAGGTCCTACGTGCATATATCATTTCCTTTAATCGTAGTCCATATAGGTCCTACGTGCATATATCTTTTCCTTTCATGCCATAGTACATCTCCGGTAATGACCACGCCTTTACCGTCGAACCTCTCCACTAGCGTACACTAGCTTCAAACCTTCTGAGGCCTAGGTTCTGGGGCTCATGACTTCCCCTCCCCTAGTGTACGAATCTACTGGGTCGTCACCCATCCTTTTGATATAATTTATATATCCACCCGCTTTGGGCCGTCTTTTACATAATACCCGCATTGGGCCGTCTCCTGTATTCGATATACTTTATATATCTAAACCTCAACAGTCTTTGATGAATATGTTTATTCATCCCTTTTCATTACATGTCTTTCATGTTAATATATAGACATAAATTTGATTGAACTTAGTTCCATAATCTTTAAACAATTGATTGAACATTTAGTTCGCTCGCGTATACTACTTTACGGTTTTTGAAACAATTATGACTTTCAAAACAATTCATTTTAAAACTCTACAATCATGCTCAAAAATACAGTACCAATGGTTTCATAACATGAGAGATGGTTGGGAAGAAGATTAGAAGAGGTTTGGCATCGAAAGGAGCGACGAAACGAATTTTGGTAACCGGTAACAGAAAACTGGCATGACCCGTGCCATACCTAGCACGACTCGTGCTGCATGGAAATGTAATTCCAGTCAACCAGAAAGGTTGGCACGACCCGTGCTAAGGGTAGCACGACCCGTGCTGCCTGAAGCAGAGTCACAAATCGCTTATTTCCTTCCGTTTCGCTTTTCCTTTCGCGTCCAACCTGTAGCCCAATCTTAATCCAACATAAACACAGACAATATTCCAGTCCAAACAAGTAACATCAATCAATTCCACAACAATCATACGATACATATTCATTAAATCGTTAAAAACGACGCCGAAACGAGACATTTTCGAAAACGCATTTCTCGACTCGAATTTCATAAAAACGATATTGCACGTAAGGTTCCAGCAACTAACAACAATCAAAACTCGGATATTAAAAACCCAAAGCGAGTAGAACTCACCGTTTTGATGAACTTGCGAGAAATCACGTCCTCACACGAAACAAACGAACCGTAACCTCTCGAACAATCCCCGTAATCGCGAACTCGCACCGAACTTGTCCGATACTCAAAACTGAACTTCCCACACTTCTAAATTCGAAATTCAACCTCTTTGAGCTACTGAAATCACTTCCAAATACTTCAATCCACGATGTACTTTAGTTTTGGACTAGAGTCTACCCATGGTTTGCAAGAAGGACCACATGCAAGCTAGGAACTCAACTTTTCTCCAAAATGGAGCTTGGGTTCGAAAATGGCCAAATGAGAATGAGAAGGGTTCAGCTAATGAAATTGGTATCTTTAGAAAGGAAATCGTAAATGTAGGAGAATAGTGTGGGGAACACTTACATGCACTTAGGATCATGAGAATGGCTCTACTTTCTTCTTCCTCTCTCCCTTTCGCATTTCTCTCTCTCTCTCTCTCTCTCTCTCTCTCTCTCTCTCACACTCTAATTCTCTCAAATTCTGGTTCTGCTGAAATAATGGAGGGTGCTGTCGTTGTGTTTCTATGTCTTTCAGCTGGAAGTGTTTTAAATGACTGTGAAAAGACCATGTTACCCTTGCATTCTAATTAATCACCTAAACCTCTATTTGTTCATTTTCAGAAAGCTGAATGTGTGGAGGTGTTGTGTTGGCATGTGAGTGAGTGTAGGCTTAAGTGACTCAACTGGGGCTGTTTGAAATGAAATGCGTGAAATGACTCTTTTGCCCCTACAATCCCATTTCATCAATAATTAATTACGCTAATTTACTCAATTTAGCTAAATAATTATCTTAACCTCTTGCTAATTTCAATAAATGAAATTAGCTAAATTGGGGATGTTACAATCACCCCAACTTTTAAAAATTTTGTCCTCAAAATTGAACATAACATACCTCAATTGAAAAGATGGGGATATTTCACCTGCATGTTTTCCTCTACTTCCCATGTCGCTTCGTCGGGTGAAGCATCGTCCCAAAGCACTTTGACAATAGGAATTGATCTCGTCTGGAGCGTTTTCTCGCCATGTTCGATGATTTGAATTGGATTAGGTTGATAAGACAAATCCGGTCGGATGTCAATGGTTTCAAAATTCAATGGCTGACTCGGATCGGGAATGTACTTCCTCAATTGCGACACATGAAACACATCATGTAATCTGGACAAAGCTGGAGGTAAGGCAATGTGGTACGCTACTGGCCCAACTTGCTCGATAATTTGGAAAAGTCCAATATACCGAGGACTGAGCTTCTTCGCTCGCAATGCTATACCGGTACCAATAATTGGAGAAACTCTCAAAAACACATGATCACCAGACTCAAACTCTAGTGGTCTTCTTCTCTTGTCTGCATAACTTTTCTGCCTTCACTGGGCAGCCTTCATCCTTTCTCTGATCTGTCGGATCCTTTCAGTAGTCTCACGGACTAGATCAGGACCCAACAATCTTTGTTCACCGACATCCCACCAACACAATGGTGTTCTACACTTCCTTCCATATAATGCTTCATATGGAGCCATTCTGATACTAGAATGGTAACTGTTGTTATAAGCAAACTCCACCAATGGAAAGTGATCCTCCCATTTTCTTCTGTTATCAAGCACACAAGCCCGAAGCATATCTTCTAAAGTCTGAATAGTTCTCTCAGTCTGACCATCTGTCTGCGGATGATAAGTAGTACTAACAAACACTTTTGTTCCCAAAGCTTGGTTTAAAGCTTTCCAAAATCGAGAAGTGAACTTTGGATCGCGATCTGACACAAAAATCGTGGGAACTCCATGCAACCTGACTATACTCTTCGGATATTCCTCTGCTAACTTGGAAACCTTACTGTTCGAACGAACAGGAATAAAATGAGCTGATTTGGTTAGACGATCCACAACTACCCAGATGGAATCGTTACCGGTTTGGGACCTTGGTAATCCCATGACAAAGTCCATAGAAATATCTTCCCATTTCCACACCGGCACAGTCAGCGGCTGCAACTGACCAGCAGGCTTTTGGTGCTCTGCCTTAACCCTTTGACAAGTCAGGCATCGAGACACAAATCTGTAATTTCTACTTTCATCCCTGGCCACCAGTACATCTGTTTCAAGTCCCGATACATCTTGGTAGACCCAGGATGTATGGAATATTGACTCCGATGTGCTTCCTCCAACACTTGCCTTTTCACGACATCATCATTTGGCACACAAATTCTACATTGAAGCAAATAACCCCATCACTATCTTCGGTAAAATTTGGTAACCTCCTTTGAGCTTGCAACTCTACATCAATTTCTTGAGCTGAGCGAATCAGATTTCTTAATAAACTCGAAATCTGGATATGACTTAATACTAACCGGTTCCTTCTTTGCTTCACTTTCAGATTTAAATCTCTGAAAGACTCTAGCAACTTCATCTCATGCATCATTAATTCTGTCGTGTGAATAGATTTCCTACTCAACGCATCAGCTACAACATTGGCCTTTCCGGGATGATACTTCAACTCGAAGTCGTAATCCTTCAGAAATTTGACCCATCTTCTTTGCCTATTATTCAATTCATTTTGGTCAAACAGATACTTCAAGCTTTTGTGATCACAAAAGACTTCGAAACGAGAACCGTATAGGTAATGTCTCCAAATCTTTAGAGCATACACAATTGCTGCTAACTCTAAGTCATGAGTTGGATAATTCTCTTCATGAGGCTTCAATTGTCTGGAGGCATAAGCAACCACTTGTTGATTAAAACACATCCTAAACCCTTCCCGGAGGCATTACTGTAAATTTGGAATCCCAGTGACGGATCTGGAAGAATTAGGATCGGAGCAGATGTCAACCTACTTTTCAACTCTTGAAAACTTTCCTCACAATCGGAACTCCATTCAAACGGCTGACCTTTGCTAGTTAACCGAGTAAGCCGAAGGACTAACTGTGAGAACCCTTCAATAAATCTTCAATAATAGCCAACTAGACCTAAGAAACTTCTTACTTCTGTCACAGACGTTGGCTGTTCCCAATTCAACACTGCCTCTACCTTACTAGGATCCACTGCAACTCCCAACTGAGAAATCACATGACCCAGAAACTTTACTTCAGGCATCCAGAAATTTCACTTTGAGGGCTTTGCATACAACTTCTTTTTTCGGAGTACATTTAGAACAATTCGGAGATGCTGGACATGCTCCTCAATGGTCTTCGAGTACACCAAGATATCATCAATGAACACTACTACAAACTGATCCAGGTATGGGTGGAAGACTCTATTCATGTAATCCATGAATACTGCGGGAGCATTAGTTAGACTGAAGGGAATCACTACAAACTCATAATGTCCATACCCAGTACGGAAGGCTGTCTTCGGAATGTCTAAGGCTCTCACCTTTATCTGATGATAACACGACCTTAGATCAATTTTAGAAAATACTGCAGCACCTCGAAGTTGATCGAGCAAATCGTCTATCCTTGGTAAAAGATACTTATTCTTGATAGTTACCTTGTTCAATTGGCAGTAATCAATACACAATCGCATGCTCCCATCTTTCCTCTTGACAAGCAATACCGGAGCACCCCATGGCGAAGCACTAGGCCTGACAAACTTCTTTGATATCAACTCTTCCAGTTGAGACTTTAATTCCTTTAATTCTAAAGGAGACATTCTATATGGAGCAATAGAGATTGGCCCTGTGCCTGGAACCAACTCTATCGAGAATTCCACCTCACGATCTGGAGGTAAGGAGGAAACCGCATCCGGAAAAATATCCAGAAATTCATTAACAACTTGTACAGAGGACAAATCTAAATCAGTTTCAGTCGATGCAGACAACATCATGACAAAGCTTATGCATCTTGGAATAAAGATTGACTTTCTGAGCACCCAGAGTGTAGACTCCCCCGCGTGTGGGAGCAGCTTGCTCCTCTTTGTTCCTCTTCCTTGCCGGGCACTCATTAGTAATACGACCCTCCTCCTTACAATAAAACAATGATAGGAGTCCATATGACATTCACCATGATGAAACTTTCCACAATTGGAACACTTGCTGAACTTCGAGAAATCAGACGATTGCACTTTCTTTCTTTTGTTGAAGTTACCTTTTGACTTTCCATTCGGAGCTGATGGTTCAGCTACCTTATTCTTTCCTTTCCACTCGTCCCTTTATGCTTCTCTTGATCATTCAGTACATAAATAGCCGACCAATCCAACTGGGACAACTTAGTATATTCAACAGTGTACTGCTCTGCTGTCTGGTCACCCTGTTCGAGGGCTAAAAACCCCCTTCATTCTTACTTTGAAAAGTTCCAAAAATCCTTCCCACCTTATCTATCTGATGTTAGGCTTCCATCACTTCAGGTTCTCCATTCCCTAAGATGAAACGGGTTTTTAAGGAACTTCGGTCTTGGTCGAGGATTACGTCTTGATCATCCTGCCATAATTCCGCTTATGATACACCAAGTATTGAGTTGATCAGGCTCAATGTCTCTAAGCATCACAAGTATAATTACAACAAAGATTAACAAGGAATCGACTCAACCCTAAACTAAACTAAGCCCGACTAGTCTTAACATTCATAACTAAAATTTTTCGATGATTAACATCAAACAGTCTTAACATTCATAACTTAAATGAAAGCCATATCGGTTTCATGTCTTTTCTTATCCTCATGACCTAGTGTTCAACATCATCACAAGAAAAGCGGAAACGATTACATAACTTAAAACAAATTCAAGTCATATTATTGAATTACAAAGACAACAAGGGAACTCAATATCAAAGATAAAAGAACCAAGTCTTCTAACTTTTCCTCAAGCACGTCACCTACTCGTGCCTCTTCGCTTTCTTCTTTCCCCGTTTCTCTGTAAAACAACAACATATAAAGGGTGAGATAAACATTATCTCAGTGAGTCCTACCGTAACCCCTCACAATGACTCTCGGTCCATTTATTCCTTTTTCATTTAATCGTAGTCCATATAGGTCCTACGTGCATATATCCTTTCCTTTAATCGTAGTCCATATAGGTCCTACGTGCATATATCCTTTCCTTTAATCGTAGTCCATATAGGTCCTACGTGCATATATCTTTTCTTTTCATGCCATAATACATCTCCGGTAATGATCACGCATTTACCGTCGAACCTCTCCACTAGCGTACACTAGCTTCAAACCTTCTGAGGCCTAGGTTCTGGGGCTCATGACTTCCCCTCCCCTAGTGTACTAATCTACTGGGTCGTCACCCATCCTTTTGATATAATTTATATATCCACCCGTTTTGGGCCGTCTTTTATATAATACCCGCATTGGGCCGTCTCCTGTATTCGATATACTTTATATATCTAAACCTCAACAGTCTTTGATGAATATGTTTATTCATCTCTTTTCATTACATGTCATTCATGTTAATATATAAACATAAATTTGATTGAACTTAGTTCCATAATCTTTAAAAAACTGATTGAACATTTAGTTCGCTCGCGTATACTACTTTACGGTTTTTGAAACAATTATGACTTTCAAAACAATTCATTTTAAAATTTTACAATCATGCTCAAAAACAGAGTACCAATGGTTCTATAACATGAGGGATGGTTGGGAAGAAGATTAGAAGAGGTTTGGAATCGAAAGGAGCGACGAAACGAATTTTGGTAACCGGGAATAGAAAAACTGGCACGACCCGTGCCATACCTAGCACGACTCGTGCTGCCTGGAAATGTAATTCCTGTCAACCAGAAAGGTTGGCACGACCCGTGCTAAGGGTAGCACGACCCATGCTGCCTGTAGCAGAGTCACAAATCGTTTATTGCGTTCCGTTTCGCTTTTCCTTTCGCGTCCAACCCGTAGCCCAATCTTAATCCAACATAAACACAGAAAATATTCCAGTCCAAACAAGTAACATCAATCAATTCCACAACAATCATACGATACATATTCATTAAATCGTTAAAAACGACGCTGAAACGAGACATTTTCGAAAACACATTTCTCGACTCGAATTTCATAAAAACGATATTGCACGTAAAGTTCCAGCAACTAACAACAATCAAAACTCATATTAAAAACCCTAATCGAGTAGAACTCGTCGTTTTGACAAACTCGCGAGAAATCACGTCCTCACACGAAACGACCGAACCGTAACCTCTCGAACAATCCCCGTAATCGCGAACTCGCACCGAACTTGTCCGATACTCGAAACTGAACTTCCCACACTTCTAAATTCGAAATTCAACCTCTTTGAGCTACTGAAATCACTTCCAAATACTTCAATCCACTATGTACTTCAGTTTTGGACTAGAGTCTACCCATGGTTTGCAAGAAGGACCACATGCAAGCTAGGAACTCAACTTTTCTCCAAAATGGAGCTTGGGTTCGAAAATGGCAAAAATGAGAATGAGAAGGGTTCAGCTAATGAAATTGGTATCTTTAGAAAGGAAATCGAAAATGGAGGAGAATGGTGTGGGGAACACTTACATGCACTTAGGATCATGAGAATGGCTTTACTTTCTTCTTCCTCTCTCCCTTTCGCATTTCTCTCTCTCTCTCTCTCTCTCTCTCTCTCTCTCTCTCTCTCACTCTAATTCTCTCAAATTCTGGTTCTGCTGAAATAATGGAGGGTGCTGTTGTTGTGTTTCTATGTCTTTCAACTGGAAGTGTTTTAAATGACTGTGAAAAGACCATGTTACCCTTGCATTCTAATTAATCACCTAAACCTCTATTTGTTCATTTTCAGAAAACTGAATGTGTGGAGGTGTTGTGTTGGCATGTGAGTGAGTGTAGGCTTAAGTGACTCAACTGGGGTTGTTTGAAACAAAATGCGTGAAATGACTCTTTTACCCCTACAATCCCATTTCATCAATAATTAATTAGGCTAATTTACTCAATTTAGCTAAATAATTATCTTAACCTCTTGCTAATTTCAATAAATGAAATTAGCTAAATTGGTGATGTTACAATTTCTCTTTTCCCCTTCCTTTCTTATTTCCTTGTGAATCACTATCAAGTCACTATGGAAATAGCTGATCATTGATATGCAGTTTATATTTTGTAACAAACTGACTAAGTAGGTTAGTTAAATTAACTAGCATTAGTTGAGGAATTGTGAGCTAATTTAGACTCTAGTTAGCTAATCAGTAGTTACAAGCTATCCATTATTGTATTCGGTTTACTATTCAGTTAACTTTTAGTTAGTTGGTTACCATTCGGTTAGCTGATGTAGCTACCTTGTATATAACTCTCTGTATCCATTTCAGAATTAATTGAATCATTCATTTTTCCTGTTTCCTGATTCGGGTATAGATTCAATATGGTATCAATCGCAAATTCGTTTCCGCTTCATCTTATCGGTTGATTTTCCCTCACTGATTCTTCGTCTTCGTTCCTGTTGGCGATTTCGTTCCTCTTTTCCGTTTCCTTGATTCCAATTCCTTCAAGAATTGTGGTTTTTTCTTCTGCGCATCAATGGCGGACACCGGTGCCGATCCCTATTACCTGCATCCGTCGGATAACCCCGGTGCAGTGCTTGTTTCTCAGATCCTCACTGAATCCGGTAGCAACTATGGCTCGTGGACTCGTGCGATGCGCATCGCACTCAGCGCGAAAAACAAATTAGGTTTTGTCACTGGAACCATTCCCAAACCTGACGAAACTTCTGCAGATCATGCCAAGTGGACGCGCGGCAATGATATGACTACATCGTGGATCCTAAACTCCATCGCCAAAGAGCTTCACAACAGCGTTCTGTATTCCGACTCTGCCGCTGAAATTTGGAGCGATTTGAAGCATCGTTTTCAGCAGAGCAATGTGTAACGCCCCAAAAATAATAGATTAATTTATTTAATTAATTAAATAGGGTTTATGTGATAGAAATAATAAAATAATAATAATAATGTTAGGATATATGGGCCTATGATTGGGGTTAGTAGTAGCGACGTTGAAGTGTTAGGGAAAAAGCCCATGATTAAGCCCACCAATTAAATTAACCTAATTCTCACTCCATTCCTTCCCTCATCGAGTCAGCCACAGCCGCAGAGCCTAACAAAAATCCTCTTGCTTTTACCGCCTCCAATGCAAGCATACGGCAGTGCCTTCTGAACAACTGCATGTCCCTTCCATGATTATGAGTACCCGTGTAAGCATATGTTCAAGGCTTTGAATCCTTATCATTTGACATCTCAGGTTTCAATTTTTTTTTCTTTTAATACCAAACCTTTCATATTATCATACAATATTCTGGCTATTGGATTTTATTTTATGTTTCTATCTTTTTGACTCATTTTGATTGGCCAAAATTACAAGTTCGTAGTTCCATCGCTTTTGGATTGTGATCATTCGTCACTTTCACCTAGCAATAACCAATCATACTCTTTCTTTTGCATTTCTATATTGCTTGCATACTCTCTATTATTTTAGAAAAAGGAAAAAAAAACCTAGTCTTCCAATTTCCCCTGATGCACACAACGCCGTCCCACTCTCTATTGTTTTCATCCAAATTATTTCCCTCCCGATACAGATGCTACATCCTTCTCTTGCTATTAGTTAAATAAACATTGGCTTTTCACTCAAACTTGATAAAGCTAATTCCATAAGCCAATTATTTCTTGGAGTTTGAATCAAATGATAGAACTACAATATCGTTTAGACAAGCCATTTGATTCCTATTGGTAAGCCTTTCAAGACTTTTGAGTCATTCATTTCATAGTTTAATTAATCATATAAAACTGACTGTGGAGACCTGAATTTTTGGTGAGTCATCATCTTGTATGAAATTATTCACATTCGTCGAGCCAGAAATAGTAATAGAGAGGAGGGCGACGTCTAGAGAGAAGAAAGAAAGAGAAGTCGCGAATAGAAGAGAGAAGAGGAGCAAGGAGCTGTTGTTGTGGTTACTTCGGTGCTTTCGTAGAGGTCTCATCATCTTCGGAAAACCTAAGGTAAGGGTGGGTCTCATCTTCTCTATAATAGGGTCTTATGATGGGGACTAAGTAGGGGTAGGCTCTATGTATGCCATTTTATGTATTTCTAGTGATTATTGATGAACCCTAGGCATATGACAACTTGTTGTTGAGAAATTGTGGTTTGCGTGCTAAGTGCTTGGATACTCCTTGATGGTATTGTGATTGATAATGATTCGGTGGATGATTTTTGATGACTCTTTACGTGTTCATGATTGATTTGTGATGTGATATTATTTTTACGGTTGATATGCGATTTGAAGTTGTTTGTATGAGTTGTATGTGATTTGATGAAGTTGTGTTGCTCGAATTGTTGTTGCTGGAATTTTGGCCACGGAATTAGGCGTCCTCGCGATTGGGCGCCCCGTGCCAAGTTGTTGCGTTTTTGGTTGAATTTTCCATTTCAGGAATTGGCGCACTTGTGCTGGGCGCATGAGCCAAAGTTTGTGTTGCTGAATTGTGCTTGCTGTTGTGCTGAATTGTGCTTGCTGTGTGTGCGTGTCAGTGTGCGTGCGTCGTGTTGCTTCCGGATGTCTAAGTTGTGTCTTAGGCGCCCAGTGCCTGGGCGCCATTTTCAGGACGTTCCCGATTTTTAATAAAAACTGTTTTCGCTATAACTTTTGACTCGGGTGTCCGTTTTAAACGTTTCAAAAAGTATTGTGAAGCCCATTTCGTTGTCTATCTGTGTGTCCCATTTTTAAACGCGAAAACTTATTATTTTCTGATGGTTCTGGGCGCCCAAGTGGCTGCCCCGATGGTAGTTGTTGTTGCGTTGCAAAATTGTTTTCGGTGTCTAAACCTTTTTTGGTGTCAATGACAATGTTCTAAAGAACGTTTCTGCCTTAGTGGCTAATATTATGTATAATGACGTGTAAATGACTGCTTGCCCTTAGTGGCTAATATTATTTATAATGACATGTAAATGACTGTTTTGCCCTTAGTGGCTATTATTATTTATAATGATGTGTAAATGACGATGATGCCCTTGGTGACTAGTAAATGACGTTTTTGCCCTCAGTGGCTATTGTTTGAGTTGATGATGTTTATGAATGAGTGACGATGAAAACCCAGTGACGTTTTGAGGCCCAAAAAGGCTAAGTGATGTTAAGGCCTAAAAGGCTAAGCGACGATGATAATAAGCGATGATGAATTATAGCGACGATGTTGTGTGTAGTTATGAATTGACAGGTGTTGTGCCCTTTTTGGCAAATTGGTAAGTGATGGGTCACATTGTTGACTGTGTTTGTGTGTGTTTGTGTGTGATGCATGTCGTAGTGTCCCATGCATCCCATGTGCATAATGTGAAGAATAGGCTTCGGCCTCTTGTGAAGAATAGGCTTCGGCCTCCTGTGAAGAATAGGCTCGGCCTCTTAATTGTGATGAATATGGTACCATCATGCATATGCCCGCGAGTGGGTTGCACTTCATATACTTACATAACATTGTGATGAGCTTTGGTAGTGATTGAATTGATGTTTGTGATGTGGTCTATATAGCTGGCGTTGCGATGAGTTGTTGTGATGATTAATATTGATGATTGATTTGATAATTCGTGATGCGGTTGATATAGTGTCATAACCCTAGCATAGTGCTTATCATAAGCTTTATTATATTGTTAGATGAACTCACCCCTTCTGTTTGAATGTTACCCCTATGCGGTAACGTGCAGGTGATCTCGAGTGAAGGCATAGGTATCTTCACTAGCTGAGTCGGGTCGTCTGCTCTGATTATGTAACACTAGGGGGGGAATGACGTTGCTTAAGTTACTTATGATTGTTGTTGTTGTTGGACTTTAGTATTGTAAGCCTTGCCTGGTGGCAATGCCTATTATGATTAAACTTATTGGATTTTCCGCTGTAAGGTTGTATTTTAATTTACAAATGACGTTTTGTAAGTATTCTAAGACTGTTTTCGAAAAGCAAGAAATTTGGCGCGTGATGTTTAACGAAGTATGTGTGACATCCCTTGTGGTGTATTTAAAAATTGAAAACTCTGATTTTACGCAAATAAATTAATGGGTAGAAAAAGGGGTGTTATAATAGTGGTATCAGAGCAATGGTTGGTCCGTCCGGCCAAGTCGTAGAGTCGTTGTGTCGGTTAACGACCAACTGTTGTCTTTTAGTCTTGACCATGGGTTTGTGTTGTAGTGATGTTCCTGCAGGTACAAGTAATCGGAAGCTGCTGATGGTAAGTGGACTAGTGGGGGGATGCCCCTGCTGGCATTGTGTACTGTTATTATTTAAACGCGAATGCCGTTTTGTTATTGCTGTCGTGCTGTTGCCGTAGACTATTGTTGCTGCTAAGTTTTGCTGTGCTGTTTTGATTTAAAATCACTGTTGCTGTTTTGCAGTTACTATTTAACTGCTGTGCCGTTTGTTTAATGCTGCTTGGTGTGTTACTGAGAAATTGTTTGTTTGTTGTTGTAAATTAAGTTACTGTTGCGCTGGAAATTAATTACCGTGGTGTTCTATCGTTGACAATTAAGTGTTGTTGATGTTTTGATTTAAAACCGTAACTGCTGTTACTGTTTAACTGCTGTAAACCAAAATTATTGTCACTGTTGCTGTAACAAATTAAGGTTGCTGTTTAATTGTTGCTGTTTTCGAAAATTGTTCCCGAAAACTGTCGCTGTTCTACTATTGCGATTAGATGTTGTTGTTATGGAAATTGAAGGGGAATAAAATTTATTTTTGACTTAGAATTTTAAATGAAGGAAGCGTAGGTGTTGAAGTTTGTCGGATTGGCAAAATGATTTTTCTAGTTAGTTTTACTTGAAAAAGAGTAATGACTTGTTGACGTGTTGTTAAATTATGTGGCTTGTTGTACAACTGTGATGCACTCTGTGAATTTCGTTGTGATGCTGTGATGATTGATGTATTTCGTTATCCTTAAGGGTAGATGAGTGAGGTAGAATGCGAGCTAGTTTATCAGAGTAGCGCAGCGGAGTCTTAGCATGTCATATTGGGAAGGAACTTTAATAGAGCCTAGGGGGTGATCACGTGGTACCAACGTGATTACGCTCAAATTCCTATCGGAGATCCTTAGGGAGAGGATGTGTCTGGTTGTTATTTCTCAAAGCTACCTGGCTGAATAAGTAGGAGGGACGGCCGCCCAATCACTTACCGCCGGTAATCAGAGAAATGGTGATCAGCATGGCAGATAGAACTAGTTGCCTAGATAGCTTAGTCGTTGGTGGGAGAGTGTTAGCCTTGGCGGGTAAAAATTTCGAGGACGAAATTCCTTTAAGTGGGGGAGAGTTGTAACGCCCCAAAAATAATAGATTAATTTATTTAATTAATTAAATAGGGTTTATGTGATAGAAATAATAAAATAATAATAATAATGTTAGGATATATGGGCCTATGATTGGGGTTAGTAGTAGCGACGTTGAAGTGTTAGGGAAAAAGCCCATGATTAAGCCCACCAATTAAATTAACCTAATTCTCACTCCATTCCTTCCCTCATCGAGTCAGCCACAGCCGCAGAGCCTAACAAAAATCCTCTTGCTTTTACCGCCTCCAATGCAAGCATACGGCAGTGCCTTCTGAACAACTGCATGTCCCTTCCATGAATATGAGTACCCGTGTAAGCATATGTTCAAGGCTTTGAATCCTTATCATTTGACATCTCAGGTTTCAATTTTTTTTTCTTTTAATACCAAACCTTTCATATTATCATACAATATTCTGGCTATTGGATTTTATTTTATGTTTCTATCTTTTTGACTCATTTTGATTGGCCAAAATTACAAGTTCGTAGTTCCATCGCTTTTGGATTGTGATCATTCGTCACTTTCACCTAGCAATAACCAATCATACTCTTTCTTTTGCATTTCTATATTGCTTGCATACTCTCTATTATTTTAGAAAAAGGAAAAAAAAACCTAGTCTTCCAATTTCCCCTGATGCACACAACGCCGTCCCACTCTCTATTGTTTTCATCCAAATTATTTCCCTCCCGATACAGATGCTACATCCTTCTCTTGCTATTAGTTAAATAAACATTGGCTTTTCACTCAAACTTGATAAAGCTAATTCCATAAGCCAATTATTTCTTGGAGTTTGAATCAAATGATAGAACTACAATATCGTTTAGACAAGCCATTTGATTCCTATTGGTAAGCCTTTCAAGACTTTTGAGTCATTCATTTCATAGTTTAATTAATCATATAAAACTGACTGTGGAGACCTGAATTTTTGGTGAGTCATCATCTTGTATGAAATTATTCACATTCGTCGAGCCAGAAATAGTAATAGAGAGGAGGGCGACGTCTAGAGAGAAGAAAGAAAGAGAAGTCGCGAATAGAAGAGAGAAGAGGAGCAAGGAGCTGTTGTTGTGGTTACTTCGGTGCTTTCGTAGAGGTCTCATCATCTTCGGAAAACCTAAGGTAAGGGTGGGTCTCATCTTCTCTATAATAGGGTCTTATGATGGGGACTAAGTAGGGGTAGGCTCTATGTATGCCATTTTATGTATTTCTAGTGATTATTGATGAACCCTAGGCATATGACAACTTGTTGTTGAGAAATTGTGGTTTGCGTGCTAAGTGCTTGGATACTCCTTGATGGTATTGTGATTGATAATGATTCGGTGGATGATTTTTGATGACTCTTTACGTGTTCATGATTGATTTGTGATGTGATATTATTTTTACGGTTGATATGCGATTTGAAGTTGTTTGTATGAGTTGTATGTGATTTGATGAAGTTGTGTTGCTCGAATTGTTGTTGCTGGAATTTTGGCCACGGAATTAGGCGTCCTCGCGATTGGGCGCCCCGTGCCAAGTTGTTGCGTTTTTGGTTGAATTTTCCATTTCAGGAATTGGCGCACTTGTGCTGGGCGCATGAGCCAAAGTTTGTGTTGCTGAATTGTGCTTGCTGTTGTGCTGAATTGTGCTTGCTGTGTGTGCGTGTCAGTGTGCGTGCGTCGTGTTGCTTCCGGATGTCTAAGTTGTGTCTTAGGCGCCCAGTGCCTGGGCGCCATTTTCAGGACGTTCCCGATTGTTAATAAAAACTGTTTTCGCTATAACTTTTGACTCGGGTGTCCGTTTTAAACGTTTCAAAAAGTATTGTGAAGCCCATTTCGTTGTCTATCTGTGTGTCCCATTTTTAAACGCGAAAACTTATTATTTTCTGATGGTTCTGGGCGCCCAAGTGGCTGCCCCGATGGTAGTTGTTGTTGCGTTGCAAAATTGTTTTCGGTGTCTAAACCTTTTTTGGTGTCAATGACAATGTTCTAAAGAACGTTTCTGCCTTAGTGGCTAATATTATGTATAATGACGTGTAAATGACTGCTTGCCCTTAGTGGCTAATATTATTTATAATGACGTGTAAATGACTGTTTTGCCCTTAGTGGCTATTATTATTTATAATGATGTGTAAATGACGATGATGCCCTTGGTGACTAGTAAATGACGTTTTTGCCCTCAGTGGCTATTGTTTGAGTTGATGATGTTTATGAATGAGTGACGATGAAAACCCAGTGACGTTTTGAGGCCCAAAAAGGCTAAGTGATGTTAAGGCCTAAAAGGCTAAGCGACGATGATAATAAGCGATGATGAATTATAGCGACGATGTTGTGTGTAGTTATGAATTGACAGGTGTTGTGCCCTTTTTGGCAAATTGGTAAGTGATGGGTCACATTGTTGACTGTGTTTGTGTGTGTTTGTGTGTGATGCATGTTGTAGTGTCCCATGCATCCCATGTGCATAATGTGAAGAATAGGCTTCGGCCTCTTGTGAAGAATAGGCTTCGGCCTCCTGTGAAGAATAGGCTCGGCCTCTTAATTGTGATGAATATGGTACCATCATGCATATGCCCGCGAGTGGGTTGCACTTCATATACTTACATAACATTGTGATGAGCTTTGGTAGTGATTGAATTGATGTTTGTGATGTGGTCTATATAGCTGGCGTTGCGATGAGTTGTTGTGATGATTAATATTGATGATTGATTTGATAATTCGTGATGCGGTTGATATAGTGTCATAACCCTAGCATAGTGCTTATCATAAGCTTTATTATATTGTTAGATGAACTCACCCCTTCTGTTTGAATGTTACCCCTATGCGGTAACGTGCAGGTGATCTCGAGTGAAGGCATAGGTATCTTCACTAGTTGAGTCGGGTCGTCTGCTCTGATTATGTAACACTAGGGGGGGAATGACGTTGCTTAAGTTACTTATGATTGTTGTTGTTGTTGGACTTTAGTATTGTAAGCCTTGCCTGGTGGCAATGCCTATTATGATTAAACTTATTGGATTTTCCGCTGTAAGGTTGTATTTTAATTTACAAATGACGTTTTGTAAGTATTCTAAGACTGTTTTCGAAAAGCAAGAAATTTGGCGCGTGATGTTTAACGAAGTATGTGTGACATCCCTTGTGGTGTATTTAAAAATTGAAAACTCTGATTTTACGCAAATAAATTAATGGGTAGAAAAAGGGGTGTTATACAATGGTCCGCGCATCTATGAACTCAAGAAGGAAGTCCTCACCTGTACTCAAGGCTCGCTTTCCGTCAGTGCTTACTTTAGCAAGTTCAAGGGATTATGGGATGCATTATCTGCACACGATTCCTCTTCTGATTGTGCTTGTGGTGGCACATACTTGAAGAAGGAACAAGTAATGATCTTCTTAATGGGTTTGAATGAGTCGTTTGCCAATGTCAGAGGCAACATATTACTTCAAGAACCCATCCCTGACATCAACAAAGTGTACTCTCATGTCCTCCAAGATGAGAAACAACGCTCTCTTGGTTCCTCCAATGTTGAACAACAATCTCAAATTGCCTTTGCTGTGAACCACAACACCAGGGGCACAAAGAGGGATCGTCCACAGTGCTCACATTGTGGTGTTCTTGGCCACACCAAAGAGAAATGCTTCAAAATTCACGGTTTTCCACCTGGATACAAGAAGAACAAAGCCAATGCTGGCCCTGCTAATGTGCTCCATGTCACTGCCAACTCTGGATCTTCCCCTGAGGCAACTGTTGATCACCGTCAATACCAACAATTGATCGATTATATGCAAGCTCAGATGGCCAAGGCTTCTATCACTGCATCTGAATCCCAGGATCCTTCAGGTGATGTTCCCATACACCTTATTCACTTTACATGCTCCTTGAGTTCCCTGATTTTCATTTTCTCCATCATGAATTCATGTGATTGGATAATTGATTCTGGCGCCACTGCCCACATATGCACTTCCTTGTCTTCTTTTACTTCATTTACTCGCATGTCAAACACCTTTGTTACCCTTCCCAACAATCACAGAGTCCCTGTGATTGCTTCTGGCACCGTAAAATTGCCCTCTGGTTTGCTGCTCCACAATGTATTATGTATTCATGCATTCCATGTGAATATTATTTCAGTTGGTTCCCTGCATCAAGCTTCTGATTATCAAATTTCCTTTTCTGATAATACGTTCTTGATCCAGGAAACATGCCACCAGCAGGTGATTGGCAAGAGTGAGTTTAGAAATGGCTTATACTTCTACATTTCTACACATTCTTGTAAATCTGTGAATTCTGTTTCTGTAACAAATACTAATTCTGTTTCTTCTGACCATCTCTGGCATTCTAGACTAGGTCATCTCTCTGATTCTGTTTTAGAAATGTTGTCCAGCAAGTTGCCTTCATCTGGCACTGCTGGTTGTAATAAAAACTCATTTTCTAATACAAATTTGTGTACTATCTGTCCTCTTTCTAAAATGCATCGTTTACCTTTTCTTGCAAATAATCATCATGCTGTCTCACCTTTTGATTTGATTCACATTGATGTTTGGGGCCCCTTTCACAAATCTACACATGATGGGAATCAATACTTCTTGACTATTGTTGATGACTGTTCAAGATTTACCTGGACTCATCTCATGAAGCTCAAATCAGATGCCACAAATCTCATTAAGTGTTTTTTTCAATTTGTCAAAACACAATTCAACCAGCACATCAAAGCCATTCGGACTGATAATGCAAAAGAATTGTCATTACACCAATTCTTACAGGCTGAAGGAACTCTGCACCAGTTCTCATGTCCACATAGACCTCAACAAAACTCTGTGGTGGAAAGGAAGCATCAACACCTCTTGAATGTTGCTCGCTCTCTCTGTAACACCCTAAAATATTTAATTAATTCATTTGATTAAGTACTTAGGAATTTAATTTAATTAATTGGATATAATTAATTATTAGAAATTATATTAATATGTGTAGGTGGTATTAGGAGATGGAGGCACCAAAATAGATGGACTTGGGCTTAAGTGAGAAGCCCAAGCCCACGAAGCCAGTCATATGCGAAGTGAACAAGCGCCTAGGGGGTGAGGGTTTGTGTGAATCATTTGCGAAATTGAGAATAGAGGGGAAGAGAGAAGAGGGGCGCGCCATTGGAGAGGAGAAGAAGAGAAGAGAGGTCGCGCCACCAAGAGAAGAAAGGATCGTGATTCCGTTGCCGTAGTTCCGTTCGTGATCATCACTAGAGATCCTATTCATCTAATTCGAGGTTAGGGGAGCTCTTTCTTTCCATCAAATAGAATTCCATGATAGGTCTTAATCTAGGTTGTTGGACTAGATCCTTGATGCATGCCCTATTCTTGATGTTCTTGATATGTTGATGTTGTTCTTGATGTTCTTGATATTTTGATGTTGTTCTTGATGTGGCCTTGATATGCTTGATGTTAATTTTCAATATATATGCACTTCATGTATGCGCATGTGAGTTATGATAGAGACACGATTATTATGTGAGTTATGCGATTAATTTGATGTTGATGGTATTGGGTGTTGATGGTGTTCGCATATGAGGTGTTTGAGGGTAGGGGCGCCTAGGGTGCCATGGTGAGGTGTGTGTGGTGCCCAGTAGAATTTTGATCATTTTAAAATAAAGTTTGATTTTTGGTGGTTGGAATTTTGGGTTGTGTTGGTCATGTGAAAAGTTTTGAGAAAAATAATGTTTTGTGCTGAAATTGGGCAAAAATCTGTGTTGCTGAAAGTGCCTGGGCGCTGGGTGCCCATGGTGCTGTGCGCTGTGCAGTGTTGCTCCAGGCGCTGGGCGCTGGGTGCCAGCGCTGGGCGCCCATGCGCGTGTGTGTGTGCGTAGCGCTGGGCGCTGGGTGCCAGCGCTGAGCGCCCGTGTGCGTGTGTCGTGTGCTGCGCCAAGGCGCTGGGCGCCAGGCGCTGGGCGCTGAGCGCCCGGGTGTGTGTGCGTGCGTGTGTTGCCTTTTGCTAGGCGCTGGGCGCCAGATGCCTGGGCGCTGGGTGCCCATGGCGCCAGTTTTTCAGGATGTCCCAAAATATTTTCGAAAACTGTTTTCGCTATATCTTTTGACTCGGATATCCGTTTTGAACGATTCAAAAAGCGTTGTGAAGCATTTTCAGTTGTCCATCTGTGTGTTCCATTTTTACAAATAAAATCTTATAATTTCAGAAGGTTGCTGGGCGCCCAAGTGGCCGTTCCCGGTGATCGTTGCTGTGACAGTGAAAAGATATTTTTGATGTCTTTAAAAACTCTCTTTTGCGTACGACCAGTGATTTTAACGACTTAGTGTCAAAATGATGATTTTGACGATGATGCCCTAGTGGCTAATTAAATTACTGTTTTGCCCTTAGTGGCTCATATGATTTTATAATGGCGTGTAAATGACTGTTTTGTCCTTGCTGGCTAATATTAATTATAATGACGTGTAAATGACGATGATGCCCTTGGTGGCTAGTAAATGACGTTTTTGCCCTCAGTGGCTATTGTTTGAGTTGATTGATATTTATGTGTAAGTGACGATGAAAACCCAGTGACCTTTGAGGCCTGAAGGGCTAAGTGATGTTAAGGTCTAAATGGCCAAGTGACGTTGTATGCTGATTGTGAATTTGACAGGTGCTGTGCTCTTTGCGAGCAAACCGGTAAGTGACGGGTCACATAGTTGACTATGATTTGAGTAATTGTGTGTTTGTGTGTTGTGAGTGGTGCATGTCATAGTGTCTCATGCCCATATGCATAAACCCAGTGACGTTTTTGAGGCCTGAGTGGCTAAGTGACGATGAGGCCTTAAGGGCTAAGCGACGTTTTGTGAAAAGGTACCTCATGCATATGCCCGCGAGTGGGTTGCATTTCATATGCCTACATGACAAGAGCTGAGTTATTGTAAGTGATGTGAATGATGATTGTGATGTGAGTATTTAGTGTTTTGGATGCTGATTGCTCTAGTGCGTAGCCTACGATTAGTACTTATCATATTTTCTATTATATGGATTGAAATGATGCTCACCCTTTCCTGTTTGAATGTTACCCCCGTGTTGGTAACGTGCAGGTGATTCCCAGTGAATGCCTTAGCTTAACTTCTTGAGTCGAGTCGTCATGCTCTGATACGTAGCACTCAGGGGGGGAAAACGAACTCGACGTTTATTAATGATTTTTGGTTATTATGTCCATGTGGACTCTTCTGTTACGTTTTATTATTTTCCGCTGCGTAGTTGGTTTTGTTATGTTGAGTTTTATAAGCGACGTTAAATTGAGGCTTGAGATTCTTTCATTTGTGACGTGCTACGTGAATGCATGATTACTGAGTTGAACTGTTTTAAATTGATAAGCGACGTTTTATTGGAGTATGTGTAACATTCCCTATGAACGAAATTTTTAAACTCTGATTTTTATAAATAAAGTGACGGTAGAAAGGGGTGTTACACTCTCTATTTTCAATCAAGAGTGCCACTTGAATACTGGGGGGAGTGTGTATCTACAGCAACCTACTTGATCAATAGGCTGCCTTCACCATCTCTCAAAGGTATATCTCCTTATGAACTCCTTTATAAGATTGAACCAAGTTACTCTATGTTAAGGGTTTTTGGCTGCCTTGCCTTTGCTTCCACCATTGTCTCCCAAAGACACAAGTTTTCTCCTCGAGCTACCCCTTGTGTTTTCATGGGATATCCCACTGGGGTCAAGGGATACAAACTGCTTGATCCTACCACTCACAAGTTCATCATCTCTAGAGATGTGCTTTTTTGTGAGAACACCTTTCCATACCACACAATCAATGGCAACCCTTCACTGGCTCTATTTCCTGACTCACTGTTGCCTTTTTCCTCCATTCAAAACACCCAAACAAATCACACTAACATACAAGATCAGCCTGTCATTCCCCTCCCTGTATCTGAGGATTGTCTTTCTGATGCAACCATTACTATGGACACTGTCCCAGAAACTACTACTATAGACCCTGTCCCAGAAACTGTTACTATGGACCCTGCCCTAGAATCTGTTACCCCTTCCACAGTCTCTGCTCCTAGGCGCTCTAGCAGGCCACACAAAGCCCCTTCACATCTTCAACTGTACGACTATAACTCTGTTCCACACCCAATTCAATCTTTCATTAATTACAACAAACTTTCCCCAAATTACAAACAGTTCATCCACAACATATCCTCTGTTTTTGAGCCACAACATTTCTACCAAGCTATTAAATATCCTGAGTGGCAAAAAGCAATGGCTGAAGAGCTGGCAGCTCTTGAGGCAAATCACACCTGGAACATAGTTCCTCTACCTGTTGGGAAACGTACAGTGGGCTGCAAGTGGGTCTACAAGGTCAAGTATCATGCTGATGGATCTCTTGACAGATGCAAAGCCAGATTAGTGGCACAAGGCTTCACTCAACAGGCTGGGATTGATTTCTTAGACACTTTTTCTCCAGTTGCTAAGCTAACATCTGTCAGAATACTTCTCTCCTTAGCAGCTCAGTTTAATTGGCACTTATTGCAACTGGATATCAACAATGCTTTCCTAAATGGAGAGCTTCAAGAAGAAGTTTACATGCGCCTACCTCTAGGCTATCCAAGTCAGGGGGAGAATAGAGTGTGTAGGCTAAATAAATCCCTATATGGACTTAGACAAGCCTCGAGGCAGTGGTTCCAAAAATTCAGTTCAACAATCACTGGTTCGGGTTTTGAAAAGAGCTCAGCAGACCACTCCTTATTCACAAAGGGATCTGGTTCAACCTTTGTAGCACTACTAGTATATGTTGATGATATAGTAATTGCTGGTCCAAACAAACAGCTTGTATTAGAAGCCCAGAAGCTACTGGAAAACCACTTCAAGTTGAAGATCATTGGGGATTTAAAGTACTTCTTGGGTTTGGAAATAGCACGATCAAATGAAGGTATACATCTGTGCCAAAGGAAATACACTCTCCAACTACTTCTAGATACTGGCTTCACTGCTGCCAAGCCACTGCCAGTACCAATGGATGCAAGTATACAACTGAATGAACTAGATGGTGAAGCTCTGGAAGATGCATCTCAGTACAGGAGGTTAATTGGAAGACTGGTATACCTAACCATATCTAGACCAGACATCACCTACGCGGTAAACAAGCTGAGCCAGTTCATGACAAAGCCCAGAACGCCACACCTGAAAGCAGTTCATCACTTGTTGCAGTATCTGAAGACCACTGCAGGCTTGGGTATTATGTTTCCTGCTAAGTCTTCATTAAAGTTAACAGCATATGTAGATGCTGATTGGGGAAGTTGTCAAGTTAGTAGGAAGTCCACAACTGGATATTGCATATATCTAGGAGATTCAATGCTCACTTGGAAGTCAAAAGAAGCAAACTACAGTTGCTAGATCATCTGCAGAAGCAGAATACCGTGCACTAGCAGCTGTAACTTCAGAGCTTCTGTGGATCAAGCAGCTGTTGAGAGATTTCCAGATTAAGGCTACCTCTTCTATGGTATTATGTGACAGCAAGTCAGCAATACAACTTGCTGAAAATCCCACCACACATGAGAAATCTAAACACATAGACATAGATTGTCACTTTATAAGAGAATATGTTCAAAACGGGTTTCTGAAACTTGTCCATGTCAGGTCCCAACAGCAGCTAGCAGACCTCTTAACAAAAGCATTGTCCAAAAACCAATTTTCAACTCTTCTATGCAAGTTTGGAATGAAGAATCTCTACCTTCCAACTTGAGGGGGAGTATCAAGTCACTATGGAAATAGCTGATCATTGATATGCAGTTTATATTTTGTAACAAACTGACTAAGTAGGTTAGTTAAATTAACTAGCATTAGTTGAGGAATTGTGAGCTAATTTAGACTCTAGTTAGCTAATCAGTAGTTAGAAGCTATCCATTATTGTATTCTGTTTACTATTCAGTTAACTTTTAGTTAGTTGGTTACCATTCGGTTAGCTGATGTAGCTACCTTGTATATAACTCTCTGTATCCATTTCGGAATTAATTGAATCATTCATTTTTCCCGTTTCCTGATTCGGGTATAGATTCAATAATCACCCATTTGGATTACTAATACAACATAAGTCGAAAATTGGCCAGTTATATAAGTGATTATCGGTAACATATATTTTTTCTAATTTGTGGACATCATAGCCTCAAAAACAAGCATAAAAGGATTATTATTATTGCATATACCAATTACAACAAAAAAAAGTTTCAATCGAAGTACAAATTATTAACGAAGAACATACAAGATAACCCAAAAATTATCACCAAAAAAAACTAATATCATCACGTTCTCTAAAGAAAATAAAAAAATTTCAAAAAAAAAGATAAAAATACTATACCATGTTCAAGTTCATTCCCAAAAAATCATTATCATCACGTTGCTTATCCTATTATTCATGATTTAATATTAATGTTCAAGATCGATAACAAGGCTATTATATATTATTTCATATTCATGATTTCATACCATCGCGTTGCTGATCCTATAGGATCATCGTCTAAAGCAGAGATGTTATTCAGATCGATAACAAGGCTATATTATTATGATAACAGTAGTGCCCAGTCCTGCAGAACAAGTAGCAAGTAGCAATTATTTGGCAGCAAAACACTATGAAAAGGAAAACAAAAAGACGATAGAGAGAGAAAAAACACTAACTTGGAAAAGTCTATAAACGGTGAATAATATGGTTGAAATTTCCCAAGTTGGGCCAAGAGTTTAGGTGAGATTGTTTTATTGGTAGAGGAAGGAAAAAGGAAAAAGAGAAAACAAACAAAACGAAATTAGGGACGTAAAAACTCTATCCTCCTAGCATCCGCCTTCAAAGGAAGAAGGAGGTCTGGAGAGGGCGACTCAAGCATATGCAAAGGTTGAACAATTGAAGATCCCATCTTTTCCAATATATCAGCACACTTGTTTCCTTCCCGAAGAGTGTGAACCAAAGAAAACTGCCAAGGCCGCTTCATCAAGTCTTGAATTTTAGCTATAATAGATGCATAGGCATGCCACTGGTTAAGAGGAGAAGTCACAAGCTGAATAGCATAGAGAGAGTCTGAGTAGCAAACTATGTGACGGTGGCCATCCTCCCAAGCTAGCTGAATTCCATGAAATAAGGCCAAGAGCTCAGCATGTAAGTTATCTGTGATACAAATATAACCTGCGAAACCTTTGATCCAAGAGCTATCTGATTGACGTAGAAAGCCTCCAAAACCAGAAGGGCCCGGGTTTCCCAAACTGCTACCATCCGTGTTGAGAAACCTTTCATCCTTAGCTATGACTATAGTGTTGCAAACCCTCCACAACCACCAAATCGCCAGGAAGGATCCTCCTGAGAGAAACCTTTATTGAGCCAAGTATGAACGTTCGACTCATTGAAGAAACTAGAATCGTGCACACCAAGAGAATACCAAAGTTGGGCCGAGAGTTTACAATCACGTAGACAATGAAGAATATCCTCAACCGGATGTTGGCAACGAGGACACGTTGAAACAGCGGACATGCCCCCGTCTATGAAGCATAGCATGTGTAGAGAGTGAATTACATGCCGTCCAAATAAAAAATTTAATCTTCTCTGGCGCATAAGATCTTCAAATCCAATTCCAATCCACAGTAGTATCGCCACTAGCACGCCCATTTCGCCGTTGCAAGAGCCACTTATACCCTTGATTAGCTGTGTATATATCGTTTGTATGTCCTTTCCACACAAGACTATCTAAGACCGCATCATTTGTACTCGATGGGAGAGTGAGAATACGCTCAATGATGTGGGGGGAGCGTTGTGTACAACAAACTCACCTGCCAAGCCCCATTCTGAATAATATCTCTTATACAAAGATGAGCATCATGAATATCAATATAAAGGACAAAGTTATTAAGAATTCCAATACCAGTCCAATTAGTGTACCAAAGAGGAGAGTTACCATTACCCAGTCGAAACTCGTTGCCTTCATGAAAGACCAGCATCGCCTTTTGAATAGAATTCTGGGAAAAAGAGCCTTGTTTCTTCTTTACATCCATGAAAGGAGTTGTACCACAGTATTTATTTATGACCACCTCCACCCAAAGTTTATCAGAATTTTCATGCAATTGCCAAACCAACTTTCCTAACCTATGGTGAGATTGTTTTATGGGTGAAGAAATTATAGATCAACTAGCTACATAAGAAAAGAAAGGGCTGGTGAAATTACCAAATTGCCCATTTAACTTTTTACTTTTTTGAGGGCTACTTTGAAAATTTATAATTATTCTATTTCATTTTTTGTGGGTCTCACTTTCTCTCATCATCTCTTAAATTTTTTATCTCACATTTAAAACACACTTTTTTACTTCTCTCTCACTCTTATCTTTCTCAATTTTCTCTCTATCTCTCGCGCCTCTATTCTCTCTCTCTCTCTCTCTCTCTCTCTCTCTCTCTCTCTCTCTCTCTCTCTCTCTCTCTCTCTCTCTCTCTCTCTCTCTCTCTCTCTCTTCACATTTCATTTTTTTGATCTACCTATTTAATCGAAATACTTTTCATCAACTATCTATTTTTCAACTATCAAGTATCTATTTAATCAACTCAATCACTATTAAAAATACCAAGCTATCCATGCCTAAAATATTTATCTAAGAAGATAAATAACAAATCAAATTAACAAATTTCCCACTTAATTTTTTGTTTTTTGAGGGCAAATTTGGAAATCATAATTAATCTATCTCATTTTTTATTTTTTTGGGTCTCACTTTCTCTAACCATCTCTTAAATTTTTTTATCTCACATTTAAAATCCACTTCTTTATCTCTTTTATCTTTCTCAATTTTCTCTCTCTCTCTCTCTCTCTCTCTCTCTCTCTCTCTCTCTCTCTCTCTCCACATTTCATTCTTTTAATCTATATCTACTATCTATTTAATCAAAACACTAAGCCTCAACTATCTATTTATCCCCTTATCAAAAAAAACTATCTATTTATAAATATATTTTTTAATTTTAACGGGTAAACATATACAATTTCATTATTTTTGATTTCTTACGGGAAAATGTAACACGTTGTCGATATAACTATTTTTATATTTGTTATTAATGTTTCTATCTATTATAAATGAACATTTTTCTTGAGACATGAAAGTACTATATATTGCCGATTTTTTTTAGTTTCAACGGGTAAACATTTCATTGTTAAAATAATTATTTTATTATTCTATAAATATTACATATTGTTAATATAATTTTACTATTGATAAAATGTATTTGGTGACGATCAAAAATTTCAAAAGAAAAAATATTCTAAAGTTGTGAAAATTCATTGCTTAATAACTTGAAAAATTTATTGTAACTAGTATTTTACCCGTGCATACGCACGCGTGATACTCTATGTTCGGTGTATTGTCATGAAGTCATAATAGTAATTTGGAAGATAATCATAAGTTGTGAACAATGTCCTAAATGTATGATTTGAAATTCAAAGTGGAAAGAGATAGGTATTATGTCATATAAGATACAAATGAAAATTATATTATGTCGAAGAAAATAAATGAGATTGACAATCAAAATTACATTGATCCAAAATAATGTATTTGGACATTAGAGGTAAAAAATATGCATCACCGTTGACACTCCCGTTTGCATACTCGTTGACCCTCCCGTTGGCGCTCTCGTTACCTCTCTCGTTCCCACTCCCGATGCAGCTCCCATTGTCAGTCTCTCGTTGTCGCTCCCGTTGCCACATGTTAACTCATATTATTCTATATGATTTAATAATAATTAAATCATATTCGTTTAATTATAAGTAAGTTATTTTATAAAGTTTGGTAATGGTTAAAGTTGTATTTTTATAATTCTTAGTGGTTAAATTGATTGATTTTAATAATTTTAATAGAGAGATTATAGTAAATAATAAATTTTAGATGGAGTAAAAATGAAGAAAAAAGAAAATAAGATTTTTTAAAATATGCATCCATGTTGGCGCTCTGTTGGCGCTCTCCTTGCCACTCTTGTTCCCACTCATGTTCCCGTTGTCACTCTCGTTGTCGATTCCATTGCCAGTCTCACATTACCGCTCTCGTTGTGTTGCAAATTTTGTTTTTAGCGGTGAATTTACTAAAATAGTTGTGTTGCAAAAAGTTAAAACAATATCGGTATCTTCTTATAATGTTAATAATTGAGTAAAAGGTAAAATATGCAGCCCTGTCGCTCTCGTTCCCTCTCTTGTTGGCACTCCTGTTGCCGCTCTCGTTGCCGTTCTCATTGTCAGTCTCTCGTTGCCGCTCTTGTTGCCACATGTTTTCTCCTTTTTTCTATATGATTTAATATTACAATTGTTAGTGGTTAAATTGATAGATTTTATTTATTACATGAAAAATTGATTGATTTTAGTAGTTTTAATAGAGAGATTATTGTAAATAGTAAATTTTAAATTATTTAATTATTGAGTGTGATATTAATTTAATAATTTATTTTTTTGGAATAAATAATTTTCAAACAATTGTTAGAGGTATGGTTTTTTTTGACAATTGGTAGTAGTTAAATTGATTAATTTTAGTAGTTTGAGTAAACTATAGAAATAGTTAAAAAAATTATGTTTTTAGTAAAAATAACCGACAAAAAAGTGATTTTTTATGGAAAGAAAAACTGAAAAAAAATTGGAAAAAAGTTGGTTTTAAAATTTGCTGTTTTTTTGTCCTTTTGTTGCGTGAGTTGCAGCTTCTGGTTGCAGTTTTCAATCAGTTTTTTGTCCCTCTATCGTTGCCACTCCCGTGGCCTCTCCCGTTGGCTCTCTCGTTGCCACTTTCATTGGCGCTCTCGTTGCCACTCCCGTTGGCATTTTACTCTTTTTTAGTAATTATAAAATAGTTATTTGGTAATTTTTTTGTAGTGGTTAAATTGATTTATTTTAACAAAAGTAGTTAAATTGATTAGTTTTAGTAGTTATTTTGCAATTTTTGGTAGGGGTTAAAGTTTTTTTACAATTCTTTTTTTAACAATGGATAGTGGCTAATTGATTTATAGTGCCTAATTATTTTATTAATTTTAGTAGTTTGAGTAGATTATAAAAATAGTGAAAATTGATTTATAGTGACTAATTGTTTTTATAAAAATATTGACAACCGTTTTTTAAAAAAAATTAAAAAAAAGTGTATAATATTTTTAAAAAAAATTGAATTTTAAAAAAAATATGTATTGGTACTGTAGCGCGTCAGAAACGTCACTGTAGCGTACTGTAGAGTGACATTAATCGGTACTGTAGCTCGTCAGAAAAGTCACTGTAGCGCACTGTAGTGATACTGTAGCATTTTGTCTTTATGTGGTGAATTGTCTATTTTGCCCCTAAATTGTGACGAATGTCAAAATTTGGTGATGTCTAAAAATGTAAATTTGCTAGCATATGTTTTGATTATATAGAAAGTAGACTAAATTATGTCTAAGTCCAATATACAAAAAAATATGACCACTGGGAGTCTACCCGGTGCTCTCGGGTTTGATTCCCGCAGTGGACAAACTCGGTGTTGGCCAGTGCGATATTTGATCCTAAACACGAGCGGAGATTAGTCTTTCGTTGAAAGCGTTGCGACACTCCATGGTAAAATTGTTTAAAATTTTGATTGAATATTACGGGATGCTTTAAAATTGTGAGACTTTTTATGTAATCTAATAAGGTAGCTCAGTTGGCGAGCTAGGGATTCGAGAAACTAATATTCTCTCCACCCACTAACATTGCATATAAAAAACGAGATGTTTTTATGTTAACTAAAAATCCTGATTGAATACCAAGTAATTATTCTGAAAAAAAATCTATTTAATATTTAAATCTAAATCAAATACACGCGTTTTTTTTACACGCCCTTTAGGTAACAATATTAATGGTCGATTAATTGATTCAAATCTTTTAAAATCTAAATCTAAATCAAATACACGCCCTTTTTTTGACACGCCTTTGAGGTAACATATTAACATTCCATTGATTTTTTGGATAAACTCGGGTATCCTCGGAGACTAATCCCTCGATATACTGAAGTTTATTTAAGGGCTGACCTCTCTGAAGCGATGATTCTCCATACACACCAACCAATAGAATTGCAAAACGGGTTTGACCAATCGGGTCGGCCCGCCAACCCATAAAAAACGGGTTGGTGAGATATTGCGACCGCTAACGGGCCGAAACATGTGGGGTACGAGAGAGAGAGAGAGTTAAAGACGGGTCAAAAAAGTTACAAAAAGTGTAAAAAGAAGTGGGGCTCGTAGTGGAATAACAGCGCGATAATCCAGCAACAGAAAACTCATCAATATCATCATTATTATCCAAAGGCAAAAAACCTAGCATCTTCAAATCGAATCGAATCCCGTACGTCAAAATATTTATTTTCCTTACCGTTGTAAGTTATGAACGCGTATTTGCTTCCTTAGTCGGTTTCAGTTAAAGAAGGAAGCACGAAATTTCCTGGATCTTTCACTCCCACTATAAATTTAAATCCCCTGCCTCCTCACACAAATTCAAACTCGCTTTCTTTTGTTATCATTTTTTCCGGTCAATCAGTGTGGTTTTTCTCAAAACATCATGAGCTACTACGGTAATCAACAACAGCCTCCAGTTGGTGTTCCTCCCCCACAAGGTTTCTTTCTATCTATTTCTTTATTTTTTTTGGTTGTTCAATTTGTTTTAGGCATTTGAAAGAAACTGATTTTTGTTGTTGTCGTGAATAATATTTAGGGTATCCACCGAAGGACGCCTATCCTCCTCCAGGGTACCCTCAACAAGGATATCCTCAACAGGGGTACCCTCCACAAGGTTACCCTCAGCAAGGTTACCCACAGCAAGGCTATCCTCCACAGTACGCTCAACAACAACCTCAAAGGCAAGAAGTTGGTTTTCTTGAAGGATGGTATGCTCTCTCTCTCTCTCTCTCTCTCTCCTTTTTTCTTTAATCTGTTGTTATCTTGATATACCATAGGGGAATACTTGGATTCGATCTGGGATTGTTTCAATATTTTAGCTTTATTTAATTTTTTAAAAAAATTTCCCTTTGTTGATGAGATCGTTGATGGAAAGAGAAATAATTACGACGCCGTTTTGTTCTTTATATTATGAGTCACTTGATCTAATATGTTGTGGTTGGTATTCATGTGAAATTCACACACATTTATGTTTTGTTTTGCAGTTTGGCTGCACTCTGCTGTTGTTGTATGCTAGATGCTTGCTTTTGAGTTCTGAGGAAAAGTTGCTGACTTGCTGTGACTCAGTGTTTTGGGAGAGGGTGATGCTTAGGATTTTATCTATTGTCTAGGTTTTTATTATTCATATAACATGTCTTCTTTGAAGATTTTGTAATATGGTGAATATTCCTGCACTGTCTATAAATTCTTATCTAGTAAGTTCACGAATTGGTGTTTTCTACCTTGAATTTGAAGTGACTGAATTTAGCTATGTGGAAAGCTTCTCCATGCTTAATTTCGTATCAAATACTAACTAATTATTGGTTACTGAAGTCTGAAGTTTTGATACAAAATTTTATATTTTTTTCTTTGGTGTTATATGATAGCACATTGCATAGTCCTACTCCTAAGTAGTTTAGTAGTAAAACATAGGGGTGAGCATCCCAGCCGCACCCGCCCGAACCCGCAATACACGTTGTTCCATTTCTCTCCGCGGGCGGGTTTGCTCGGGTCACAGGTTGCACAATGAGCGCGCGTGGCTCTTCGCAGTTGTAGTCGGTCGGGTGCAGGTCCAGCTCAACAACAACCGCACTACCCGAACCCGCCCGATCTCTCGCCTCTCTCGCCTACTTCGTTCATCTGCCTTCTCTGATCTCTCGCCTCTCTCGTTCCCAAATCACAGAGGCAACAGCAACACAAACCCAAAACGCAGAGATTTACAAACACAAAACGGTCAAACACAAAACGCAGAGATTTGTTCCCAAATCGCAGAGCCATCTCTCTCGTTCATCTTCCCTCTTTCGTCATCCATCTCTCTAAATCTCTCATCTATCTCAAACACAAAACGCAGAGAGATGTTCAGATCTGCGAGGAAGCAAACTGTAACGCCCAAATATTTAATTAAATTATTTAATTAAATATTTAGGTATTCAATTATTTATTTATTTAATTTAGTTGGTATAAATATATTAGCATTGACTAAGAGGTGTATAATTGAACAATAGGAGATGGTGTTAGTAATCGGGCTTAAGCTGGAGGAAAGTCCGTGATCCATGTCCAAGGCTTAGGCGCATGTAGTGAGGGTTAGTGAGGGTTTGGAACATTTCGCATTGGGAGAGGAAAAGAAAGAAAAGTTGCGAAATAGAGAGAGGAGAAGAGAGAAAGGAATTCGGCGCACAAAGAGAAGAGGAGGAGGGTTCGCAAGTTCAAGGAGGAGAAGGAAGCCGTGTTGCTGAGGTTCTGTTGGTGACTTGCTCAAGAGGATTGGTGCTCTCCTACTATAAGGTAAGGGTGGGGTTCTTCCTTATAATGGGGTTATGTGGGAATAGATCCTATGATGCCTAGGGTTTGATTTTGATGTGTAGTTGGTGTTAGTTGAATTGTGTATAGGTTGAATTGAAATTTGACATTGTTGGTGATTGTTGTGACTCAAAGAAATTGGTGATTCATTGTTGATAGTCCTAATTGCATGTTAGGTGTTCGATAAAATGTTTGTTTGGTGTTGTGATTAGCGAATTATGATGATTGGCATTGGTGATTATGAATTGAAGAGCTAAATCGGTGATATGATGTACATATGTGGTGTTTTGGTGAATTTGGTGTGTTGCTGATTTTGGGTCCCTGGTGCTGGGCGCCATGCTGGGCGCTGGGTGTTGCGTTTGTGTTGCTGTTTTTGGCGCCCTGTGCCTGGGCGCCGTGTCTGGCTCTGTTGCCTGGGTGTTCCTGTTGCTGTTTCTGGCACCCAGTGCATGGGCGCCGTGTCTGGTGGGTGTGTGCGTGTGCCAGTGTGTGTGTTGCTGTATCTGGGCGCAGGGGCGCCATGGGCGCCTGTTTCCAGTGTTGTGTTGCGCGCTGTCTTGCCGCAGGGGCGCCATGGGCGCCGTTCCCGTGGCTGGTGCCTGTTCCTGTTCTGTGTTGCGTTTTGTTCTAGGCTGTCTGGGCGCCAAGGGCGCCAATTCCTGTGGTGTTACCTGTTGTGTTGCTGCCTGTTGCTAGGCGCCCTGCCCCTGGGCGCCAAAGTCATATGCGTTGCGTTGGTTGCTAGGCGCCCTGCTCCTGGGCGCCAGATTCAGTGTGTGGTCTGTTGCTGGGCGCCCTGCTCCCGAGAGCCAGTTTTTCTGTGTGGTTGTTTCCTGCTAGGCGCCCAGTGCCTGGGCGCCATTTTCAGGATGTTCCTCAATTTTTCCCCGATTTTGTTTTTGACATATCTTTTGACTCGGGAGCCCGATTTAGACGTTTCAAAATGTTTTGGAAAGCTTATTCAGAGGCCTAGCTGAATATTCTAATTTGAGGCAAAGTGGTCCATTTTTCTGGAAAAATTGTTTACCGTTGGTGTAGTCGTTAAATGGTGATGTTTTAAAAAGAAAGTTGTCATGTCTCAAATACTTTGGAAAAGTTGTCGTGGTCCCAAATGTTTTGGAAAAATCCCCGTTTCTTAAATGTTTAGGAAAATTGTTGTCATCTTGGTGTATTGGTGCTGTTTTGGAAAATTGTTGTTATCTCGGTGTCTTGGTGCTATTTTGGAAATTGTGTCCTCTTGGTGTCTTGGTGCGGTTTGAGCTAGGTGTGAAGGCTCAAACCTTGGTGTTGTTGGAACTAGGTGTGAAGGTTCCAAGTCTTGGTGTTCCGTTGTGTCGGGTGGTTGGTGTTTTCGGTGTCGTTGTGGCTAGGTGTGAAAGCCCAACTTTGGTGATATTTGGTGATTGTTGTTGGTGTGTCATATTGTGACTAATTGGTGAGTGTCTGTGTGCATTCATGGTGTCGCATACAGCATAAGCATTTATTTTGGTGAAGGCCTTTGGTCTTGGAGCTAGGTGTGAAAGCTCAAATTTTCTAAAACTAGTGAGTCTGGTGTGAAAGCTCAATTTTTGGTGAATTGGTGAGCCTAGTGTGAAAGCTCTCAATTTTTGGTGACGCCTCTATTTACAGGCAAAATTTTGGTGATTTGGTACCACATGCATATGCCCGTTGGTGTGGGTTGCATTCATGCATTGTCATGACATTTGGTGACTGATTCCGGTGTTACAATTTGGTTTGTGTTTATGATTATATGTGTGTAGTGGAATGGTAGCTATAGTGGTCGTATTCTAACATATTGCCTATCATTTTACGCTATTATATTGGAGATGTCTCACCCCTTCTGTTTGAATGTTACCCCTATGCGGTAACGTGCAGGTGATTGCGAGTGAAGGCTTAGGTACCTTCGCTATTCTGAGTCGGTGTCGTCGGTGTCCTTGCTTTGATGTGTAACACTCAAGGGGGGATAAACGCTAATTTTTGGTTGTTATATTTTATTTGTTTGGAGTCCATTCAGGACGTTATTACTTTATGTTTTAGAACTTATTTCTTTCCGCTGCGTGGTGATGTCTTTTTGACGATGTTGTTATTTAAACTGGTGTTATGGGCTTCGACCCTTCTTGACAGGTGTTATATATCGTATGCGGTGTTTTGAACTATCGATGAAATGTGTGACATCTCTTTTCGAAATATGAAATAAATTTTTGTAACTCTGATTTTTATCAAATAATTACCGGGTAGAAAAGGGGTGTTACACAAACGGTGACGGCGACTGCGAGGAAGAAAACGACGAACCCGATCCATCTACTTCATCTCCTTTGTTGAGTTTTTTTTGGTGAGATGTTCAGATCTGACCCGCATAAACCCACCCGTATAACCCGCACCCATTCCGAACCCGGTCAAAACCGAATCCAGCTTTGGGCGGACACGGGCCTCATTTTGTGTTTGTCGGTTTTGGTCCGATTTGGCCATTTGGGGCCAAACCCCCCCAGTGCTCAGCCTTAGTAAAACACACGTAAGTGTTCCGTAGATGTTAATGTGTTGTGAGCCGGGTTCGACTAGTATACTCAACTTTCTCCTTCACCTAAATATTTAACAACGGATTTATCTAATAAATAGATTAATCTGTTTCGTAAAATAATTAATAAATTAATTTCAGCATTAAATGATAAAGATTATTAGTGTAAAAATGTTATAAAAACACCACGAAAAATCCGTTGAACACTCAAGACTAATCTAAAAATTATAAAAACACCACTAAAAATCTAATAAAACCAAAATAAGGTTATGCAATTTTTTTTAGATTTTTTGGAGATTATAAAAAATTTAAAAAACTAATAAAAAATAGTAAACGATGGAATTTGGGATTTTGAGCCCCGCACTCTAATAAAAGTCCCTTCTTGGGGAGTTATGATCCCTGATTTTTTTCAGATTTAATGACTGTGGTTTCATTACAATCGGAGTAGGTTGCCCAAAAACTGATTTTTAACCGAAATTATTCACTCGGCGTCCAACATCATCACGTGTTAACGAATATCTACACATTAAACGGAACCAAAAGACGACCGATATTCATATCTATTTTTTTTAAAATTAATTTTAATTTTTTAACAGATTTATCATTTTTATTTATTAATTATTTTACAAAACAGATTTATCTATTTATTAGATAAATCCGTTTTGAAAAAAATTCAAAACGGATTTATCTAATAAATAGATAAATCCGTTATTAAAAAATAACAAAAACGGATTTAAGTATTGTTTAGGTAAATCCGTTTTGTTATTTTTGAAAACCGAATTTATCTATGGTGGGGGTTAAATCCGTTATGCATTTTTTTCTAAAACGGATTTATCTAACTAAAAGATAAATCCGTTTTTGGTTTTTTTCCCAAAATAGATTTATCTTTTAATTAGATAAATCCGTTAAGTCATTTTACTGAGGGGCATTCTGAAAATAACGAAAATTGTGGGGATATAGAGTGATATGGTGGGGGTAAAAAAAACCCAATAAATAATTGAGGATCTATGGCCCTCACTAAGCCTAAAAAGTTGGACATTAGCAAGGCTTTTTGCCACTATCTAGACTTTCAGTAATGAACATTTTTCTTGTATTCTTATGAAAAATACTTATATGATCACAATATTTTTAGTCACGTATTAAAATACACACAAAATAAATATACATTATTTAATTATCAACTGTGCTAAATTGTGGGTAAACAAGGGTGGCATCTTATGTCTTGCCCCGATTCTCTTGTTGCGAGACTTTATTAGGCCAAGTACTACCCCCAGTGTGATTTTATGCAAGCTGCAAAAGGTAGCAATTCTAGCTTTCGTCTGGAGGAGTATTCATGAGGCCGGTTTAGTTCTTAGAGAAGGTTGTCGTTGGATGATTGGAGTATTCATGATTGAAGATTCGGTCCACTTTAATCCTTTCTTGCGAGTAGTGGACTTAATTGATGCTACGTCCAAATCTTGGAGGGTTGATCTAATTCAGACGTTATTTACACCCCCAAGTGCAAAAGCCATTCTTAATACTCCTCTATTCAATGTGATTGATAAAGACTTGCGTATTTGGGCTCCGGAATCCTCAGGTTTCTACAGTGTCCGATCTGCATATAAATTATTGATTGATAGAGTTCTGGACACATCTCATTTGAAGGTGGCTGGGAATTGGAGACAATTGTGGAAGTTTGTTAGATACTCAGTTTTTAAGGAACTGAGCCAAACCTCCTCAAGCAAAGAATCAGGGAAGGAGAAAAGACTTTTCTTGATTTATTTCATTCATAATCCTCCAAATGGAAATTACAGACTATATATAAGCCATAATGCATAACTGATACACCTAAAAATTGTAATGGGCTGTTCAGCAAGCCCAATAGTCTCCACAGTATTGTATTGCTAGCTGCACCTCCTAGACCCATAACCGTATCATTACCTACCCCTTCAAAATCAACCTTGTCCTCAAGGTTGTAGAAATTTTCTCCATGAAAAAATTTTCCTGGATCCCATTGCTTGGATTGGAGTGTTGAAAGAGCCTTGGATATTTGAAAATGTTCACCGGGATCCCATTGTTGATTACTTCCCATTCTCAATAGTGTAATGTAGCCGTGAGGTCCCAGATTGACAAGCATTAGTTGCTCAGGATCACAGAAGACTGACATGAAAACAAGCACATTTCCATACAAGCTAGTACTGGCAGGTGTGTCATCAATAGCAACAAAAGCTTTGGACAAAATAAATGTTGGAGCAGTTAATGCCCAAGATTCAATGTTACAACTGTCACACCTGTTTGAGAGATAATGGCAAGAGGCTAATTCAAAGTATTTGATATCACTAATATGTGCCAAAATAGTTGGTTGGTGTAGGATATCTTCAAACCCAATCAAAGCAGCAGTAGCATAATTAGTTTCAATGGAATTAGCTACCTCTTGGAAGTATTGTGCAATTGTGTCAGAATACTTTAAAATGTGCCCCTCGTCAAACAAGCAATCAATTTTTGCATAGGCAACTAAAGCTTCATACACCTGAGATGTTATGTGATCACTTTGATAGACAACCTGCCCACCGATGTCAAGCAAACCCAATGCATTGGCTAACCCAACTATATTGACTAGCATAGCCACTTTTCCAAAAAAAATCTCAAGTGGAAAAGGATAGAGAACATGTGCAGTAACCTTTAGCAGATAGAACAATGCAACTTCCCATACAACAGCAGCTAAACTAGGATGCCAATTAAGGGCCTCTAGCATATAAGCAACATCTATAGTGTTGGAAGAGTTTGCAATTATATGCACGTAAAGAGATCCTTGAGTATCATAAAACTTACATCCAAAGCCACCTCCATGTACTTGGACAAATGGATTGGTCCCAAGATCATCAACCTCTCCACAATCCCAATATAAATCCTTTATTTTGGAGCATGCTGGAAGCTTCAAAGCTAAGGTAAGTGAAAAGGATGGCACCCCTTTACTGTCCATATTCATAATCAATAGATTCAATTCTTCGAATTGCTTAATTCTAATTACCCTGAATCCCATTACAGTATTGGTAACCACTACCCATGTATCAATTATGCAAAAAAACATGTGGTCCATACTCAGTAGCTCGCTACATGAAAGCTGATGCAGGAAAGTCTTTTTAACAAACACATACGAATCAAAATCATATTTCACTGCATTTCTAAGTAATGGTTTCCTATACTTCAAAAGCATATCATCTGTGAATTCCTTCCAAAAGAATGAGAATATAAAAGTACCAGTGACGTTATCTTTGGACTGCAGCGGTGTGACCCTAGAGATAGCATTCAGGGTGGAAAGGTCATCACGACAAATTTTGATCGTAAACTCCCAAAGAACCACAAAGTTGAAGTGCAAACCTGGATCCCACAGTTTAAATTGTAAGCATCCTGTTGAAAGGGAGAAAGAGCAAGTTCGACTAAGAGGCCTTCTGTCGAGCATATGATGGGCAGCAAACAACATGCTCAAGCTAACGAACTCTGTAGTCACCCCTCCGTACTTGACATCCGGCGGCTCCAGAGGTGGTGGAGGCATGGTGAGCTCCGATGTCACTTGAATTCCCACCGACCTCATTGGGAAGCTTCGACCATGTGGTTTCGGCGGCGGTGGTTCAAACGGTGCGAAGAATTGCAATATCATGGGAAGGAAATTATTTAGTGGCTGTGAAAGAATTGGGCCTGGGTCATATGGATATGTGTTTGTGAGCGATGCATCGACGGTGAAGTGGAGTGCATCGTCAAGAAGAGATAACCCAACGATATCATCTTCATCAACGACGGCAGGAACCGATTCAAGAAATGGAATGCCAAATAGGGACGATGTTTGCTCCGTCTGGACCATTGCGATAGAAGCAGAATCGAAAACGGGATCGGAGGCGGTGAAGGGATCCATAGCAGTGACTTTTCTTGATTTATTTCATTCATAATCCTCCAAATGGAAATTACAGACTATATATAAGCCATAATGCATAACTGAATGATACACCTAAAAATTGTAATGGGCTGTTCAGCAAGCCCAATAGTCTCCACAGTATTGTATTGCTAGCTGCACCTCCTAGACCCATAATCGTATCAAAGTTGAAGATACCTCCAAGGGTTAAGCATTTCATTTGGCGCTTATGCAGACATATTTTACCAACAAGAAGTAATTTGGCTCATAGACATATTGTGACTGACTTGGACTATCCTTTCTGCCCGGGAAATATCGAAACTAAACAGCATACATTTATCCATTGCACCAAGGCATCAGCATGTATGGTGGCTCTTGGGATGAACCGGATGATTAACGATTCGATCCGCAGCATGTTCAGTTTTGTGATGTTTTCTTCGCTGTTTTGGAGGTGCTAAGTGAGCAAGATCGAATTGCTTGGTGCATGACTTTGTGGAGTTTGTGGAAGAGTCGTAATAATCGTGTCTGGGATAATAAACACGATCATTACGGCTCTTCCACACAACACCAATATTGCTAGCGCTGAGAGGTGGTGCAAACCAGATGTTGGTTTTGTCAAGTGCAATATTGTTGCGTCCTTTTCAGCAACCGAGAACAAAACCGGGATCAGTTTATGTCTTCGGGACGAGGCTGGTCAATTTCTTTATGCTCAAACACATTGTTTTTCCCTCTCTCACTGATGTTCTCATAGGTGAAACAATGGGCTTGTATCTTGCTATTCAGTGGGTTAGATAGATGGGGTTGAAGGACACTATCTTCGAGATGGATGCCAAACTAGTGGTCGACGCTTTCAATTCTAATAAAGCTGTTATTTCTGAGTTCGGTTACTTATTTAAGGCTTGCAAGAGTTTATTTTCTTTTTTCAATTATAACTCTAATGTTGAGTTTACTAGGAGGAATGCTAATAAGGTTGCTCACTTGATTGCGGGGGTGGCCTTATTTACAGTTAGTGATTTCCACATGTATTTTCGATTTGATAATGAATGAAATATACTGAGTGTTTTTTGTCAAAAAAACAGTGCTAAATCGTCACTGAGTTGTACGAAATAGCCTAAAAATATATATGGGGCGGTGTGTCGGTTATTTAACATATAAATTTACCCTGGTCTTGCAATTCGTTTTGTACAAAAAATCTTACCCTTTAACTTTTTTGACCAATATATTCTACTAAATTAGATTCAAGAAATGAAGAACGCAAAAAATACTTTTGAAAATTTAGGTGCTATATATTAAGTTTGAAACTAAGGGTGCGTTTGATTTGCTAAAAAGCAGGGGACTAGACTGGACACCTTTAGTTGTACCTTGCTTGATTTGAAAATTTGTTCATGGTAGTACTATAGACAACAGTGAGGGGAAGAGACTGGACAAAATTCCAAATTCTTGTCCCTCACAAAACCACAGTACAACTTTCTGTCTCACATTACAACTTTCTAAGTATATTATAATATATGTTATATAAAATCATTATAAACCGCATAAAGACAATTATAGTAAAGTTTACATTTTTTTGCTTGTGCTACTGGACAACATATTGTCCGATACTGTCCAATCCAATACTTCCCTGGTTGCGAATTAAACGGATACTAAATATATCATTCATTTTAATTATAATATTTGAACAACTTTTTCAGAAAAAAAAAAGTTAATTTCAAAGAAAATTTTCCAAAAGACAAACTGCAAATTTAGGCCAGAGAAAGAGAATATTAACAATTGGACTACTTGCCACACAACTCACTCCCATCATTTGTCCTTTGATTATTCCTTTCATCAAACACATTCGTTTGGTAGCGTCACTACCGGTGAGGAGTTCCCCTCGTGATCTCCACTCCACTCCAAAACGTTGATCACACTGTTGTGTTGTTGAGTTGTGTGGAAGAAATTAAGGAGAAAGAGAAGGACATGGCTGCTTGTATTTGTAGAGTGAAATGCCATGGAGAAACTTGGCTTCCACGTGGCCTTGCTTCATCGTACCAGGTCTTTAACTATGGTCCATGTGTAGTGAGCATGGGGAGGCTCGGTTGCGGTTGTGTTTCCAGGTTAGTAACGAAGAAAAAAGCGTTTGTGGCGAGAGACTGTGGATGTGACCAAAGTGAGGAGGATCGTGATGAAGTGTTCGTGAAGGTTCTCCGTGAAGTGAAACCTTATTTGTCTGTACATAGCAAAAGAGTATTTGTTCTCGTCTTGTCTGCTGAAATTGTTGATAGTCCTTGTTTGGATGCTACTCTCAAGGTAACCATTTCTCTGCCTCTACTCTATTGTGTTCTGTTGTCTCACACTCACAACACTGATTTGGCATATCTGCACAAAATCCTACCCATCAAATTATAACATTTTTATTCTATATAATTATATAAAATCAAGTTATTATTTCACCAAAGGAAAAAAAATCAAGTCACTGCCCCGTAAGCCTTGTGAACCGTTCAAGCAATTTGGTTAATTTGTCCAAATGTCCTAGCTATACGTGACTTTTCACCTATGCCAATTTGCCACCTTCTGCCTCCCTTGATTACCACTCTAGCTTCCCACAAGCTTCTCCAAACATTTACCAGGAGTGTCACATTAATTACTTAGGCATTGTTCCGGAGTTAAGAGGGAAGGGGAGGGCTTTCGGGAGGAAAGGAGAGGGTAAAAGAGGAAAACTTTTTACTTTATTTAAGAGTGTATTTGTAAAGAAGTCAAAGAGAATATTTATATTTAATATATTTTTAATTTTCAGAGTATTATAACAAAGTGGAAAGATTTGAAGAATTTTTCTGAGCCTTTTAAAACCCTTCAAGAATCTCCTCTAAAGCATTTTTTTAGTTCCCCGTATTAGGGGCTTTAGTATTATGAAGAAAACGTAAACTTCTTATTGAAGATGGTGTGGTGTACTGTTCTTTCTTCTTCTTCTTCTTCCCTTTCGTCTTTTCTTTTTTCAAAGTCTTCCCCTTCCCTTCTCTCCAAAACACCCAAACAAAGCCTTAAAGCTTTTTAAAGCTCATGCCACCCTCCCTTTTACTCATAAGTCATAATTAGAGTTGTCAATTTCGACCCCTGCCCGATGAGCCAGCCCAATTGGCTCACACTTTAGGTTGGACTAGGATCTTTAAAATCTTGCCAAAAATAACTAGGTCAGTGTGGCCGTCTCGATTGGCTCATTGAGCCAAACTGGGCCAATTTCTATGTATTTCCTAGAAATTTAATTGTCTTATTTGTTTTTTTATCAAATGTAACGGTTATCATTGAAATTGGGCAAGGCCCAAACCAGTTACAAACTCCACTAGAGATAATACAAGGGCTGAGAAGAGGCCATGGCCAACACAGGGAAAATAAACCAAAACATAATACACAGCCAGAGATACAACCCAAACCGGCCCAAAGCACAAAACGGGGTTCAACCTAATTAACAGCTAAACTTGGGTCCACTGATAAAATGATAAACACAAAAATGGCAAGCCATCAACCCCACCAAAATAAAGCATAACTCAGAACCCTAAAAACATCTTAATTTGACAACACCATGCAAGAGAAGGAATCTCGAATCCAATCCTACGATCCAAAGACACCGCAAGCGATCACGAGTGTGTGTGAGAGTGTGTGTGTGTGTGTGTGTGTGTGTGTGTGTGTGTGTGTGTGTGTGTGTGTGTGTGTGTGTGTGTGTGTGTGTGAGAGAGGGGGAACACCACCGCAACAACAAGAGGAACGAGGAGAGACCCAGGGCACACCATTGCAGAGACAGGAGAAACCAACCCAAGGCCACAACGAACCACCCCACTACACAGCGAATACCAAAGAGCTTTTGTCACCCTCGATTTGAGATGCAAGGGAACAAGGAAGGGTGAAAAACCAGTTCCTAGCAAGGGAGTTAGAAGTCACTAATTGAGCCACCAACTGCGAAGCTTAGTTGCCTTCTCGATTCACCCATGTGAAGCCCGGCCCGGTAAAACCCCTTTTCATATTCAAAATTTCCTTGATAATTGGCACATTTTCTTTTCTGACGATATTCTCCATGCATGTCTCAATGAGGTCTTTATAATCAGATTCAAGAATTGCATGAGGGAACCCCAAATTTAGAGCATAGGAGGAAGCTTAAACCCTAAACCGGTTGGGCTACATAATACATGGACCAATGAATTTATAACCTATACGAGACCAATTTTGCAATTTGGCATGATGGTAGACCAAATCGAACAACCTAATTTTACACCTCTACTCATAACAATTTTATCCCAAGACAACTACTTAATAACTACGCTCCTCTCACCTCCACCATCCCACCAACCAAAATGAATTCATAATTTTTTTTTAAATCTCATCCCTTAAGAAGGGGGGATAAAAAAATAGTTTTTTCAATTACTTACCATAACACTATTTCTAACTATGGTCCAATCCAATGACAGTTCTACTTCTAACCAAGTGGGAAAAGCAATAGCGGCTTATTGAGTTGTGTTACTTGTGATCGATGCATGTAAATGGAACTAACTACCCCCTCATTCTGTTTCTGTTGCGATAATCCTCTCTTAAGTTATGGCGGCTTTCTCTTGCAAATCCCTTCCAAACCCTCCCAACTTTACTTCTTCTTCTTCTTCTTCTCGCCGATTCAATCTCCACCCACAAATAATGAACTTAACATCCCGTCCCTCAAAATCAAAATCAAAATCAAATGGTCCATCATCCATTAGGGGAATCTCAACCACCAAACGCTGCAATGTGTTCAGTGAAGAGTTGAACGGGAGCTTGGTGGATGAGGAGAACCACGGCAACATGGAGGATAAGCAATTCGTTCGTTGGTTTCGTGAAACATGGCCTTACTTATGGGCCCATCGTGGTGGCACCTTCGTTGTCATCATTTCCGGTGAAATTGTCGCTAGTCCTTTCTTGGATCACATTCTCAAGGCACTTCCTTTTTTTTCTTTTTCCGTTTAGGGTCATTCAAAAATACTTTTTTACTCTTCACTGCACCTTTAAGTTGATTCCATAATTAACTATGTACTAATTTACTTGCAGGATATAGCTTTCCTTCATCACCTGGGAATTCGGTTTGTTCTTGTTCCAGGGACCTATGTGCAAATTGACAATCTTTTGCGGGAGAGAGGTTAGTCACACTCACATTACAAAGAAGTTTAATGGTTTAAAATTTAAATTGAATTCATGCTTGTGGCATAATTTTCTTCCAATAGTAAAAATGATTGATTTTTTTGACCATGTAATGTTAATTGGCCCTACAAGAGACAATGCAATTTGTTAGTTAGTGCATGAGATGACCAGTGAGCAGGAAACTTGTTATTATTGTAGGAAGCCAGCCCAAGTATGTAGGTCCATATAGGATAACGGATGATGAATCTTTAGCAGCTGCAATGGAAGCAGCTGGGAGAATAAGACTGTTGATTGAAGCAAAACTATCTCCTGGACCCTCCATGTCCAATATTCGTCGACATGGTGACAATAGCCGTTGGCATGATGTTGGTGTCAGTGTTGCCAGTGGTAACTTTCTTGCTGCCAAGGTTTGAATTTTCTGATTCCATTTTCTCAAACAATATGGATTATGGTCTATAGAGAACATGGTTTTGTTGGAATTCCCATATTTTGTTGTTAGTATGGCATGCTGATATTGTCAACCTGTGTTATGTTTTCTGCTTGTATCACTGTTAGAGAAAATCCTTTTGAATTTTTTTGTTTGTTTGGCAGAGAAGAGGGGTTGTCAAAGGAATTGATTATGGGTCAACTGGGGAAGTTAAAAAAGTAGATGTTTCTCGCATGCGTGAGAGGCTTGATGGTGATTGTATAGTTGTTTTAAGCAACTTGGGATACTCTAGCTCTGGAGAAGTATTAAATTGCAAGTATGCGTTAGAGCTTGTAGTGATTACTTTTTACAACTCGGTGTAGCTTGAGCTTGATTGCTTCCTTACATATATTCTGTTATTGTATCATTCATCTAATTTGTTTTTCATCTGTTATGTTTCTATGTCATGATCTATCATTTGTGTTTGTTAAAGAGAGGATCAATATTTAATGTCATACATATGATCTCTAATTAGGGGGTTGGCCATGGCACATATGGTGAAGTTGCTACCTTGCAACTAGGCCGTGGTTCTAGGCATGATTCAGCCTCTTTATTCATAGGAGTGGGGCTGGGGCCGTCCATACTAAATACTTTCAATCAGGTTTGTTATATCAATATCTTGGAGATCATTGATATATTATCCCAGGGTAGTTTTTAATGCTTGGAGTCAGGAAAGGACCAAAGAAACAGCCCAGGAAGAATGCGTTAGGATACAAACATGAAACATAGTTTCTTAGTGCAAAAATAAGAGGTTATCGTATGGTTTTATGCATTTGTTTAGTATGTAAAATAGCTGATTGCTAGAACTTGGCTTCTAGTGGTTGGTGAAATAGGAGAGAGGAAATACAGAGAATTTAATGGTGTAAATTTTTCAGTAGTACCTTTACTTACCTATGTGACCCAGATTTACACCTGTGCCAATGTCTTCTACTTCTTCTTTCTTTTGTATTTTTTTATCTGATGCTTGGATTAATTCAACAAAGAAGAAAAAAATGCTCAAGTGTGCTGGCTATTAATATATTTATTTTTTTTAAAAAATCTACAGTACCTATGAAGTTGCAACAGCCTGTGCCCTGGCAATAGGAGCAGACAAGCTTATATGCATTATAGATGGTCCAATTCTTGATGAGAGTGGGCACCTTATTCGTTTCTTGCCTCTTCAAGAAGCAGACTTGCTGATTCGTAAACGGGTTGAGCAAAGTGAAACAGCTGCTAACTATGTGAAAGCTGTTGATGAAGAAGGTTTCAAATCTCTTGGTTATAACAATTATAACGGGGAAGTCCATTCTCCGCAGAATGGAAAATCATTTTCAGAATGGCATAATGCAACCTTTCATAATGGCGTTGGTTTTGACGATGGTAATGGCCTGTGGTCTGGTGAGCAGGGTTTTGCTGTTGGAGGTCAGGAGTGGCTAAGTCGAATGAATGGTTACCTTTCAGAATTGGCTGCTGCAGCCTTTGTTTGCAGAGTGAGTTCATGGTTCAACTTTTCCTTCATGTCATTAGTTATTCAGGCGTATTGCCTTAACAACTCGAGTCACAAAAGTCTGAATTTTTTTAGACATCACCTGTTTCAGAAGACCAGTTGTTAATCACTGCATTTATACCCTGAAATTACACTGAGAAGTTGCTGGTGGAAATACGAAAACATTGCTTGGATTTTTATTGGATACATGTTTCTCAAATATGTTGCTAATAATACATTAGTACCTTCTTTCAGGGTGGTGTTCAGAGAGTTCACTTATTGGATGGCACTACCAGTGGAGTTCTATTATTGGAATTGTTCAAGAGAGATGGGATGGGAACAATGGTGGCTAGGTAGACAAACTTTGCAATCTATCTCTTGGATTTTATTTTATCATGAATTACTTTTTCCAAGGGTTGGTAATTATTTGGTAAGAGCGATCTGTAGTAAAATGTATCCTTAATTCTCTATCCGTCCAATGTTGTTAAACCATAGTTTAATTGACATTCCTGTGATTTGTGATAGAAAAGTGGATCAGAAATTACGAAAGGAATGTCCTTTATTGAGAAATTCTTGATTCTCAATCTGCAACATTGTGGTACTGGTCGCAGACTTGCAGGGTTAGGATAGGTGGAATGTTCGATATTTAGTCAGAAGAATAAAACATCAATGTTAAAATTTTATGAATGTTCAAATAAGCGGGATCCTGTTAGAATTTATGAATGTTTGTGAAGAGAGACAGCCACAAAATTTTCATATAAACTCGTACCGTGGAATCACTTGAGAGGATGCATAGCCGTGAATAAATGGCTATCTAAGTGTTAAAGATACGCACTTGTTGGTGTTATACATGATTGGGCTCTCTTTTCTTTTTGGCAATTTTCACCACACAAAGCCTTTACTTTCATTTACACGCCTTTCAATTAATTTTGCAGTGACCTTTATGAAGGCACCCGGATGGCTCAGGTAACAGATTTTTCTGGGATAAAACAACTTATGCAGCCTTTGGAGGAATCTGGCATATTGGTTAAGCGAACGGATGAAGAGGTTAGCTTAACTTTGATCAATATTGAAGCAATGCTAGCAATGTACTGTGTAACATACTTCATTATTTGTTGAATTCATGTGAGTCTCATCAAATACAAAAATGGGACACATTTAATGGGACTCGCATGAATTTCAGTCAATAATGAGTGTTTTGAAAATAGTGTGTTAGACGGTGTATTGTTAATATTTCTCAAGAAGTATAAGTCATAGATTTTGTGGCCATCTTTGGAAACTTTATCAAAAAGTCTCTTAAATTTCACCATTTTCTATTTATATAGCTGCTTCAAGCGTTGAGTTCCTTCATTGTCATGGAAAGAGAAGGTCAAATAATTGCTTGTGCTGCACTTTTTCCTTATTTTGAGGAGAAGTGTGGAGAGGTTGCTGCAATTGCAGTATCTCCTGATTGCCGGGGCCAAGGACAGGGAGACAAGCTGCTTGGTATGCTAATACTATTTTTTGCTTCTATTATATGGATCAAAATTCTTGTGCTTAATTGATGATTACTTGTGAAATATATTGGAATTTCGGTGATTTTTGGTTGTTTATGCTTGACTACGTTGCGAGCTAAATGACTTATTTATAGAGAAATGCTTTTCATACTGCATGAGTAGAGAGATTTGAATTAAACTTCAGTGCCCTTCCGTATCTGCTAAGGTCTGTGTCCTTAGTTTGTGTCAAACCTGTCATTTTAAATCTCCATTCATTAATGATGGTTCTGCAGAAAACCCCAATCATAGTATAAATTATAGTATAAATTATTGATGATTAAAGGACTATTTCAATGCTTTCATGGTCTTTTCTACAATTTCAACTGCTTTGAAATTCATATATTAGCACCATGGTTATTGGTTATTAAACCAGCCACCTTTCTGATGAACTGGTACTTACTGAACTGTCCAAACCATGTGAACCAGCCAAGTTTTAACAGGTTCATTCATTCCAAGGTTGATATTGTTGTGCTGAAACCAAAAGAGAGGAAATGAGGATTCAAACTTCAGACCCTGTTTTTACTAAGGGCTTCTGATACCTTTTCTTTTGTTGCTGAAAACAGCTACATACCGGTTACCTTTTCGTTTGTTGCTGAAAACAGCTACATACCAGATGAACTGGTACTGTTCAATACTGCCCATGAAGCGTGGGTTGTAACAGGTTCAAGAAATCCTGGCTGGCTTGTCCCTAAATCGTTCCCAGTTGAACCTTAAAATTTAGACCTATAACTTTGCCAATTTAATGTTTGGTCTGCTTTTGAAAATATTGTTTCGTATTGAGGTAGTAAGGATTAGAGAGTTCTGTTGTCAAACCTTGAAGCGTCAACACATTCATAATACATTCATCTTCTTTATCGTGGACACATCAAACCATTTTTTTTTGTTTTAACAATTTTGACTTCGAAACTGAATCTATGTAGATCAGTAACTTTGTTGAAAGTATACCTGCAGTTCCTGGCTAGTTCTTTCTGTAGCTGGCGTGACAGCATTTCACAGCTGTCATATAACCGTTATTTTGTCAGCTTATGTATTTTCTCTCTGCTGACGTTTTTATGTTATTTTGTGCATTTTTTGTCTTTTTACGTGACTCACCTAGCTCTAGAAGCTGGTGTAGCATCTAGGTCAGAATATTCCTAGGACTTCTGCAGTGAGTGGCTCATGATTGTAGCCTCCTCTGCCTATATATTTCGCCTTCAATGATAAGGCAAGCAATATTCAAGTAAACTTACCTCTTCCTCTAAAACTCTCTGAATCGCCTTCAATCGTTGTCCGTCGAGCACTATTCAATCATTAGAGCTCCTGGTTACTGGTTGTCAAACCCTAACATCAATACAGTAACAGCTGAACCACAAATTGTTTGCAAATTGTACTTCAGACCGTAACATGATTGGTTGGGCAAATTGTTTACAATTTCATCCAAACAAGATGTGTGATTTAGTGTTGTGTAGTCCATGAAATGCATGCTAAAACTTTTTGAACAGCTGCTTGATTACAATATTAATAGGGCATGAATTGTTAGTGTAAACTAATTTTACACTAACATCCAATGAAGTCCTATTAACATGGCATGTTAATCCATTTTCTAATTGTTTTTCAAAAATAACCTAAATAATGGGCTCTCATCGAGTGTTAGTGTAAAATTAGTTTACTCCGCCAATGCATGTCCATTAGACTCTATTTGGATATTGTTGCTCTATAATGGTATCTGATTTCTTGATCAATTACGACAGATTATATAGAGAAGAAAGCATCATCTCTTGGGTTTGATATGCTTTTCTTGCTTACAACTCGTACAGCAGATTGGTAATTACCTTCTCAAATACCCAATCGTCAACCATATCTGCATCCTTCAGTGAATTGTTAAAGCATACTGCATTGCGGATTGTTAAATTGATGAATGCTTTTCTAAGAACAAGGATTCCTTACATTTTGACAGGTTTGTGAGGCGTGGATTTTCAGAATGTTCAATTGATTGTATACCTGAGAAGAAAAGGAAAACGATTAATCTGTCCCGCAAGTCTAAGTATTACATGAAGAAGCTTCTAGCTAGTAAGAGCGGATTTACTTTTAGCAAGAAATCTACTTCCAGTTAGTGCTTCTACCTAACAAGAGTGGTTGGATCAAGGCATTTGGCGCACATCGGTAATCTCTGTAGGCAATAATCTCACTACTATATCATTGTTGGAAAATCGGCAACAAGTCTTCCGCGTATACATTAATTTTTATATTGTGTGTATTTTGGTCAAGATTTTGAGTTTTTTTCCTCTCAGCTGTAAATCAATTTATGAAGATTGATCTGTCAGTTGTTCCATATATAGTGACTTATAATTTGTTCTTTTCTTGTTTAAGAAATTGGTGCATGGTGTCAGACAAGGCAGAAGGGTGGTGTATCTCTGTCTCAACTTACCATTTTAACCTTTTACTAATCATTAAATTAAATTTTAACCACTCAAAAGTCAGAAAAACCAGTTGCTCTCAAGTTGTGTTCACGGATATAGTTTTTTATGTAGTCCATCTGATATGGAGCCCAAGATGGCAGGAGACAACACATTGAAATTACTTCCTTAAAACAAACTGTGCCTAACTGCTTATAGTGTAGTCCACTGGGAGCCAAGGATAAAACGTAAAATGATTTTCATTGTGCTCTTCCACCTCTTGTCCCCCACAGCCACTAAAACCTTCGCCACAAAAGGGACCACAATGAAAACATAAATCGTTGTTTTGGTTGGAAATCTATATTATGAGAGTACTACATCTCGTGTTCTAAAGGTGTTTTCTCCTCTAACAGGATCACGTGTCCAACTTGTTATGAGATCTTTCTCCCACAGTTACAAAGCCAAATGCCTTGTTCACCTTACTCCAATGGCTGCTTCCCAACCAAGGACATGTGGAAAGTCTTCCAAAGGTGGGGGGGGCGTGATATTCCAGCTAAGGGCAAAAAACAGAGGCGCCTCAGTTTCGTAAGATTCGAAAGAGCACACGCAGTTTGGCCAAACAGATTAGATAATATCTTTCCTGGGGATATGAAGCTAGGCATCAACATTCCTACTAACGAGTGGAAGCAATGTAAACTGCAACCAAATTCGGAAAGCAGGGGAGTTAAAGGCATTCACCGAGTGGAAACAATTGACACAGACAAAGGTGGACCATGGTACCCACCAGCAGCAGCAGCAGCGGTTGATGTGTGTTACTGGTTGCCCGCATGGAATGTCGAGTTTTTTAGAGAAATTGTTTTTAAAACTTTTTACCTACAGGTTTCTTTAATGGAATTATTTTTCCCACTTCAAAGGTTGAGAAAATTATTTTACCTGAAGCTCCCTCCAAAGGCCAGATAACTTGTTTAACATAAGATCCAAAGTTATCTTCACACCTTAATTGGTATTAGGGAAGTTATTTCAAATTGTTAACTTAAACTACAATAAAACAATGCTAACAAAATCGACCACAACAACTAGGAACTTAATCCCAATTCCAAAGAATATAGACACACAAAGCTAGAAATACTAGATTAGATGGCAACAAAAGGTTGTCCATTACATTCCAGTGGCTGCGCATCCAGTAAAAACCAGAACATAAAGAAATTTGAAATTCTTGAAAACAATTACATCCCAATATCTAAAAATTAACATAGTAGCATATCCCTATCATCCTTAATCAGACTAGCAGTAAACACCTATTCCCTAACAACTGATCATTATAATAACAAAATACTATCCGCAGCCACATAACAGCACCAAACCCACCATTCTTAAGCACGTTCGCCACGAATCCTCCTTGCCAACTGAATATCCTTTGGCATAATGGTGACACGCTTAGCATGGATGGCACACAAGTTGGTATCCTCAAAGAGTCCAACAAGGTATGCCTCAGCAGCCTCTTGCAATGCAAGCACAGCGTGACTCTGGAAACGAAGGTCAGTCTGCCACAACAAGGAAAATTATTAACTACACTGGTGATGAAAACGCACGTGATCAATCAACGACAGCAGCAGCTACACATTACCTTGAAATCCTGGGCAATTTCACGAACAAGCCTCTGGAAGGGGAGTTTCCTGATCAGGAGCTCGGTACTCTTCTGGTACTTCCTAATCTCACTGTTTTAAATACCAACCGATGATTAGAGACAACCAATCCAAATTAATACAAATCAAAGCTAGCCAACCAAAAAATAATTGAGGGCACTCACCGAAGAGCAACAGTACCGGGGCGATAACGATGTGGCTTCTTAACACCACCAGTGGTTGGTGCAGACTTACGTGCAGCCTGAAAGTGTAAGAAAGACAACAAAACATTAGCCAGAGATTCAATCGCTGAATACAAATAACAATGATGATAATGATAATATTTCAAAAGAAACCTTTGTTGCAAGCTGCTTCCTTGGGGCTTTTCCACCAGTCGACTTACGAGCGGTTTGCTTAGTACGAGCCATCTGTATCAACGTCAACAACAATTTCAGAAAAAACATAAAGAAATATACCAAATACAAACAATTGATACGATAACAATATTAGCCCCAAATCGTCGCTAAACCTAATCTATAACCGTAAACAATCCAGATTTGCAGTTTCACCTAATCTTCAAGCAATTCACAATTAGACATTAGAAATAAGCTAAATTTGCAAACCGAAATGATAATCAAAGACGTTGAACCGATGGAAAGAAAAAATTTACTGTTTGATTATACACTAAAGTGAATTGAAATGCAACCTAGGGTACGTTCAAATTCACAAAGAACGTAAAAATGTAAAAACAGATCCACATCCCAGAGGACAAAGCTATGAACCCTAATTTTATAAATTCAAAAAGAGGAAAACTAACCTGGACTTCGCTTTCTTCTCTGCAAAAACTCGTTGGCTGATTCTTGGGGGAATGGAATCCAAAGTTTTAAACCGATAGGCGATGAGGGGTTATATATAGCGTGTGGGTAAGTGATCGAACGGATACAATGCACTATCCGTGTGTTTTCTCATTCGGGATCGGGCGGTTTGTGAAGTGTTAAACTGTGTTTTCTCAAACATAATAAGTGGCTGCGATGCAATTTAGGACACAAGATACGGATCATCAAGTCTAGTTGTATCATTCCTATTGGTTCCCGAGGTTTCTTTTGCTTACTTTTTCTACTTTTTTTTATAATTTTTTGTTATAAATTTGTTGTTTTTTCCTCTTTCTTTTACTAGTTTTTTTCATATATTTTTTTTTCTTTGTAACAACTTCATTAAACCACGTGCCTTAGTTGTAACAGGTACGTTTTTTTAAACACTATATTTTTTGTCAACACTCTACCCCACCCCTCTTAGGGAATGGGTACCCTAGGGTAATATAAGGCCCGTACTCGAGCCCGCCCATGTATGGTTGACCACTATAGTGCCCATCTCAGTACCCATTGGGCACCAGGTGCACATGGGCACGCCCCTTACCCCTATTTTAACAACAAAAAAATAATAAATAACATAAAAAACATTATAATTCATTTCAAAAAGACATTATTTTTTTATCTACTAATTAAATATTACAAATAATAGCATTTAACGGATTAAAAACATCAAAAATTTTAGTAGATAGAATTTATTATTTTAAAGTTTGATTTACATAGAATCGTAAAAATAATAATTATATATTTTTTTGACAGCAATAGTAATAATATATATATATATATATAATCATTTCATTTTTGTAAAATTGTAAAATTAGTCATATATATATATATATATAGTTGCGGGCCCAAAGCGGGCTGGGCACCATACTGCCCATACCCGAGCCCGAATCTAATGCGCATATGCGGGTGTGAGCCCATTGCGGGTAATTTTTGCTGGTACCCGACGGGCATGGGCTCAATTGCCATCCCTACCCACCCCGCTTTTGGGTTTTTTCTTTTGTACCCCCCTACTTCTCCCCTATACCCCCAGAATAACCCAAACGGACCAAAATACCCCTAAAAGTAGTTAAAAAAACGTAAACGGGGTATTTCTGGAAGGCTTTTTTTTAACTTTCCGGAAATACCCCAAAATAGGTAAATGCGGAAGAGATTTTTTCTGGAATTTCAGGAAACACCTCAAAACGAAAACGGGGTATTTCTTGTCTTCCAGAAATATTTCGTTTTCAGGTGTTTCCGAAAACCCCAGAAAAAAACTTTTCGCATTTACCCCTAATTCCGGTATTTTTTATATTTTTTTTTTGAAATTTCGTTTTAATTTTTTTTTTTTTTGCTTTTTCAGTGGCGACCCGAACAGGAATGATACCCACTGTTAGGTATTTTCGGAAATTCAAATTTTTAACCTTCTGGAAATACCTTTTTTGACGTATTTCCGAAAAGTTTTATTTTTTATACTTCCGAAAATACCTTATTTTCGGTATTTCCGTAAATTATTTTTTTATCTTTTTTTACCAATACGACAGATGGCAGAGGCCCATTTATGGATTTATCGGATGCGTTTACCACATCACAGGTTTTTCGTACTCGGGATATTTTTACCCGTTGGGCTAGAGATATCGGGAAAGCCAACAGGGTAATTGTCATTATTATTCGATCCGAGTCGAGTGAGAATGGTAAAGGGAAGAAAAATAAGATTGTTTTTTGTTGTGATAGGCATGGGAGATATAGTGGAGTAGATGTTGGGTGTTCTAGTTGACAAAAGACCTCAAAAAGGTGTGGTTGTCCATTTAGATTGAAAGCTAAACCACTCGATCCTCCTAGTCTTGATTGGAAGGTCAAAGTTATGTGTGTAATTAACAACCATGAGCCTCTAAAGACTATCCTTAGAGCAGCAATAGATATCAGATAGCCCTTGTTATGTTGTCACTTCATGATGGTGGGTCATGGACATTCTTCCCTTTGAGAGGAGTCTATGTTCCTAGTCAAAGCCGCTTGTTTTGTGTTGGGTTTGTCCATGGGAATCATTGGGTTGGGGTTATGTTGAACGCTACTAGTCCAGTACCTCCTATTCATCCTACTTGGGGTGCATCTGCTTCAGCTGAAGCTAGATCGTGGTTATATCCGTACCTTGGACGTGTACAGTTATGATGTTCTTTTGTTCGAGATCATGTTGCACCGACCCTCCCAGCTGATGTTGATTACATTTCCATTCAATGATTGTATTATATAATATTATATTTTATTCCACGAGTTTATATTATATTAAATTTTATTCCACGAATTTTTTATTTGACGGTCTAGATTTTGCCGACACTTTAAACGGTTTAGATTTTGCCGACCACTTTTCATCCAGCGGTGAAAATTCACTTTAGGGTTTCAGATTTTCCCTATAAATAGCCCCATTGGGTTTCACTTCTTTCACACACACAACACAAAATGATGATGGCTATGGTCAACGAAGAGTCTTCCCTCACTATCATTTTTACTAATCAGGGTCTCATTGATCATCATCAACGAAGCTGATGATGTCTGTTTTGAGGAGCGAGGCACGTTCTAGTGTAGGTTCAAACATAGCATAACATCCGCTGCCCCGAAAGAGAGAGTATTGCGTAAGGTACAACCGGAGGGCGACGAGCATGAAATAACTAGTATAATTTATCGGAAACCAGCTTGGGTTAATGGACGTGTGCACTGATCTGCAATGGATGTCAACAACTACGATGACGTCCAAGCCATGATGGCCATTCGTGTTATCTTTAAATGGAAGAGTTATCTGCATTTATACGTCGAAACCAGAAGGACCGTCGCTGAGATCCTTTGTCGTTTCACTCCACCATCTCAGTAGTTTCTATTATGTTTTCGTTTTGTTTGTTGTTGCAATCTGTTATTTTAAATCAATGTAGAAGGGGTTTTTAATTAATCAAATAAAAGTTTCATTTTTTATTTTTGCACTCCGGAAACACCATATTATATGATAAATTCGGAAGGCAATTTTAAGGGATTTCCGGAAATACATCAAATCTAGATAAATCCGGAAGGTAATATTGAGGGATTTTCGGAAATACCTGAAATCGAGATAAATCCGGAAAACTGTTTTTTTGATTTTCCGGAAATATCTCATTTTACGGTATTTCCGGAATGTAAAATGTGTTCCAAAAATGCCGTAAAATGCGATATTTCCAAAAAATCAAAAAAACAGTTTTCCAAATTTATCTGGATTTGAGGTATTTACAAAAATTTTGTGAATTTAAAAAGTAATTTCGTCCGTTTGGTCATTTTGGAAGTAGATCGTTTAAGAGGGGGTAAAAAAAACACCCATGATAAAGCATGCAAGGTAACTTGCTCATATTGCAAAAAAAATTATGACAATTGTGTGCTATGATAATAGCAAAGCACATATTATTGGTGGATGGAGGTTTGAAATCATTACCTAGGATAGAACCTACATGTGCAGCCAATTTTCCAATGGAATGCAAACATGATGTGGCGATAGATGTGTTGATGCAAAATCTATGTTACTTGTGTGAATCAACAAAAGATATCACTTTTACCAATTTTTACTAATATCCATGCATAGAAAAGTCCAATTCGTGGAAAAGAAATTATGAGGAGGGATCAAGCGAGTAAAAGTGGCAGAAGGAAGAGATCAAGCGATTGCATCTATGGGATTTTTTTTATCAAGAAGCTGAAGGAAGAGATCAAGCGATTGCGCAGAACACAGAGTCATTGATGGAGACAACAAGGCTTTCTGGGAAGAAGCGGAGGGAACAAAGGTGGAACGCCTGCTATAAGGGAAGTGAGACTCGACACGGCTCTGACCACTGGCATAAACGGCAAGACATCACGACTATAACCACTGAAATCGTTCTCCACGCAGGCGAAGCTCCATCGTGCCAATCATTTCACAATCCCAATCACATTATTTCCTTAGAAGCCTGTCTTGGGTAAGTTCAAATCTTTCACAGATTTAATGGGTGTGTATGTTTCAAGAATTTGTTTATTCAAATCATGGCCATGTGAGGAAGCAATAATCTCATGATCCATCGATGTCACACAGGACCAAGGTTTGCAATTGTTCTGGTGTCATGCGGACCATGTGACATCAATGTCCATTTTACAAATTGAGGTAATAATTATTGTATCTGATATACTGTGTGGTTTATAAATACGAATTTCCTAATTGAAAAATTCTTAAGTTCTCTTGTATCTAGAAGTTCACCTTTGATATACTGTATGGTTTATGAATACAATTTTTCTAGGCTTAATTACAGTTTTGGTCCCCCTATTTTTACCAATTCACGATTTTAGTTCCTCAAGTTTTAATTTGACGATTTTGGTCCCCCTATTTTCCCAATTTGAAAAATCATAGTCCCCCTCTTAAATAAGTCAAAATTGAAACTCAGTTTGACTCACTCATCCTACGTGGCAGTCCACGTAGACTGCCACGTAGGCGCACCCCCACCCCCCTCCACTGTTCATCTTCCCCGTGAACCCCCCTCCCCGTCGCTCTCCCTCTCCCTCCCCTCCCCGTCGCTCTCCCTCTGCTCATGCGTCGCTCTCCCTCCCCCGCCTACGCCGCCTCCCTTCGCAGATCTCTCCCTCCCCTCATGCGTCGCTCTCCCTCTCCCTCTCTCTCTCTGCGCGAAGATCTCTCTCTCTCACTCTCTGCGCGAAGATCTCTCTCTCTCTCTCGTTCCAGATCCGGTGGGACAGAAGGGGAGGGTGGTGGCTGACGGAGGAGTGGGGTCGCGAACCAGAGAAGGGGAGGGTGGTGGCTGACGGATGAGTGGGGTTCACGGTGGGGGGGTGGTTGGGGAAGATGAACAGTGGAGGTGGGGGTGGGGGGTGCGCCTACGTGGCAGTCTACGTGGACTGCCACGTAGGATGAGTGAGTCAAACTGAGTTTCAATTTTGACTTATTTAAGAGGGGGACTATGATTTTTCAAATTGAGAAAATAGGGGGACCAAAATCGTCAAATTAAAACTTGAGGGACCAAAATCGTGAATTGGTAAAAATAGGGGGACCAAAACTGTAATTAAGCCATTTTTCTAACTGCTAATATGTGTGTGTGTGAATTGGGCCACATTTTCCACCAAAAAAAAATGTGTGTGTGTGAAGTAATGCATTTTTCTTCTCTCACTTTGACTAAATAGCTGCACCATGTCGTTTTTCTTTCGTATATCACTTCAAATAAAAGGAAATGTCATTATTCTGTTGATTGGATCTCATGGACTCATGTGTCAGAAAGTTAGTTATAATGACGATTCTTCCACCATTCCATCTTGTTCAGTAGTGTGCTTCCGATCTTAATGATTGGTACTATGCAGTTAGTAGATGTTTTATCTTTGATTCTATTTCTATCTTCAGGCATTGAGATGTTCGATCTCGTTCGATGTTGTTCGATCTTCAGATTTTCAATATTGTTCGATGTTGTTCGATCTTCAGATGTTCGATGTTGTTCGATCTTGAGATGTCCAATGTTGTGCCTGCAATAACACTCCGACGCTCAAGTCAGTATTTGAGTGAATGAGTATTTTGTTAGGAAAGTGCTTACCATTAATGAGCATTGAATGCTGTATTTATAGATTTTGAGTGGTGTTTGCTATGGTCGATTTGGGCCATCCGATCTTGCAGAGTGATCTTGGCCATTGAAGAATGGACTTTAATTTTTGAATGGGCTTTCCAACAATTGCGCCTTGGGGGAGGTGTATATAGTAGAAATTCTATTTACCATAACAGTGGCCCCCAAGTTTGGTCGCTTGAGGAGCGATCTTGACTTGATAAGATGATGTAGCCTCGCATTTTCGTCTTTCTTGAGTAGAAGTTTCTTTAGTTTTGAGCTGATGTCGAGCTTAAAATTTTAGTCGATGTTAAAAACCCGTCGAGCTTCTGAGCGAGGTAGATAGTTATTTTGGAATCAGCCGAGCTTCTGAGTGAGGTAGACAGCTTCTTGGAATCAGTGCCAAGTTTACTGTTTCTGACAAGGCGTGCGTTACAGTGGCGGCGAATGATGGTGACGTTTTATTTATTAGCGTGCGAACCTAATGGACCTTGATAGGACGTGACGTTTCGACTTCCCGGCCCAAGCCCATCAATTTCGCCTTACTATAAATAAAGGGTCATACCCTTTCATTTGTTGCTTGGCTTTATTTGTTTTTTGTTTGTCGACCTTCGAGAGCTCCCGAGCTTCTTTTTCGAGTGAAATAATTCCGGAGAGTTTTGAAGCACTTTAAGGTCGTTTCTGTAGATCGGCTACTGCTTTCTTTCCAGACACGATCAAATTTGCAGCTCTGTTTTGAGGTTAGTTTCTTTTTCGTTTGTCTTTTCTATTCTTTTTGTTGTGTCCGGACCTCCCCCAGTCCTTTACAATCTCAGAATGGGGGTCGTCAGGTCGAGTTCCGATTTGCTCGCGGACCCATTTTCGATCCTAACCCTGGCATTTCGTCCCCCATTTCTGCAGATTCGTCCTAGCGAGGACAAAACAAACTCGGAGAGACGTTACCCCGTATCGTAAGGAGTTTACGAACGTGATGGCCTCTGGTGGCGAAATTCCTGAAGTTCGTTCCGATCCTTTTGAAGTTGCCACTCCTGATGTGCAAGAGCATTCTGCTTTCGCCCCTATGAGTGATAAGGCGGAAGACAATTTTGAAGGTGAAAGCTCTTCTCCTGTAAGCGATGCTAATGAGCCAAACGAGGATGCTCCCGAAGATATGGAGGAGGATCGTTTGGTGGATGTGATGACCATTACCTCTGAGTCTGACACTACAAGAATATTTGATTTTTCCGGCCAGGACTTTCCGGCGGATATGGATCCGCCGCAAATTTTCTGGCGGTTTCTAGGCATTTACGGCAGATATGGATCCGCCGCAACGTTACCGGCGGAATAATTAACGTTTGCGGCGGATCAATATTCGACTTGGTTTTTGCGGCGGATTTAACAAAAATTGCGGCGGATCAATATTACAAAAATTGTTAAAATTTTACGAGATTTTAACAATCCGCCGGTTAGGTTATTTCCGGCAGATATTTGCCACTTTTGAATTTCAAAAACCGCCGCAAATCCCCCTCCGTCCGCCGCAAATCCCCTAATCCGCCGCAAATCCCATAAATCCGCCGGTAACTGCCGTTTCCGGTGGATCTTGCCTTTTGACCGTTTGACTTCGTTTCTCCTATATAAACCCCTTCTCCCCTTCTTCTTTTTCACACCTCTACCAATACTCTCATTCTCTTGATATGGCACTCTCTTAATACGGCACTCTCTTGAGCATTATCGGCAGCGGCTCCAATAGAGTCGCGTATGTCTCCATTTCTTTGTAAAGAAATTTCCACATTGTCATGAACACCCCTTCATCTTTTTCGTTAAAAGTAACCCCTTTATCAGCAAAAAGCTCCTCCTCATTATTTCCACCACAAGAGACATATACGCTCATCAAACGCTCGGTATCATCCTCCAACTTAACAATCCGTCCTTGCAGTTCCTCAAACTTTCTATTTAGAGATTCTACCATCTTTTCAAAAGACGGTTTCTTGTGAAACTTTCTATTTTGATCATCCTGGTTGAATCTCCAAATAGAAAGTTTGAGGAACTGCAAGGACGGGTTGTTAAGTTGGAGGATGATACCAAGCGTTTGATGAGCGTATATGTCTCTTGTGGGGGAAATAATGAGGAGGAGCTTTTTGTTGATAATTGGGTTACTTTTAACGAAAAAGATGAAGGGGTGTTCATGACAATGAGGAAATTTCTTTACAAAGAAATGGAGACATACGCCACTCTATTGGAGCTGCTGCCGATAATGTTCAAGAGAGTGCCGTATCAAGAGAATGGCGTAGGTCTCTGTTTAGGGGTAGCAGACATTAAATATATAAATGATAAAAAATAATAAAAAACCATAATACTCATAATAATACAACAACATATCCGACACTAAATTAACGGTCAAGATCTTGCCGACACTAAATAGTGAATAGTGCAGCGTGATTATTGAATAATGAATAGTGATTAGCTTGGACACTAATTAACAGTCAAGATATTGTCGATACTAATTAACGGTCAAGATCTTGCCGACACTAAATAGTCAATAGTGATTAGTGTCGACACTAATTAACTATCAAGATCTTGCCGACACTAAATAGTGATGCGTGATTATTGAATAGTCAATAGTGATGAGTGTCGATACTAATTAACGGTCAAGATCTTGGCAACACTAACTAAATAGCGAATATTGATTTTGGGTATTTGCGTCGGATATTTGGGTATTTGCGGCAGATTTTGGGTATTTGCGGCGGATAGTTTGGGTATTTGCGGCGGAATTTGGGTTCTTGCGGCGGATATTTGGGTGTTTTAAAAAAAAGCGCGGTGTTTTAATTTGAAATATCCGCCGCAAATCCCCGTTTGAAAAATAAGCGCGGATATTTAATTTCAAAATCCGTTGCAAAGACCAAAAATCCGCCGCAAAGGGTCTTTGCGGCGGATATTTCCTTTTGACCGTTGGCTCCGTCTTGCTATATATATCCTTCCCCACTTCTCATTCTTCACACTTCTAACAATTCTCTCATTCTCTTCTTAAATTTTCTCTTTTACTCTCTCTAAATTCTCTCATTCTCTACTAAATCTCTTTTTGAAGTGTAGCACTTTCTCCCTACGAATTGTCTTCTTTCATTGGGAAATTTCTTCAAGGTATGTTTTTGATATGAGTTAATAGTTTTAGTTTTTAATTTTTTTTTATATTCGTTTTTAAATTATTTTATAATAATATGATCGTTTGTTACTAATTGTGTTGTTGTTTGTTAGGTATTGTTTGGGTTCTTCCTTTTTCCTCTCTGCTTGAGTTCAGGATAAGCTTCAAGCCAGAGCCTTCTCTTCACTACGGTTAGTTGTTAAAGTAATTAATAAAATATTACTTACTTCACTATTTATAGTAAAATTTTGTTACAAATTTTGTTTGCAATAATAATACAAAATAATTTATATTGAAAAAACTTATTTATTAAGTTCACTTATAAATTTTATTAACATATATTGTCTTATAAAAATTGAAATTTAAAATTAAATTTGGAATTATTATTTATAATGTTTAAATTATTAGTATATAACATTATCAAAAAATTAATTGTGTTGCTTGTAATTGATAGTTTATTGAAATATCAAAATAAAATGAGTAATATATAAATATATATATCAAAATATGAAGTAATTGATAGTTTGTTTTATTTATATTGTAGTGTAGTATACATAGTTCTTGAAAATGGATCGTAGTTGGATGTATGATCGATTGTATCCTGGAAGATCTGGTGTAAAACGACGTTTTGTAGAAGGAGTAGAAGAGTTTATTTTTTGTGCTAAGTACATTGATCATGAAGAATTTGGGCGACAAGGCGGTATTAGATGTCCGTGCTTGAAATGTTCATTTGGAGCTATAAAAAATGAACATGAAGTTAGACTTCATTTGTACAATAATGGGTTTAGGCCAAATTATTGGACATGGAGTCGTCACGGGGAAGGAGCGCCAGGGGTAGCTGCAGTTCCTGCGGTTAATGTTCCGGTTGAAGTAGTAGATCACACATCAAGTAGTTATCCAACGACAACGACATCTAAAGGATGGGGAATACAACCGTTAGATGTTTATCAGGGAATGATATCTGATGCTGTTGGAGTAAATTTGGATTTTGAAGAACCAGATGCTGACGAAGTTCCAAATGAGGAAGCTCAAAGGTTTTACATGTATTTGAGTGAGACAAATAAACCCATATTTGAAGGATCTACAGACTCAAAATTATCAATGTGTGTTCGGTTGTTGGGTCTTAAGTCTCAATTTAATGTTGCTGAGTTGTGCATGGAATATATGACCAAAATGTTGTTGGATGCAACCCCCATTAGAGGGAGTTTACCGCAAAGTTATTATGAAGCTAAAAGAGTGGTATCGAAGCTTGGCTTAAAATCTAAAAGGATTGATTGTTGTGTGTCTGGTTGCATGCTCTATTATAACAATGAGTTTGGCATAAATGATGGAGAGTTCTCGGAGTGCAAGTTGTGTGGACAACCACGCTATCGTGTCAGTAGATCAGGGATGAGCAGAGGCAAACCTGTTCCACGAAAATCAATGTTCTATCTGCCTCTTATTCCAAGGCTACAGAGGATGTTTACTTCAATGGAGACCGCGGGTAAAATGACATGGCACCATCAAAATAGAAATAATTCTGGTGAATTACGTCACCCATCTGATGGTGAAGCTTGGAAGCATTTTGATCATGTTCATCCAGATTTTGCCAGTGATCCACGCAATGTTCGGCTTGGTTTGTGCTCTGATGGTTTCACACCATATATTCAAGCCTCGGCAACACCGTATTCATGTTGGCTAGTTATTGTTACCCCATACAACCTTCCTCCAGAAATGTGTATGTCCAAACCATACATGTTTTTAAATTCTATTATTCCAGGGCCAAGTAATCCAACAGCTGGTATTGACATCTATTTGCAACCTTTGATTGATGACCTAAAAAGGTTGTGGAATGGTGTTTTAACTTATGATGTGGCACGCAAACAAAATTTTGTGATGAGGGCGGCTTTGGTGTGGACCATTAATGACTTCCCTGCCTATGGAATGTTGTCTGGATGGGGGACACATGGTAAGATGGCGTGTCCGATTTGCATGGTTGACACAAAGGCTTTTAGTCTTAAATACGGAGGAAAAGTTTCATGGTTTGACTCGCACCGTAGGTTCTTACCTATGGATCACCCATTTAGAAAGCAGAAATATGCGCTCATCAGGGGAAATGTTGAAACAGCTGGACCTCCTCGTCAGTTGACACCAGAGGAAGTTTGGAATAGTGTTAGGGATATCCCTCCTGTGGAAGTCGTAGCGGGTGTTGTTTCTCGTCCAGATGGCTATGGACAATGGCACAATTGGACAAAAAAAGTATTTTTTGGGAACTTCCCTATTGGAAAGATAATCTATTGAGACACAATCTCGATGTCATTCATATAGAGAATAAATTTTTTGACAACATATTTAACACTGTCATGAACGTGAAAGACAAAACGAAAGACGATGAGAAAGCTAGGAAGGATATAGATCATTTCTGTAGACGAAATGATTTGTTGTTGGTTGAGCAAGGTACTAGGATTTTGAAACCCAAAGGCAATTATACTTTATCTACCGAACAAGCGAAAGCAGTTTATCAGTGGATAAAGAGTTGAAAATGCTAGACGGTTATTCTTCCAATTTATCTAGATGTGCGGATGTGGATAATGAGAGGTTGCATGGTATGAAGAGTCATGATTGTCACGTATTCATGGAGTGCTTACTTCCTATCGCTTTTAGTTCGTTGTCAACACACGTTTTGAATCCGCTCATTGAAATAAGTCAATACTTTAAGAATTTGTGTTCTGCAACGCTAAAAGCTGATGATCTTTCAAAAATGGAACAAGACATCCCACTTATCTTATGCAAGTTGGAGAGAGTATTTCCGCCTGGTTTCTTTGATTCTATGGAGCATCTACCGGTGCATCTCGCATATGAAGCTAAACTTGGCGGATCTGTCCAATACAAATGGATGTATCCGTTTGAAAGGTCAGCTAATTTTTATAATATAAGAAACAAGTTTAAATTAAAATATATGACTCTGATATTAATATCATATTCTCTAGGTTCATGGGTGATTCAAAAAGATCGGTGAAAAACAAAGCTAGAGTTGAAGGATCGATATGTTCTTCTTACTTACACCGTGAAATAACACATTTTTGTTCTCATTATTTCAAGAATCAGTTTGCTCCTGGAAGCAGTCGAAATGAAGTTGATACTGAATGGCCTAGACATCCTTTGGCTTTGTCTGTCTTTTGTCTACCCGGTCGTCCATCTGGGAAGGAGTCAACTCACTGGCTAACAGATGAAGAGTTAAGTTCAGCACATGTTCATGTGTTGATAAACTGTACTGAGGTGCAACCATTTATTGAGTATGTTCCTCAACATTAACAATCGATCTTAATTAGTTAATATAAAGTAGACAAGTGTAACAATTAAATTATTTCTTTTTAGGGAGTTCTTGTCATCAGAGGCAGTACGTGAAGACCAATCTTCTGCTCATATTCATGCGCATTTTCCAATGTGGTTTAGTCAATATGTGTATTCCCTCCCGCCAAATCCTACCAACCAACACTTGAGAAACATATCAGACGGTCCTCGAAGATGTGTTAAAGAATGGCACACATATTTTGTCAATGGATACAAATTTCACACCAATGAATGGACACAGGGCAGAGAGACAGTCAATAGTGGAGTGTGCATGAAGGGGGTCACTAGAGGAGGTGAAGATGATTTTTATGGTGTGGTTCAACACATATATGAACTTCAGTACCCCCATCTAGATTTTAGTCCAAAGGTAGTTGGTTTTTATTGTAATTGGTTTGATCAGTCTGCTCGAGGAACAAAGGTGAATCCAAAGTCAAATACAGTGGACATTAAAATGAATGGTAGATATCGACCGTATGATCCGTTCGTCATTGCACAAAATGTGAGACAAGTCTATTATGCCCTTATCCATCAATGCGGACTAATAGGCGTGGTTGGTGTGTCGCAATTAAAACAAAACCAAGAGGTCGCATTGATCAGACAAATGATGACACGGTGGAAGATGTGCCATATCAAATGGAAGAGATGTCTAATGTAAATGAAGTGATTCAAGTTGAACCCATTGTTCGTTTATGTGATGAGCCAAACACCGGCGATGAAGTTGTTGATGACGAAGATGCTGATGGTGAATATGCAACAGACCACATTGGTGTATCAAGAATTCACTCCTCCGATAATGATGATTTTGAGAATGAATGTGATTCAAATTAGTTATTTATGTTTCAATCAATTATATAAAGATGTAATTTATGTTTCAACAATTCTAATGAAGGATGTTATTTTTAATGTGTTACCAAGTGGCTTCAGTCTCAAGAGGGGGGTGAATTGAGATTTAAAGACTTTTCAGATCTTTCGAAAACGTTTTTCCCCTTTTCAATGACTTAGATCAATTTTCCCGCAGGTTAAGTGGAAGCGAAGGAATTAGAATATAAAGCAGTAAAGCGGTATAACAGTAAAGCAGGAAAGCAGTAAAGCACGCAGAGATTTATCCTGGTTCGGTCACCTCCTAGTGACCTACGTCCAGTCCTCACACCCTTGTGAGATTTTCCACTAACCAAAACAACAAGGCTTATAGGTGCCTTGGAAAACCTTTACAGACTCGGGCACTCTCCTCCTAGGATACCCCACCTATGGAGAGCCCTCAAATCTAATATAACAATAACAAGAGATACCCCACCCCTGTTACAATCAGCTGCCCCAGAAAGATACCCCACTTCCTAGTACAAACAGCTACCCTAGAGAGATACCCCACTCCCTAGTACAGATCACAAAAAATTAAATAATAAACAATTGTAAAGACAGAAATACCTCTAATGAAGGCAGATATTACAACTTGAAGAATGCAACCCCAACTAACTCTTAGCAACAGATCAGCTCAGACGGACCAACGGTGCGTGACGAGCAAAAGTAAAAGCGTGAAGAGTTTTTCTCAAAAGTTTTCTGATTCGTGAAATGGGTTGTTCTGAAAATGAACGTGAAGCACTGCCTATTTATAGGCTATGAAAAAATCAAGTTTACGTTGAAACTAGTGCAGGAATCGATTCTTTGTTGAAAACATTTGATCTAGAAATCGATTTATTTAAGTGAGGAATCGATTTTGATTTGTTTGAAAAATAGAGACAATCGATTATTGAGAACCATGGAGGGCTAGGAATCGATTCTGTGCTTAGTGAAAACTTGTATGAATCGATTCTCAGCTTGCTTGAGACATGTAGGAATCGATTCTCAGTTAAGTGCAAAAGAGTGGGAATCGATTCTTCCCTTAAAAAAGTTTGACTCAGGAATCGATTTATGCACTGAAAATGCATGAGGTGAAAATCGATTCTTCCTTATCTGATTGGCCTGAAAATCGATTTTGATGAACTTATATGTAAGATAAAATCGATTTTTATGTTTAAAAGATGATAAGTAAGTTTACGTAAGTATGCATGCATCTTTGAAAAACTTGTGAGTGTGTGAGACTTTGAGATACAAGCTGACCTTCGAAAGAGCTTACACTTTTTCCTAAGACACACCCAAACCCTAAGGACTACCCTTATATTTAAGGACTACCCTTAAACTTGAATCTTCAATTCTTGAGCTTGTTTGTCTTGGGTTGTGACTTTGATGTTTAGTCACTTTTGTCAACTTTGGCTATCAACTTTGCCTTTGTCTTTTTCATCATCAAAACTTATCCTGCAATATTAGTTTGCCTGCAATACAAGGTATCCACATTCTCCCCCTTTTTGATGATGACAAAACATTAACTCATCTCAAGGTGGGAGGTTAGTTCAAACAGATAGCGTATATGTGATACTCCCCCTATCATGATGCTCCCCTTGTTTTATTGACTATATGCAAGGTGGTATGAATGAATGAATGCAAATGCATGCATGCTGAATATTAAAAACTTTACTCTATTCTTCTCCCCCTTTTTGTCATGATCAAAGAGGGCAACATGTAATAAACTTGCGAATCTAACAGCACAGTTATTTAATTTAGAAATAATTTAACCATTGCATTAAAAAAATTTGGTAACCAACAAAAGAGCTAATAGTCATAGGCTATAAGAAAAGGGTGATGCCAACAGGGCACAATGCATAAAATGCTGACTCATAATCTTATCTAAGGATTTTGCATCCAATGTGAAAAGGAATTGTTACGAGCCTCAAATTCTGTTAGCCGATTGTTTAAAGCAGCAATTTCGCGACTGTGGGTCTCTCTAGAAAGGATGATTTCTTGTTTCAATTCTTCATGCATTTCGCGCTGTTCTTCTTGAAAGATGTCGAGTGCGACCAAGAAATGATTGAGGGCTGTGGATGGGGCTGCAGCAGCAGCAGTTTGGTTTGGTTCTGTTTGACCATCCTCATGTATGGTGGAGTTTGTGTTTGGACCAGGTGGCCTGTTTGGATCATATTCTTGGGAGGATGCTATGCCTATGGAGGAGTGATGCCATGTATCTCCAGATTGGATGAATTGCATTTGGTTTAAGGTGGAGGTGTTTATCATGTGGTAGGCTGCTTTCCCTTTTATGATTTTCTCCCCTAAGAATGGAATGTTGAAATGTTGGAGAATTTTGGTAATGAGAACACAGTATGGAAGAGGTTTGTCGCTTGTCCTTGTGTGTCTAATCATGTGGTTCACAATCAGATGTGCCCAGTTTATGCTTTTCTGGTGCTTGATTCCCCAAAGTAAAATTACTTCATCATAGGTTACCTGAGCAATGTTTGAGGTTTTCGGAAGGATTGTTCGAGCTATGGTGTGGTGGAGAAGTCGATTTTGGGTTGTGAGTGATTTTGCTAGTATAGGCTTTTTATGTTAAATTGATAGTTTTATAAATGCGGACTAACCTTTACTGAGGATTCTTTCCTCAGTTTTATTTTTGATGTAAGTCACATGACTGCTTAACCTGGGGTGGAGTGTTTAAGGATCTGTTTCTTCCCAGTCATGAGCTTTTGTGATTCTGCTTTCAAGGCACCAATCTGTCCCCCATACCTTGAAGCATACCAGCAATGATTTAAACAAGGGTTCTAGGTACCCAAATTTCTTTGGGTCCTTGTGGGTTAGTACTTAGTATGGTCCCTTTGGGAACCCATACTTTCTTCACATTTTGTCTTCCTCTTGCCCTGCAAACAGAAGCTGTATGTCCAGGTTTATCACAATAGTAACATCTAATCTAAGGTTTAGTGGAAAACTTAGGTCTATGATGCATAGTGCTTTTCACAAAATTATTTCTCTGAATCCTAGGATGCACATGTTGTAATTTGGACATTTTGCCTATTGTACATTCAAGCTCATTGATTTTCTTTTCATGTTCTACACATTTATCACGTGCATAATTTTCTTTGAAATAGACAAGATCATCATTTTCTTTCCTAAGCTCTAATTTTTCTTTAGTTAAAGCATTAACTTCATCTTGAAGATTAGCAATGGTTTTCTTTGATTTACTTAATGCCTCAGCTAATTTCATAGAATCATCATGCAATTCAGTGAAAGCTTCATATAAATCATCATATGCATTTTGTAAAGAGTCAGGGTTAGATATTACCTCGTTTTCATTCTCGCTTTCATGATCAGCCATTAATGCAACTTGAGCTTCTTCATCCTCTGATTCATCTGATGAATCCATGCAGTTGTCTTCCCATGCGATGTAGGCTTTTCTTCCTTTGTTATCCTTGAATGCCTTCTTTTAAAATTTGGAGTCCTTTTTCTGTAGATTAGGACATTCCATTTTCATGTGCCCGGGTTTCCCGCATTCATAGCAAATAGGAGGACCGGATGAACTTTCTTTGCTAGAGAACCTTTTTGATTTGAAGTTCTTCCTTGGATAGTTGTTGCCTTTCATGAACCTTTTGAACTTCCGAACCATAAGAGCCATATTCTCTTCACTTTCATCAATTTCATCATCTGAGTCGTCACTATCATCAAGCCGACTAGAACTAGATGCTTTTAGAGCCAAGCTTTTCTTTTTCTTATCTGTATTTTCGTACTCAGCTAGACGGGTGAGTTCTAGTTCATGCTCTTGAAGTTTACCGAACAGAGTAGCCAGACTCATAGTAGCTAAATTTCTTGATTCAGCTATAGCAGTAACCTTGGGTTGCCATTCTCTATTCAGACATCTCAGAACTTTGTTGATTAGATCCTCTGCAGGAAATGACTTTCCCAACAAGCTTAACTGATTCACTATGTGAGTGAACCTTTTCTGCATTTCTGGTATTGTTTCACCTGTATTCATTCTAAATAGTTTGTACTCTCTGATAAGAGTATTTGTTCTTGCCCTTTTCACTTCATTTGTACCCTCATGAGTAACTTGGAGATTATCCCACATTTCTTGGGCAGATTTACAGTTTGAAACTCGAAAAAATTCATCAGGACTCAAAGCAGAAGTAATAATATTTTTGGCACGTAAATTATGTTGCACTTTTCTTTTCTCATAATCAGACCATTCATTTCTACTTTTAATTGTAAGAAGACCGTCTACTATGTGCGTGGGGACATAGGGTCCTTTTTCCACAGCATCCCAAACATCTAAGTCTACCCCTTCAATAAAAATTCTCATTTTTTCTTTCCAATATGCATAATCTTTCCCGTTGAATCCCGGAGGACGGGTCAGAGAAGCACCCTCATGCGTATACCAACCTGAAGCCATTTCTCTTGAAGCTGCTAGGCCCTTTATACAAGAGTCTAGCTCTGATACCACTTGTTACCAAGTGGCTTCAGTCTCAAGAGGGGGGTGAATTGAGATTTAAAGACTTTTCAGATCTTTCGAAAACGTTTTTCCCCTTTTCAATGACTTAGATCAATTTTCCCGCAGGTTAAGTGGAAGCGAAGGAATTAGAATATAAAGCAGTAAAGCGGTATAACAGTAAAGCAGGAAAGCAGTAAAGCACGCAGAGATTTATCCTGGTTCGGTCACCTCCTAGTGACCTACGTCCAGTCCTCACACCCTTGTGAGATTTTCCACTAACCAAAACAACAAGGCTTACAGGTGCCTTGGAAAACCTTTACAGACTCAGGCACTCTCCTCCTGGGATACCCCACCTATGAAGAGCCCTCAAATCTAATATAACAATAACAAGAGATACCCCACCCCTGTTACAATCAGCTGCCCCAGAAAGATACCCCACTTCCTAGTACAAACAGCTACCCTAGAGAGATACCCCACTCCCTAGTACAGATCACAAACAATTAAATAATAAACAATTGTAAAGACAGAAATACCTCTAATGAAGGCAGATATTACAACTTGAAGAATGCAACCCCAACTAACTCTTAGCAACAGATCAGCTCAGACGGACCAACAGTGCGTGACGAGCAAAAGTAAAAGCGTGAAGAGTTTTTCTCAAAAGTTTTCTGATTCGTGAAATGGGTTGTTCTGAAAATGAACGTGAAGCACTGCCTATTTATAGGCTATGAAAAAATCAAGTTTACGTTGAAACTAGTGTAGGAATCGATTCTTTGTTGAAAACATTTGATCTAGAAATCGATTTATTTAAGTGAGGAATCGATTTTGATTTGTTTGAAAAATAGAGACAATCGATTCTTGAGAACCATGGAGGGCTAGGAATCGATTTTGTGCTTAGTGAAAACTTGTATGAATCGATTCTCAGCTTGCCTGAGACATGTAGGAATCGATTCTCAGTTAAGTGCAAAAGAGTGGGAATCGATTCTTCCCTTAAAAAAGTTTGGCTCAGGAATCGATTTATGCACTGAAAATGCATGAGGTGAAAATCGATTCTTCCTTATCTGATTGGCCTGAAAATCGATTTTGATGAACTTATATGTAAGATAAAATCGATTTTTATGTTTTAAAGATGATAAGTAAGTTTATGTAAGTATGCATGCATCTTTGAAAAACTTGTGAGTGTGTGAGACTTTGAGATACGAGCTGACCTTTGAAAGAGCTTACACTTTTTCCTAAGACACACCCAAACCCTAAGGACTACCCTTATATTTAAGGACTACCCTTAAACTTGAATCTTCAATTCTTGAGCTTGTTTGTCTTGGGTTGTGACTTTGATGTTTAGTCACTTTTGTCAACTTTGGCTATCAACTTTGCCTTTGTCTTTTTCATCATCAAAACTTATCCCAGGTGTTAATATGCTTTCGGAACGGGCTTCCAGGAAATAGACCTTGAGCCATGAAGAAGATTCGAAAAGCGTCGTCTAGCTGTCGAACTTGAAGAGTTCGTTGTTGAATCGCTCTATGTATTCTCTTAGGGGCTCGTTTCCCCTCTGGATGATAGATGCTAAAACATTCTTGTTTTTGGGTTTGCTTTTGGAACGGGAAAAGTGTTACGAGAAGTGTTTCGCTAATTGTTCCCAAGAGGAAATGGTGTTCGATCTTAAAGTCCTGAACCATTTGGAGGCCATTTTGTCCAAGGTTAATGGAAATATTCGGCATTTCATTTCCATCGGTACATTTCGGCACTGCATGGTCGTGTCAAATTGATCGAGATGCCTGTCTGGGTCGCCCGTTCCGTCGTAAGTCTTCAGTTCTCCAGGTGGTTTTTCAAGATACCGTGGAACTCGGAAGTTATCGATTGCTTTTGTGAACGGACCTTTTCGCCTAGGATGACTTGCCCGAGATTGTGGTTGATGTCCGTAGTGAGGATCGGGACGTCCGTATCGTCGAGGTTGATTGTTTTGAATGTTATCATGGCTTCTTGAACGTCGTCTTGGCCAGGTCGAGTCCCAGTGTGGATGATGTTGAGGGGGGTCATTCGAGCCTTCAAGATTGTTATAACGTCGAGCCGGAGGAGAACGGGAACCATTCCCTTGATGACGGCGTGGGGGGAATGAGGATCGTCTAGATCGTCATATTGTCGAGTCGGAGGAGAACGGGAACCATTCCCTTGATGACGACATGGGGGAGAATGAGGATCGTCTAGATCGTCATATTGTCGAGCCGGAGGAGAACGGGAACCATTCCTTCGATGGCGGCGTGGGGGAGAGCGATGATTGAGCTTTCTCCTTGGGGGAGATCGATGAAAGAGTCTCCTTCGAGTTGGGTTTCTTTTCTCAAGGGACTCCTGCCCGGTCGATTCTTGGTCCGGAACGTTCCGTGCTTGGAGTCTTGCTACTTCGGCTTCGAGGTCAAGGAAACAGTTGCTTCTCTCTTCGTTTACGGCTTCCTGTCGGGCTAGTAACTGAACGAGTTGTTGAACCGCGTCGGTCAAAACTGGAAGCAATTGAGGAGGAGGTGGTAAGCCGGCTTCATCTGTGCTCGAATGTATCCGGGGCGGACCTGTGTCGGGATATCGATTTCGAGCTTGTGACGAATTTGTGAGTTCCTGGACGTGGCCTTCAGGGGTTTGTTGAGGATCGATCTCGGGTCCGGCTGTGGGACTAGCCGGTCTTGAACGGCGCCTTGGTGCCATTTTTAAGATCAAGGAGATGGTGAGAACATAGGGTATTGATTCTCCCACTGTGGTCGCCAATGTTCAGTACTGTGCTTCCGATCTTAGTGATTGGTATTATGCAGTTAGTAGATGTTTTATCCTTGATTCTGTTTCTATCTTCAGGCCTTGAGATGTTCGATCTCGTTCGATCTTGAGATGTTCGATGTTGTTCGATCTTCAGATGTTCGATGTTGTTCGATCTTCAGATGTTCGATGTTGTTCGATCTTGAGATGTCCGATGTTGTGCCTGCAATAACACTCCGACGCTCAAGTCAGTATTTGAGTGAATGAGTATTTTGTTAGGAAAGTGCTTACCATTAATGAGCATTGAATGCTGTATTTATAGATTTTGAGTGGTGTTTGCTATGGTCGATTTGGGCCGTCCGATCTTGCAGAGTGATCTTGGCCATTGAAGAATGGACTTTAATTTTTGAATGAGCCTTCCAACAATTGGGCTTTGAGGGAGGTGTATATAGTAGAGATTCTATTTACCATAACACATCTCAACTTAGAATATGATCACTAGGGTAGGAATTATTCAAAAGCCACTTGAATAGAAGGTATGCTTTAGCCTTTATGTTTCATTGTGGTGTAGACTCTGTGTTTAGTGATTTTGGCCACTTATTTAACCTGCAGAATCTTCATTTGTTTTAATTTATTTGTAGGAACCTTTTCTATAACATTATTTAGTCGCTTCTGTTATGAATTTTTGTATTAAATTATGTTAGGCTTAAATATGTTTTAGGCCCCTGCAAATATAGGGTGTTTTGGTTTAAGCCCCTGCAAATTTTTTTTTTTGTTAAAAGCCCTTGCAAAATGACATATTTTGTTATAAGCCCTTCTATGACTAAAATGTTAGCCTTAACATGGAATGCTATGATTGCTGGATATGTTGAGAAGGGCTTATAACAAAATATTTCATTTTGCAAGGGCTTTTAACAAAAAAATTTTTTTGCAGGGGCTTAAACCAAAACACCCTATATTTGCAGGGGCCTAAAACATATTTAAGCCATTATGTTATTATAAGATTGAATTAACATCACCAAACTTCATTTTATCAAGGCTTAATTACAGTTTTGGTCCCCATATTATGACCAAATCACGATTTTGGTCTCTAAAGTTTTAATTTGACGATTTTGATCCCTCTATTTTCCCAATTTGTAAAATCAAGGTCCCCCTCTTAATTTGGTCAAAATTAAAACTGATTTTGACTTTCAATCCTACGTGGCAGTCCACGTGGACTGCCACATAGGCAGCACTGTTTTTTTTAGATCTGTTCCTCCCTCAGCCCTCCCCCACCGTGAACCCCTCCCCCCTCCTTCACCCCTCCCCCCTCCTGAACCCTTCCCCCACCGTGACCCCCTCCCCCCTCCTGAACCCCCCCTTCGCACCACCCACCACCCACCTCACAATCTGCGACCTGGACCTCCGTGAACCCCTCCTCTGCGACTGCGGCCTGGATCTGAATGGTGAGAGAGGGAGAGCGACGAGAGAGAGAACGGCAAGAGAGGGAGAGCGCGACGAGCGAGAGAACGGCGAGAGAGGGAGAGCGACGAGCGAACCAGAGAGGGGGGAGATGCGAAGAGAGAGATGGAAAACGAGGGGGGAGGAGAGGGCTGTGAGAGAGAGAGAGAGAGAGAGAGGGAGGAGGATCGGTGAGGGGGGGAGACGCGAAGAGGAAGATGAACAGGAGAGGGGGGAGCGCCTGTGAGAGGAGGGGAGGTTCACGAAGGGGGGAGGGAAGATGATGAGGAATAGTGCCACAAGGGGGGAGGTGCGAAGGGGAAGGGGGAGGGGGAGGGGGCCACGGTGGGGGAAGGGGGAGGGAGGAACAGTTTTAAAAAAAAAGGAACAGTGCGCCTACGTGGCAGTCTACGTGGACCACCACGTAGGATAAGTCAGTCAAAATTGACTTTCAATTTTGACCAAATTAAGAGGGGGACATTGATTTTACAAATTGGAAAAATAGGGGGATCAAAATCATCAAATTAAAATTTTAGAGACCAAAATTGTGATTTGGTCATAATAGGGGGACCAAAACTGTAATTAAACCTTTTATCAATAAAAGCTTTGTTTAAAGTTTATTTCTGTTTGTCATTTGTTACGGGCAAAGCAACTAACAAATCTTTACTTATTAAATTGCTTTTATCTTCATTGAATTGAATAGTCCTTTACAAAAGGCGTTCATTGATTTGATTTCCTACTTACTTTTGAATTGAATAGTCCTTTACAGAAAGTGAAACAACTTCTGTATGGCTGGAGGTGATGCAATCTTGGATTAGTAATTAAATCCTCAATGTGTTGCACATAGTTTATTCTATCTTAATAATTTCAGTTGCATTTGTTTTTGTAATACTTTTCTTTGACCTCTTAGACTTTTCTATTAATATATTTTCTCCTTAATTAGTCTTTCTACGTGACAAGTTAATAGATATTTCAAAACTGAAAATTTCTCCAAATGATTGGTTGGATTCTAGAAATATACCAACTTTATAGGAAGCATTTTATGAAACAGAACGCAGAAAGTAGACCATTTTTTAATACTCAAATTGAGAACCATACTATTTTATTATCGTTACTCTAAGTGGTTTCGTTTCACAATGCCGGTAAGTGGGGTAAATGGTGATGATGTTACTTGCAGATAGGAAAATAGCAATATGATACCATTCTAACCATCAATATCATTTATCATGCAGATGGGGAAGCCCAGACCCGTGTGTTGGCATTCCTTGCATGATTTGGAATGTTAGAAAATGTTCAGATTTGAAATTGTTTACTATAGAATCCTTAAGAATATGTTTTTATATAGTTTACTTTCTTGAAACCACACTTTCAACACTTTGTTTCTTCTCTCACTCCAACTTTTTATTTTTCTGCCCATTGAAACAATATATTTCATATGCTGATATGGGTTTCTGCAACCGATAGATGCTAAATTGCTAATATTATTCATGAAGCTTATTTGTTGATATGGTATCTATTCCGTAGGTTAATTGAATAAGTACTAGCTAAAACGAGATAAAGCCAGGAATTGAGAAATCTTAGTAATCTTACTTGGTTTTCCTGACAATTTCAGTGTAAATGGAAATCGAGTTTTAATGGTGCGTATTGTAGAAAGTATATGTACAGCTACCTAGATGCTCTCTACCCAAAGATGAGAAAATTCGTACTCAAACTACTTATTCCGACAAGGATCCAATACATGCTTCAAATGGCATATTTCTCACTGAGTTATAAAGTTTCATATATAGTTTCTTCAAAATGCAAATGTGGAACTCATGAGGACCTGTTTTAATTTTAAACAATGACAACTTTGATTTCTTTCTGAACAAGTAGATGTGGAAGAAAATAATGTCATTACATGGATGTTGCATTTCAAGATTAACACTATAATAATAACGATCAATCCTATTTTTTTATAATTAGTTACTTGGTTGTAAAGATAAATTTGTGATCTAGATCTCATCACCAGCCGCATACTATAAGTATGACAAGTTCATAATAATATGCACGGGATAAGTTCTAGTTAAGATATAAATCCATAGTCATATAATTATTTCTTAATTAGATAAATCTGTAGTTAAAAAATCACAAATTTAATACGGAAGAAATGTACTACGATTTGTCGAAAAAAGAAATGTATTACGGATTTATCTATTTAGTTGATAAATCTGTAGTTCATTTTTTAACTACGGATTTATCTGCTAAATAGATAAATTCATAGTACATTTTTTTCCACTACTAGATTTATCATTTACTGAGTAAGAAATCCATAAGCATCAACGGATTTATATACATGAAGCTAAATTTGTATCAACAAATGAAGCAACAACGGATTTAAAATAAAATGGGGTAAATCTGTATATATCACTCCCTCTACTGATTTATCTTCATTGCATGCAGTAGCCCTCCACGGATTTATCTTCATGCATAAAATGAACTATCTTCATTCAACCAGATTTATTTTCATTCTACGGATTTATCTTCATTCAAACGAATTTATCTATTTAGTAGATAAATCTATAGTTATAAAATAAACTGCGTAGATTTATCTACTAAATAGATAAATTCGTTGTACATTTTTTGTTGCTGAGGTGGCAATAAGTTCAGTTTCGCTCTCTCAGTCTGTGCCACGTGTCAAGTTTCTGTTGGTTCAGTTCAAATGGTTGTTAAGTTCGGTTTTGCTTAAGTTTTGGCGCCAAGAAGCTGAGTTCAATCGAATATATAGTTTGAGCTGATGAATCCTTTTGTAATTGATCTGTAATCATTCCAAGGGGTGTGCGAGAGTGAAACACAGGGAAATTCGGGCTCAGGGAAGTGAGGGGGATTCGAATAGGGTTTGTTTCTCCATCTTGTACAATTCGATTCTAAGTGATTAATGCAACAAGAATCAAGCTATTGCTTGATTCCCCAGATGTAAGTATCTCATTGATACTGAACTGGGTAAACATTTTGTGTGTTCCTCACTTTAATTTATGCAATTTACGTTTTTCCCAATTTCGTCAAATTAGGGTTCATAATTTCGATTTCTTAATTCGCGGAATCAATAGCGCAATTGATCTCTTCTTCTCTCTCGGTTCTGTTCTTGGATCGTATTCTTGCAAGTCTCATTGCAATTGCGTTCAATTCTTGGCTCAATTCTTAACAACTGGTATCAAGAGCGTCGTTAAGAAGAAAGATCTTCCATGGAAATGGCTAAGTACAACATTGAGAAATTCAGTGGTAAGAACGACTTTGGCTTGTGGAAGATGAAGATGCGAGCAATGTTGGTGCAACAAGGACTTGAAGAAGCGCTCGAAGGTGAAGATAAGCTTCCTGATACTTTGTCTGCTAAAGAAAAGAAAGATATCATGAATAAGGCTTATAGTGCAATCATCCTCTGTCTTGGAGATAAAGTTCTTAGGGAAATCTCTAAGGAAAAAACCGCTGCTGCAATTTGGCTAAAGTTGGAAGGTCTGTACATGACCAAATCTTTGGCCAATAGACTTTATCTCAAGCAAAGGCTATACACCTTCAAGATGCAACAAGGTACATCAATTGGAGACCACATAGATGAGTTTAATAAACTCATACTGGATCTGGAAAACATTGATATAAAGGTGGATGACGAAGATCAGGCCCTACTGTTGATAAGATCTCTCAATAACACATATGATATTCTTGCTGACACTCTCATTTATGGGAGAGAGTCCATAACATTGGAGGAGGTTCAAGCTGCCCTCATGTCAAAGGAACTCTCCAAGAAAAAGGATATCAAAGAAAATGATCAAGGTGAGAGTTTAATGGTCAGAGGAAGGAATGAGAAAAGAGAAGGAAAAGGAAAGAATAGGTCTAGATCAAAATCTAAACCTAAGCATAACAGGTGTTTCATTTGTAATAAAGAAGGACACTTCAAAAAGAATTGCCCGGATAAGAAGAATGGCAAGAGCCAAAAGAATGAAGATGAGGGTAATGCCTCGTATGCATCTGATGGATATGAAAGCTGAGAGGTTCTTGTGGCTGCAAACTGTGATGACAGTGAGCTCCATGCTACTACAGAAGCAAAAACAGAAGAAGACTGGGCTATGGACTCAGCCTGCTCCTACAATATGTGTCCAAGAAGGGACTGGTTTGTTGATTACAAGCCATTAAGTACTGCTAAGGTTCTAATGGGTAACAACAAGGCATGCAATGTAGTTGGCATTGGAACTGTCAAGGTCAGGCTGAATGATGGCACAGTGAAACTCCTCACTGAGGTAAGACATGTACCTGAGCTTAAGAGGCCTCTAATTTCTCTAGGGACTCTTGAAGCTGCAGGCTACAGTTTTAAGGGAGAAGGTGGCATACTCAAGGTCATGAAAGGATCTAGAGTTGTCATGAAAGGAGAAAGAAAGAATAATAAGTTGTATATACTCCAAGGGAGTACTGTGACTGGTGAGATGAATGTTGCTAGTACCTCCACTGATAAAACACTCTTATGGCATCAAAGGCTTGGCCATATGAGTGATAAAGGAATGAAAGAATTGGAAAAACAAGGACTTCTTTGTGGAGACAAAATCAATGAGTTAGGATTTTGTGAGCATTGTGTGATGGGAAAGCAAACCAGAATCAAGTTTGCTACGGGCATTCACAAAACAAAGGAGAAGCTAGAATACATTCATTCAGACTTGTGGGGGCCAGCTCAAACACCAAGTCATGGAGGAAAGAGGTATTTTCTAACTTTTACTGATGATTACAGTAGAAAAGTTTGGATTTACTTGCTGAAAACTAAAGATGAAGCATTTAACTACTTTGTTGAATGGAAAAAGAAGGTTGAAAATCAAACTGGTTTGAAGGTTAAGGCACTTAGAACTGATAATGGACTTGAATTCTGCAATGATGAGTTTAATAGATTTTGTAAGGATAATGGAATCTATAGAAACATGACTGTTAGGGGAACTCCACAACAGAATGGTCTTGCAGAAAGGTTAAACAGAACTCTGTTAGAGAAGGTTAGATGTATGCTGTCTTGTGCTAAGTTACCTAAGTCATTTTGGGGGGAAGCAGTTCACACAGCATGCTATCTAGTAAATAGAAGTCCATCTACTGCCTTGAACTTTAAAACACCTCAAGAAATGTGGACTGATTGTACACCTAAGTTTGAAAACTTGAGAGTGTTTGGGTGTCCAGCTTACTGTCATGTTAGAGAAGGCAAGCTAGAGCCTAGATCTAAGAAAGGAATCTTCATGGGATATCCTGATGGTGTGAAGGGCTACAGAGTGTGGCTGCCAGAGAGCAGAAAATGCATCATTAGCAGGGATGTTATATTCCAAGAATCAAAGCTGAATGGTGACAGTGACACAACAGAAACACTAGAAAGACATGACCAAAATAAGGAATATCACATTGAGGTGGAGTCTGTAAACAGAAGGGATACTGGTGAAGGTAAAGAAGAACATGGTGATAGGAATCACAATGATAGTCAAGACACAAGTTCCCAAGAGAATTCAGACTCTGAAGAAGAAAATAATGAGCAACATAATGACTATGTTCTTGTTAGAGATAGAGCCAAAAGACAAGTCAAGCCACCAAATAGGCTTGGTTATGAATCTGATATAGCCTATGCTCTAAATACTGCTGAAGAGTTTGTGAGTGATGACCCCAGAAGCTACCAAGAAGCAATGGCTAGCACACATCGCAAGGAATGGCATTCAGCCATGACTGATGAGATAACCTCACTGCACAAAAATCAAACATGGACTCTGATAAAGAAACCTGCTGGTGTAAAACTGGTTGGTTGTAAATGGATTTACAAGTTAAAGGAAGGAATGACAGAGAAGGATCCACCAAGGTTCAAAGCCAGGTTAGTTGCAAAAGGATACACCCAAAGGGAAGGGATAGACTACTCAGAAATCTTCTCTCCAGTGGTCAAGCACAGCTCCATTCGTGTTCTTCTATCTCTGGTTGTGCAATACAATATGAGACTAGAACAAATGGATGTAAAAACAACTTTTTTACATGGTGTGTTGGAAGAAAGAATCTATATGGCACAACCTAAAGGCTTTGAAGAAAGACGAAAGGAGGATTGTGTATGTCTTCTGCAGAAATCACTCTATGGTTTGAAGCAATCTCCTAGGCAGTGGTACAAGAGATTTGATAACTATATGATAGAGATCAAATACAAGAGAAGTTGCAATGATAGTTGTGTCTACTATAGGAAGATTGATGACAGTAATTACATCTATCTTTTGCTATATGTAGATGACATGTTAATAGCAAGCAAAGACAGCAGAGAAATTGACAAGTTGAAACAGCTACTACACAAGGAATTTGATATGAAGGACCTTGGCAAGGCAACTAAGATACTTGGAATGGAGATAATCAGAAGTGAAGGGTCTTCAGGTCTAAGGATCACTCAAGAGAGTTATGCCAAGAAGGTTGTCTCTAGATTTAGTATGACAGATGCTAAGTCCACAAAGCTACCTTTAGCTGCTCATTTTAAACTGTCAAAAGAGGACAGTCCCTCCACAGACAGTGAAAGGGATAAAATGAGAGAAATTCCTTATGCTAGTGCTGTAGGAAGCCTCATGTATGCTATGGTTTGCACAAGACCAGATTTGGCTTATGCTTTGAGCCTTGTTAGTAGATATCTTGCAAACCCAGGGCAGGAACATTGGTCAGCAGTAAAATACATCCTAAGGTACTTGAATGGCAGTTTGAACACTGGTCTAAGGTACAATGAAGGGGGTCCTGATGCAGGTGGAGTAGAAGGCTTTGTTGATTCTGATTTTGCAGGGATTGAGACAAAAGAAGGTCTTTGACAGGCTATGTTTTTACATTGTTTGGAAATGTAATTAGTTGGAAAGCATCACTTCAACATGTGGTTGCATTATCCACAACTGAAGCTGAGTACATTGGGGTAACTGAGGCTGTGAAAGAAGCATTATGGCTCAAGAGTTTAGTGAGTGAACTAGGAGTCAAGCAAGAGAGTGTAAATGTGTATTGTGATAACCAAAGTGCAATCCATTTGTGTAAGAACAATGCTTACCATGAAAGGACAAAACACATAGACACTAGACTACATTGGATTAAGGACATTATCTCTCAAGGGATTGTTAATATTCAGAAAGTTCACACCTCCCAGAACCCAGCTGACTTCATCACCAAGGTAGTTCCATTAAGCAAGTTCAAGCATTGCTTGAATTTGCTAAGTGTTGGATGATTAGTGTGATGGTTTGAATCAAGCTTTGTAGTGGAAATTCTTGTTGCATATCTGGTATTATTGCCAAAGGTGGAGATTGTTGCTGAGGTGGCAATAAGTTCAGTTTCGCTCTCTCAGTCTGTGCCACGTGTCAAGTTTCTGTTGGTTCAGTTCAAATGGTTGTTAAGTTCGGTTTTGCTTAAGTTTTGGCGCCAAGAAGCTGAGTTCAATCGAATATATAGTTTGAGCTGATGAATCCTTTTGTAATTGATCTGTAATCATTCCAAGGAGTGTGCGAGAGTGAAACACAGGGAAATTCGGGCTCAGGGAAGTGAGGGGGATTCAAATAGGGTTTGTTTCTCCATCTTGTACAATTCGATTCTAAGTGATTAATGCAACAAGAATCAAGCTATTGCTTGATTCCCCAGATGTAAGTATCTCATTGATACTGAACTGGGTAAACATTTTCTGTGTGTTCCTCACTTTAATTTCTGCAATTTACGTTTTTCCCAATTTCGTCAAATTAGGGTTCATAATTTCGATTTCTTAATTCGCGGAATCAATAGCGCAATTGATCTCTTCTTCTCTCTCGGTTCTGTTCTTGGATCGTATTCTTGCAAGTCTCATTGCAATTGCGTTCAATTCTTGGCTCAATTCTTAACATTTTTCAACAACGGATTTATCTACTAGTGAAAATAATTTAAACGGATTTATTTATTTAATAGATAAATCTATTTTTGAAAAATTTTCAACTACGAATTTATCTATTTAATAGATAAATCCATATATAATAGATAAATCCATATACAATTTTAATTAAGAGTAAAATAGGTATTTCACTATATATATGGGGGTATGGCAGCCAGCTGTGGGGTATAAATATCTCCACCCATGATTTTTTTTTGGTCAATAGGATTGAGATTTGTATTTCAATGAAATAATGGGCCAGGCCCAAACCACAGATCCAAATGGAGCAACAATACAACGAAAACGGCTAAAGTGGGCTTGTTTTTGGGATTGCCAATTACAGCAGCACCACAAACCCAAAATGGAAAGAAAAACACTAAAAGAAGTACAATGACTAAAGAAGCTAAAATTCAGTCATTGAGACACTGAGACAACACCCAAATTAAGTAAAAAACCCTATTCTTCGAGCTTTCACCGCTACCACCAACTGAAGAGCATGAAACTCTCGCTTCAGCAACCCTAGTTCTTGAGATCCAGATCTTCCTCATTTCCAACGCGCATAATTTACTTCCACAGAGCCTGAGCGTCTGTTACTAAAGCTCTACGAAGAAGAGGAGGAGGCCGAAACAACCACGATCTGTGAAGGAGATTGTCTCGAGCAAGAGAAGCAATGACATGAGCACAATTGTTCCCTTCTCTTTTGGTCCAGGTAAAGAATGATTTTTGAAGTGTAGATCTAAGCTCGTTGATATCTTGTACTATACCCTCAATCTCTTTACAAACTGACTTCCTGTTGCATACCTCAATTAGGGTTTGATTATCTGATTCGAAGGTGACACGTTGGAAATGCAAGTTGACTGCTAAGGAGACAGATTCTCTGAGGCAAATGGCTTCAGCTACCAGCGAGGAATTTGCAAAGAAATGACCCAATGATGCCGTAAGAAGTTTACCTTGATGATCTCTGCAAATAATACCTGTGAAACCCCTCCCCGATGACTGTTCAAAAGCAGCATCACTGTTTACTTTTACAAAGGAGTCTTGAGGTGGTCTCCATTCAATTGGGGTCACCTGCTTCTGGATAGTAGGAACAGAGTTAGATTGTAGATCCACAGATGGCGTCTTTGTTGTTGCTGACAAGAATTCAAGACATTGAGACTTGACCCAGTGAAGGCTGTTCATAGGATTAGGGTATTTGTTGTTGAAAACCATTTCATTTCTTGCATTCCATATAGCCCAAAGAGTGAAGAATAACCAGGATGATAGATGAGGAGTAGTAGCACTAGGTGAGACCAGTTCTTTATGGATCCAAAGACTGATAGATGAGAGGCCTATAGGGGATGGAGGTCTAACAAATTGAAGCCCAAACCAAAGAGGTTTTGTCCAAGGACAAAGAAGAAATATGTGCTCTATTGTTTCTATTTCCTTCATACATATTGGGCATAGCTGAGGTATAGGAACCCTTTTCTTGCATAAATTCTCTCTAGAAGGAAGAACATTGTGACAAGCTTTCCAAACAAAGTGCTTTATTTTGTTAGGCACTTTTGCTTTCCATATAAAATCCCATAAGGTATCTGGAATATTGCTAGAACTGGAAGGTTTTGTAATAATAGGAGGAGAGGAGTCCATTGTAGCCCTGTAGCCAGTCTTAGTTGAATAAACCCCATCCTTACTCATAGGCCAAATTAGAGAATCAGAGCTAGAGGTTCAAGAGATAGGAATTTTAACTGCTTCAATTGCACTATCAGAAGTAAGGTTCAGTCTAAGGAGATTGAAGTCCCATTTCCTGTTAGAGTCAATCAGATCAGAAACTGATGATGCTGCAGCATTGTGTTTCAAATTTGCTTTCCCTCCTGAGCTTAACCAGTTGTCATTTGCTATGCTAATCTGATTTCCTGAGCCAATATTCCATCTGCCATTCCTCTTTAAGAACTCCCTTCCCTGAGCAAAGCTTTTCCAAACCCATGAAGCACCCCTACAGATTGATGCCTCCCAAAATGAACAATTGGGGAAGTAGATAGCCTTTAATGTTGAAGCCCAGTAAGAAGATGAATCTTGGGCCAATCTCCATACCTGTTTAGACAACAGGGCTGTGTTCATCCTATTAAATTCCTTAAAACCCAACCCACCTTTATTTTTTGGTAGACATAGAGCTTCAAAGCGTTTCCAGTGAATACCGTTATATGTTCCATTAGATTTCCACCAAAATTTTGCCACTATTGTTGTCAGGGAATCACAAAAAGTTTTTGGAAGAGATAAGATAGACATAATGTAGCTAGGTATTGCTTGGATCACTGCTTTAATCAGCACCTCTTTCCCTGCTTGATTAAGAAGATTACCTTTCCATCCTTCTAGCTTTCTAATCACCTTGTCTTTCAACCAATTCAAGCTTTGAACCTTTGAACCCCCCCCATTCAGCTGGGACACCAAGATAAGAGCCAGGATTATTCCAAATGGAGATGTTTGAAATAGCTGAGATTCTTTCCTTAACTTGATTAGAGACTTTACTCCCACATATTATCCCTGACTTAGATAAATTAATTTTCTGACCTGAAGCACTTGTAAACAGATTAAGGATCTTGATCAATTGGAATACATTCTCTGTGCTATCCTTAGAGAACAAAATAGCATCATCAGCAAAGAAAAGATGTGTTAAGTTTGGAGCTGTATCAGCTAGTTTAATCCCTTGGATCTCATTCCCTTCCAAGGCTTTTGTTATCATCCTTGAGAGCACATCAAAAACTAGAATGAAGAGGTATGGAGAAAGGGGATCACCTTGTCTCACTCCCCTCTTAGGGTAAACCTTTCTTGAAGAGAATCCATTGATTTGATAAGAATATGTTACTGAATTAACCAAGGACAAAATAGAGTTCACCCAATTAGCATCAAACCTGAAGGCTAACAGAACCGATTGAAGGAAATCCCAGTTCACCCTGTCATAGGCCTTGTTCATATCTAATTTAATAGCAATTCCCCTTCCACCATTCCCCTGCTTTTTCTTAAGGAAATGAAAAGCTTCATGAGCCACAACCAGGTTGTCTTGAATCAATCTTCCTCCCACAAAGGCACTTTGTTGAGGAGAGATGATATTGCCAATAATAGGTTTAAGTCTACCAACTATCACCTTAGCAATAATCTTGTATAGGAAGGAGCAGCAACTAATTGGTCTGAGTTGAGAAATAGATTCAGGGATAGGCACCTTGGGAATAAGAGCCACATTTGTTAAGTTGATATTTTCTCCTAGTTTGCCCTTAGAGAAGAACTCAGCTACAGCTTGAAATACATCATCTTTAATAGTAGACCAATTCTTTTGAAAGAAAGACCATTTAACCCATCAGGGCCTGGAGCCTTATAAGCACCATGGTCAAAAACAGCTGCTTCAACCTCCTTGAAGATAACAGGCCTTGTCAAGGTTAGGTTCATTTCAGTAGTAACTAAGCTTGGTACTACATTCAAACAAACATCCATATTTGTAGGAGATTCATAAAAGTATAAATCATTGTAAAAATTCCACACACCGTCCATCACTTCTGTTTGCCCTTCTACCCACTGACCAGCTGAGTTTTTGATTCTAAATAGCTTATTTTTGTCTCTCCTCTGTACTGTTGAGGCATGAAAGAATTTGGTGTTATTATCTCCCCAATTTAGCCACTTGATCCTAGATCTTTGACCCCAATAAGATTCCTCTTGTTTCCATAACCTGTCAACTTCTTTTCTAGCAAAATTGACCCACTCCCAATCAGTGGAAGCACTGGGTTTATTCAATTCCACCTCAATCCTTGATGACAAACTTCTGATTTCCTTTGCAGCATTTCTGAAGTTCTTCTGGTGCCACTGCTTTAGGTGAGTAGTACACTTCTGAACTCTATTATCCCAATTCTGCCAAGGATCCCCAAGAGCAATAGTTTCCCACCCCTTTGAAACTTCAGTTCTACAGTTTTCATTGTATTCCCAAAAAGCTTCATATTTAAATGATCTACCACTCACTGTTGGTGGCTTCAGTTTAAAAATGATAGGTGAATGATCTGAGCTTAAAATGGGTAGAGCTGTAGCTAGTGCATGAGGATATAAATTCCTCCAAGGCCAATTTGCTAGGACTCTATCAATCTTTTGCCTTGTAACAAAACCATCTCTTGGATTACTAAACCAAGTGTATTTGCACCCCTGTAGTTTAAAATCCATAAGCCCAGTATCTTCAAGGAACTCATTAAAGAGTCTCATTCTGATTGGCTCAATTCTGCTTAACCCATCCTTCTCTGTTGAATTTGTCATTTCATTGAAATCCCCAACACTACACCCTGGTTCATTACTAAGTGGCTTGAGTCTAGCAATCTTGGTCCACAAATTTCTTCTATTAGCAAATGTTGGGTTTCCATAGATAAAGGACATTTGAAAGCAGTTACCTGATCTCCTTTCCTTAATAGCTGTATGAATATAGTTGGAACATGATTCTAGGACTTGTATCTCAAAGTAATCATTCCAAAGGAGGCAAAGTCCCCCTGAGATTCCTTGTGATTCTACATAGAAAACATGTTGGTATCTGAATCTTCTTTTTATTTTTTCTACACGATCCTTATGGGCTTTGGTTTCCATAAGGAATATGATGGCCGGCTTATAATCACTGATGAGGCTTTTCAGCTCCCTATTTGTCGAGGACGCCGCCAATCCTCGACAATTCCAACTTACACAAGTCATTTGGGGGTTGGGGGCATGGGGTGGCCCGCCTCCTCAGCCTCAGTTAAGTATGGATATTGATTTGCAGAGTTCCGCATCTGTTGACCATCACTTGGTTCATTAATGTGAATTCCTGTCCTTGCTTTCTTTAGTCTTTGTGTTAACTCTTTGATTAATAGCATGATCTCTCTTCTTTTTCAATATCAGACCATTCCCCATTACTAATGCCAGATTATTTTCCTCCTCTTGTTGTAAATGTAGGTTGCTCTCAGATAATGCATCTCCTTCAGGTGGATATTCTACAAAATAATCTTGAGAATCTTGTTGGATGAGCTTGGGAGGTTCTCTCCATCTTCCACAGAAAGCATTTGTGAATTTCTGATCTCTACTATGTTTGTCTCCATGCCTCATCTTTGAGTGTAAGTTGGGATTTTGTCTTTGAGTAATAATCCTGATGTTATCAGCAACTTCTTCTTCAAGGTTAGGATTGTTGAGTTGCATAGGTGTAGCTTTACCTAATTGCTCTCTTACTGATTGCATAATCTCTTCTATCTCCTTATCATGTTTGCTTTGTTGTTCCATCTCTAATTGTTGTAGTCTATGCCTTCTCCATTGTAGGTCAGCTTTAACCTTCATTTGAGCTCGATGAATCTCCACCAAGTTTTCATGAGTGGAATCATGGAGTAAGTGTTGTTTTTGGAGATTTCTAAAATCAGCCAGTTCCTCATCAGATAGGTAAGCTTCATAGGGCATAATATCAGGTGGACCTTGATATTCTGCTGTATTTCCTTCAGATTGAGGATTCCTCCCAAATCCTCCCTCTGAAGGTTTTGCCAAATTATTAGGCACTATTCCATATCCTTCAGTGCATTTTTCTATCATTTCTGCCCAGGCTCTTCTTGCCCGTTCTCTAACAACTGCTTCATCCTCCTCCTTTGTACCTTGAAGGTTAGGATTGTTACTTGATTCCTCAACTTCATCACTCCTCTTCTGGACTTTGTGAGCAGCATTTTTGGTCGAGTATCCATATTTCTGTTTATGTTTTCTTAGTACAACATTTATGGTCTTTGAAGGTTGGGCTTGAATTGACTGACTGTACTTAGGAATAGAACTGCAGTAGGGAGACATCAGTCTGGGCACTTTGCAGTATTTCTGTTCATGACCAATACATCCACAGTTGAAACACAGATCTTGTATCCTTTCATACTTGTAATGAACCCAAACCTTAGGTAAGTTTTTCCTTGGAATCTAATAGCCAGCAGGAACAGGTTTGGTGACATCAATAGCCATTCTAGCTCTAAGAAAAGTTCTGAGGACTCTCCCTTCCAGTATTGATTCCTCCATGTGCAGAACTTTTCCTATTTTCTGTAATATTGTTTTTCCATTGGAACAATTTAAAAACTTCATAGGTAGGTTAAGTATCTGGATCCAAAAGGGATTCCAATCAAATATAATCTCTTCTGTTGTAATAGTTGGGTTCCAATATTGTAAACACATTAAATGGTTCATGAAGTACCAGGGAGATCTATCCATAACCTCTTTGCAGTCTTTTTCATGTTCAAAGGTAAACAAGAATTTGTTCTTACCAAGCTCTGAGATTTGAAGATTGCAGTAATTTGACCATGCTTTAGCTATAATACCTTTTGCTATTGCTTTGTTTTGAGCTTTGTTGGAGTATAACTGCCCTACCAGAGTTCTTTTTGATAGTTCTTCACTATTTATATTTGCAGGAACCAGCATTTCCGTGAGCTCTTCTGAGTTCTCCCCCCCAATGAGCGGGATCTGACGAGAACTCGATGCCATCTGAGGAACTTGCACTGACCAGGTCGACGAAGCTTCTCTTTGACACCTATCGATCCTCTTGAAGCTGGCGTAGCAGCTGAATTTTCTTCTTGGAAACTACTGTTTAGGGTTTAAATTTTTGTTCTCATGTCTGTTTAGGTTTTTGAAGTAAAATGATGACTAGATAAAGTAGATCTGATTGGTTAGAAAGATAGTAGATGTAGTGATTGAAGGATTAGAATTATAATGAGTTAAACAGGTGGGTATTTCAGTGGTTGGTGGTTGGATGAATACTGTATAGATTTACGGTTGGTGGGAACAATGAAGTGGTAATGGGTGAAGGCATTGATGATGTTAAACAGAGAGAACTTAATGTCTGAATCACAAAATCTTGCCTCCTTAAAGGAAACTAAACCCTAGATGGGAACAAAAACCCTAGATGGGAACAAAAAAACCCTAAACCCCAAAGAGCTCTAACGGGTAACTAGAAGTCTAACAACTCCACCCATGATTAATAACCCTTAATTTAGAACGTGGGCTGTTAGTTTTTGAGTCTTGGGCTTTCGTATTTTGGGTTGTGCTTTTCGCACCGCCTATTTTCATTTAGTGTTATAATTTATATACCCCCACTTGGCCCACATACCCCCATTTCATTGTATTCTCATTTTACCCCTTACCAGAATGCACTAACTTGAACTTGGGCAGAAATTTTACTTTTTCGGAATTACGACTCATACGGTAATTCCGGAAGCCAAAAGTGTAAATATTCCCGGAATTATCTATAATCCGGAACGTGCAAAGTGTGTTCCTGATTTATGTGTAAGACATAATTCCGGAAGTGTTTTTTCCTATTCCGGATCTATGTTTAAACATATTTTCGGAACCAATTTTATGCTTCTGGATTTATCTTTTTTTATAAATCCGGAAATATGATATTTTTTATTTTTTTTACTTTTTTTATGATGGTCTTGCTATTGCCGACAATTTTGATCAACGGTCAATATTCCATCGACACTTTTGACGGTCTTGATGTTGCTGACACTTTTGATCAACAGTCAATATCCTACTGACACTTTTGACAGCCTTGATGTTGCCCACTAACCCTTAATTTAGAACGTGGGCTGTTAGTTTTTGAGTCCTCGGCTTTCGTATTTTGGGTTGTGCTTTTTGCACCACCTATTTTCATTTAGCATTATGATTTATATACCCCCACTTGGCCCACATACCCCCCAATTTCATTAGCCAAAAACCACATTACAATACCAATTAACCAAGTTTTTTAAGCCATAAACCAACCTACTTTTTCACAATTTTCTAGGCCATTGACTAAAAACTGTGAAAAAGTAGGTTGGTTAGTGACTTAAAAAACTTGGTTAATTGGTATTGTAATATGTTTTTGTCTATTTTTGGCTGAAAAACTTTCGCCGAATAACATTACTCTTCATTATATTCTCATTTTACCTCTTACCCACTAACTTGAGCGAAATTTTTAATTTTTCAGAATTACGTCCCATACGGTAATTCTGGAAGCCAAAATTGTAAATATTCCCGGAATTATCTATAACACATTAAATCTGGAACATGCAATGTGTGTTCCGGATTTATGTGTAAGACATAATTCTGGAAGTGTTTTTTCCCTATTTCGAATCTATGTTTAAACATTTTTCCAGAATCAATTTTATGCTTCCAGATTTATCTTTTTTTATAAATCCGAATATTTTTTATTTTTTTTTACTTTTTTTATGACGGCCTTGATGTTGCCGACAATTTTGATCAACGGTCAATATCCCACTGACACTTTTGACGGCCTTGATGTTGCTGACACTTTTGATCAACAATCAATATCCCACGGACACTTTTGACAGCCTTGATGTTGTCGGCACTTTTAATCAACAGTCAATATTCCGCCGACACTTTTTACGAAAACCCCTATAAATACACCAGTTACCCTAACTTCTTGCACACAAACACTTCTCTAAACTCTGAAAAAGTGAACACCCTTTGCACCTTGTACTCAAGTGATAGCACACTGACTCTAGCTAGTGTGCGCTAGTATAATAAAATAACAAATAAAGTCCACGCGATCCTCGTGGGATTCTGCCTCTGACTCTACTGTGTGCCACTACAGTAAAATAACAAATAATTAATAGAAATAATTAATAAAACAATTTTAAAAAAATTGACTGGAACACTTCTGAATTTAAACATAAAAGATAATTTCGGATTTCTCTTTTATGTGTAAATCCGGAACGATTTCCTATAATTTTTCCCGGAGATACCTAACATGATATAAATCCGGAATTACATATTGTGTTCCGGATTTATCCCCTTTTGATATTTCTAGAATCAACACTCATCAGATTCCCGAAAATACTAAAACAGAGATAAATCCGAAAGTGAAATAGTGTTCTGGATTTGTCTCGTATGGATAAATCCGGAATAAAAGGAATTCCAGATTTATCAAACTTTTGATACTTTCGGGAAGAAAGAAAAAATTGACTTACTTTCTTGTTTTGGAAATATGGGGCTTGTGAAGCAAAATTTTGGTTTTTGTAAATGCTTAGGGGTAAAATTGGAAGTTTGCTTAATTGAGGGTATGTGGGTCAAGTGGGGGATATATAAATCATAACCCTTTCATTTAAGCATGTCCCTTCATACAAAATATGGACTCCTTACTCATAGTTTTGAGCAAATTATTTCCCTTTTACTTTTTTACATCTGAAAAAGCTTTCTAATTCATTTTCAATTTTCAAATTCAAAATAAAAACGGTTTTCTTCCCCGAGCAACAAACATCCATAATTTGTAATTAAGATTTGTTTGTACTTTTCGTCTCTAAAAATCTTGAATTTTGGAAAAATATGAGACCAAAAATGCACAATTGACGATTTTTCGGGACGAACAATGACAATTAAGAAAATCATAGAGATCAAAATTACGAAATCGAGAAATTTGGGGGACATTACAATTGTCTAGCTCAAAAGAACAGCTATCAAGGTTCAAGAACTTCCCATTGAATATATCCACTATTTAATGTCTAGAGAAAAGAAATTAACTACATGACTATGGTGCTTGTTTGGTTAAATTTTCACCTTTTTATGTATCAATGCTTATGTTTTATGTACAAGTCTTTAAAACATAAAGAAAGTAAAAATAACAAAAAAAACAAAAACAAAAACAAACTAACGGTTCCTCAAACTAAACAAACATTTGTTCTACGACTTTCATTTAAATAAAAACTTTTTTGTCAAAAAAAAAATTAAATAAAAATTTGTTTTCTATTTTAAATTTAAATAAAGTTTGATCAATATTTTGAAAACCAAATCAGGAATCAATGAGACATATGAATTATTGCTCAACTGCTGAATTGCTCGAATCCGGATGAAATCAGAGTCGAATCATAGACGGTGTCTTTTAATGGTTTAATCAGTTAAATCATTCTTTTTGGTTCCATTGTTAAAACAATGAGTTTGACACATTTAGGCTGAGCAAGGTAACAAAGTTCTAACGTCAAATTCTCAAACTTCTTGATTGGTAAGATAGTTCAAACAAATCAAACCTAAATATGTGAATATGAAGGGGGATCATGTAGTGTGAATATGTTTTTAACTAAGAATGCATTTTCAAATTTTTCATTGGAATGTGGTCATAAGTATTTAAAATAACTTAAGAGTGGGTCATGACCTAACATGTTTTTTTACGACCGTTAAGCTAACATGTTTAAAAAACAGAATACCTAATTTATTCTTTATGTTGGTTTTTCCTGAGATAGAGTCGTTTACTCACTCAAAATCAATGATGTGGCCGTTAGGATCGCTTATGGGGTAAATATAAGTCGGGTATAAAGAATTAATTTGGCCCAAAATTGGAAAGTCAGAGACTTAAATCGCTATTTTAAAACTACTGGGCAAATTGCGCATCAAAACTTTTTTGTCGGACTGAATCGGGTATTCACTTAAAAATATAATAGACAAATAACTTGCCAGTGATGTTGAATTTCACTATTAAACTAAGATTAATTAAAGTTTTTTTTGACAATAAGATTAATTACAGTTTAATTAACCATGTTTACGAATAAATAAATTCAAAATATAAATGAGAAGGGTAGAATATTTTTTTCACGACCGAATCAGCTAGCAGTTTAAGCAGAAACAAAATGAAGAGACGCATATTGGTTTCCTCGGTCGAATAGAATACAACAATACATGTCTCTCATTCTTTCTTTCTCTGTTGGTGTTTAGCAAAACCATTCAGATTTCTGTGTGTAAATATTTGATCTTTTCCCAATTCTCACCATCGCCCAGTGATTCGGTACACCTCTCTCCACCGATTCTTCTTTGATTTTTTTCCCTTTTATTTTTTCTCTAATAAAGTTGTAATTTTTTTGTCATTTATTAGAAATATTTCTCTTCCCAGTTGAATGCATGTGATTTTAGTTTATGTTTCGATGCTTGTTTGTTTGTTGTGATTCTCTTATCTCTTACTCAATGTCGCTTTTATTTTCTCTCTTTTTTTTTATGGATGGGCGGGCTGACAAGTTTTTCCTTTTCAAAGCGAATTTCATTCGATCGATTTAATAAATCTTGATACGGAGAAATCAACATCACAGGTTTTGCATTTTGATGGAATGCATGATTCTAGATCTTTCCAGGTTCTGTTCAAATTTCTACCTAATTCCACAAGTATTTCAACAGTGCATTGCAAAAATATTTTACACGATTCTTACAATGTTATAACTTAGGAATTAGGATACTATTTGTCTGCAAAATAATATGAATTATTGGTTGCTGGAATTTGTGGAATTCTTCTCTTCTCTTGTTTAACATGAGTTATTAGTGGATGAGATTGTTTTGGATGAGTTGTGTTTATGTAATTTATTTAATAGTTATTTAGAATCATCTTTTGACAACCTTTTTTTCCCCATTTTGATGTTGTTTGTTGGTCAACATTAGTCAAGTTTTCTTGTGCAAAGATGGATGTGTAGAAAAAGGGAAGTCCTGAAATTCTAAGCTTTGCTTTAGAGTAGAAGCAGAGATTGGAGTGAGTTAAAAAGCTTCCTGCTTTACTTCAATGGGTGCTCCTAAGCAGAAATGGACTGCTGAAGAAGAAGCGGCACTGAAAGCGGGAGTAGTCAAACATGGCGCGGGAAAATGGCGCACTATACTTACAGATCCCGAGTTCAGTGCCATTTTGCGTATGCGTTCAAATGTTGATCTCAAGGTATGTCTTTTCAAAGAAAGATAGATTTATTATTCTTTAAGGTTGGGATATTACCATTGCGCTACCAAAATGATCATCAGTGTATTGCATCATGATCATGATTCATAAGAGAAATATATATAGATAGAACATTTTGCTTTGATCAAATTTTAGTTATGGCATACCTTTGGTGTACTATTATGTATGTTTTGAACTTTGGACAGGATAAATGGAGGAATATAAATGTTACGGCAATATGGGGATCCCGTCAAAAGGCAAAGCTTGCCCTTAAAAAGTGCCTTCCAGCCCCCAAAAGCGACAGCAACCATTTGGCCTTGACTACAGTCGTTCAACGCGAGGAAGTTCTCGATACTATGCCCCTAGCAGTTTCTGTTGGGACATTGCAATTGCCTAGTTCAAAAGAACAACTATCAAGGTTCAAGATATTTCTGTTAAACTTAAATATATCCACCATTTAATGTCTAGAGAAAAGAAATCATCTCCATTACTGTGGTGCTTGTTTGGTTAAATTTTGTTCTTGAATGGTAGTATTTAAACATTGTAAACATGTAGATGTTACACACTTTACAAGTAATTAGTTCTAGAATCAGATAAAGCCGCGTGCTAGTATACCATCATTTTATGAATGAATGAATAAATAAAAAGCCTGTCTAGATGCACTAATTGTATGCTTGTGATAAGAAAATACAATAAATGACGTTATACTTAGTTACAATCGTAACCCTGTCATATTCCTCTGTGCGTTAATTCTAAATTCAAAAGTACTCCCTCCGGTCCCTATTATAAGAAAATTTTGCAGTTTTAGATTCATTAAATAACTGATGTATCTGACCTATATTTTAGGCCAGATACATCAGTTATTCAATGAACCTAAAACTGCAAATTTTTCTTATCATAGGGACCAGAGGGAGTAAGTGATATGCATATAGGCTATACTTGCAGTTATGAATAGTTGATAATAGTTTTCTTTTTGATCTCTCTTCTGTTAACAACATCCAATCTTGAGCTGAGATGTTGAAATCATGCAGCAATACTTTTGAATAATGAAAGCAATATGTTTCTCAATGATGGCAGGTTGGGGGATAATCATGTATTAGAGGCTATTGTCAATATGAAGGAGCCAAAGGGTTCCGATAAAGCTGCCATTGCTTCTTACATAGAGGTATTCTACTTATCTACTTATGGTTATAAAATCCCAAGAAGCAAATTATCATCAAAGTTTTAATGCTATAATAGACAACCGCAATTCCCGCTTTGGTGGTCCTCTTTTTTATGGGCGGGGACCTTTCCTTAGGGACTGGTTTATATCTCGACTTAAACAGGAAATAAGTGGCATTTTGTTCTTTATGTGTTTGCATGTGCGTGTAGATATTTATTTTATCCCATGTGATCTTTTTTTGCCTTTCTTGTTACACAATCTTTTTTGTCTTTCTTTTCCACGCAATATTCCGAGAACAGGATACGCCCCAGAAAAAAACTGAAGTGGATGAAACAGCGTCTTTGAGCCATTACCAAATGAATTGTATTCTTATTCAACAAAAGGAGCCAACATTATTTTTCTTACTTTTTTTTTATCACTTTAACAATGGAAAGTCTCTTCTTTGCTTTGATACTGCTATCTTATCAAGTGATTTAGTGTACCTCAGAAGTTGTAATTGGAAGTTGGAAGTGAATTTGAACCAAAAATGTATAAAAAGTTAAAACATAAATAAAAGACATATCTTAGGTCCCCAAAACATGGTGTCCATTATCCCCATTTCAATTCCAGCCATCTTTTACAACTTTTTGATTCTTCCAACCTCCACTAATCATTGCTTTTTCTTGTAAGGTTTAGAGTACCCCATTGACTCTTCTTTCATGCATTGTTTTTTGTCATAAATTTAATGGCGTTGCCTTTCCAGTTCCACTGAATTTTTATTTTCTGGGTGTGCTGTTTTCAGAGAAGTGCGTACCCTATTTTCAGAAGTGTATCTGAGAAAGAAAGACAATAAAAAGATCACACTGGATGTTTCTACAAATCCATATAGACCATTAGATTAAAATAAACCAAATTACGAGGATGCAGATTAACTCTAAAATTAATATGCCACTCAAGGTGTAACTTGATTCCCTCCTTATATTTTGTTTAACCTTTTGTGTGACTTGGCAAGTGACAACCTGTTACTTTTTTCCCTCTACAATGGTGTAGAAAAAATTGCATAACGCCATCAATCATACCATGTACATGCTGCATATCTTGTCTTCATAATTTACGGGTATTTAGTCTTAGAACATTGGTGAATAGTCAATTCAGCTAATACTAACAATACCATGCTTGTTTACATACTTGTCTGCATCACTGCATTAAAAGTATTTCTGAAACTTTCCATCTCTTTAGGAAAAATATCGGTGTCCGTCAAACCTTAGAAAGTTATTGCCAGAAAAACTGAAGCATATGGTGGCAAGCGGCAAAATAATCAAGGTAATCTTTTTATCAGTCTCTGCAGTAGCTAAGCATATAAGTTCATACTGTAACATACTCATTTGGCATGCATTTAAATTCGATATATGATAAGTTTATTATGCCTATGACATATATGTTGACAGGAAAAACAAAAGTTCAGAATTATGCCAAGTTCAACAGTATCTGAGAAAAGAAGAAACTCTTCATTGATACTTGTGGAAGGGAGGCCTAATGATTCTCCAAAAGTGGGGGAAAATGATGATGTCAACATCGTTACAAAATCCCAAATCGATGCAGAGCTATCAAAAGCGAGGGGCATGACAGCTCATGAGGCGGCTGCTGCAGCTGCAAAAGCAGTTGCAGAGGCAGAAGTTGCCATTGCACAGGCTGAGGCCGCAGCTAGGGAGGCAGAGACTGCAGAAGCTGAAGCTGAAGCCGCTCAAGTGTTTGCAAAAGCAGCTATGAAGGCGCTAAAATGCAAAATGCTTCATATTTGGTAGCTTCCTCACCAAGAAATATATTCTGATACTATGTAGTAGTTTCTATTAGTTCTTTTGGTTAAACCTGTTTAATGTTTTCGAAATTATGCAGAATGTGTGGAGTCGTGCTCGTTTATCATCGGCCGAGTTGCCATGAGATAATAGTTCTGCTGCTGCGATTCCTGCCTGTTTTTTCATAGCTGTACATAACTTTCGGCTTGTAAATCTGGAACATGCGGGATGATTTTATTTTAGTTTTATTCTTTTTATCATTTTTAAGGAAGACAACGAGGGAAGGCTACAAAGTACCAATGGAAGAGTGTTGTAATGGAATGATTGACATAGACATTCTACATAGACTATATGGAAGCAAACAATTTTTAGTAGTTCTCCAATAGCAATATGGATTGTCTTTGACAAGAATTGAAGACCATATTTACATTACTTTTTTCCAACATGTTACATTAGTCTGGCGATGCAGTATATTGACTTTGTTTTGAGGTTTGTGAAACTTTTATTTACACATAACAGGCCTCATTTGTCTTTTTACCCTTACAATTTTAGAAAATGGTCGGTACTTCATGCATCATGTAAGATGTTTTTTTTTTGTTCGGACCATCGTTGGCTACCCACGGACGGAGTGTCCCAGAGTTTGTCCACTGCGGGAATTGAACCTGGGAACACCTAGTCGACCCCCGTGTCCCAGGGTAGATTAAGCCACTGGGCCAACAACGGTGTTGGTTAAATAATGTAAGATGTTAATACAATTTAGGAAAACTTTTGGACCATTAGTATTTTGTTCTTTTTTAACAATCGTGTATAACCACTACAAAAGATAATTCGTTGTTCGTCTCAGGTTCAGGGAAGTTGAACAAATTTGTATTTTGGAGGCACCTAATGAATAGGGACTAATTGAACAAATTTGTATTTTGATTAGGGACTAGTTGAACAAATTTGTATTTTGATTAGGGACTAATTGAACAAATTTGACAACTTTATGGACTAACGGCAAAGATATGAAAAACAATGTATAGGAAAGACTGCGCGTAACCGATTAGATTAGATTACTAGGGATATAAATCTGGTAATAATCAAACTCTGCAAGGAGTAACAATGGAAGAATGGTTTTCGAAGGTGGAGAGCTTAGTAGAGAGTAAAGAGTTTGTAGAGAAGATTTGTAATTGTGAATATTCTGATTGATTTCATTCCACTCCCCAAAGGGTATTTAATAGCCAGTTCGTTACAATTGGATACCCACAACATGTGGGAATATTCTAACCAAATGCCAACTCAGCTTCTAGAGCTAGAGCACTAAACTTTTACAACTAGCAAATACAAAATGCATAAAGTAATAAACTGAAATATAAAATTGCAATACGGATTAAATGGTGTATGTGAATATACTGTCACACTGCATGATCTCAAACGAAATAAGCTACCGTGAGAATTACTATCTAAAAACGTGCAACACTGTATAAAATGCAAATAAAATGAGTCGAATCTAATGCACAATTCGAAAAAGTTAAGAGCCTTCAGTACCAGCAATCATATATGAAAAAAAAAAAGAATTATACTTCAACGATATTAGGTGAAGAGGAAGATTTTATTGGGTCCCCTTTTTCAAATCAAAACATTGTTGCAGATATCACAAGGTGATGCTAATTTACAACCGTTATTGTAAATTTCCTTTCCCATTTCAGCTAGCATATAAAACATTGAAGCCACTAGGAATGACTATCCACAACTAAGTTCAGAGTCTGACAAACTGTTATCCTCCTTTCTCATTTCCTTCCATGCATCCAATATTTCATATGCTGAGGGCTTTTCAATCCCTCCCTCACCAAAATCATCATCTTCACAACTTTCATTATCCCAGAGCTCTTCATCTGAGCTATCAGAAGACCTGTCAAGTGCTAGATCATCAGAAAATTCCAGCTCATCAGTGGATGAACTTATTCTATCTTCAATATCACCGATTTCTGGCCTGAAAACCGTGGCATCATTATTGTTTACTCTATCAACTTGATCATGGTTAAGAGTAAATGTATCCAGTTCAGTGTGGTAACTACCAACAAGAATGTCATTTCCAGATTCAGCACCTTCAATCATCCTTCTCCCTGAAATACTTGGTACATTTCCATTTTCACCATCATTAATTCCCTCATTCAGATCAGTTATAGTGTTTTCACTTCCAAAATGGATGATATTGGAGATGTTTCTAGATGTACTTAATCCACAAAGAACATGCAATGATCTTGATAAATTTGAGACCGTTGCTTCTGATACAACATCACACCTACCAAGAGCATCCAACAATCTCTCCAGATTTTCATGGCTGATTCTGTCTTTATTTTCCTTAAACTGGTCTGTCCATTGCTTTTCTGTAACTCGGTATGGCGCATAAGCCATGGTGCTGACTAAAGTGACAGCTCGCTCGTAATTATGTTGAGTCATAGCTTGAATCACCAATTCAAAAAAGCAAAGTTGGTGAGGAATTTCTCCGGCTTCCAGAATCGTGTCAAAGGCATGCTCCAGTAAATGCAACTGCATTGAAACCAAAATATGCCATCAAATTCGGATGTAAGAAATTTTTTATAGGATATGATTCTATGAGCAGAAATATAAAATAAACACAGAGACCTTATATTACCTTGCCAGCTCTTGAAGCTTTAACAAGTAATGACAAGTGTTTATTTTGATCCAAATGATAACCCAAGAAAATCATCTCTCTGTACACATGCTCAAAGTATTCCCATTGGTGTGCACTAGCAGATGCTTCCAACATTAAGTTATATGTGTACGCATCTGGTACAAGTACAACAGAGTTTCTATCACCTTCTGGGATGACATAAATATCCGACTTTGCAACCTTAACCTCCTCGAATAAAACTTTAGCTCTAGAAAACATGTCGTTCCGGCCAAAAACTTTCAGCATAGTATTTATAGTCCCTATGTTTGGAGCACAATGGTCTTTCATATATTCAAATATACAAATGCAGCCGTCAATGTGTCCACCATCCATGGATGACTTGATCATGCCTGTGAAAGTAAGCTCCCAAGGTTTAGCATGAGAAAGTCTTCTAATCTTCGTAACCTGCAGCCATATTTAAAGGAAAATGTATTTAATAAGGATTTATGTTCATCTAACCACATCTAAGAAGCCCAAATACTCAGTACGATACAGATACGGGGATACGAGAAATTTTTAAAAATTAAGATACGACACGATCAGGATACGTATATGTGTATAATATATATATATATATATATATATATATATATATATATATATATATATATATATATATATATATATATGGCTAAATTGCACTTTTGGTCATTTATCTTTGGCTTTGGTGTCATTTTGGTCCTTTATCTTTTTTTTTCTTCTCGTTTTGGTCCCTCATCTTTCATTTCTGTGTCATTTTGGTCCTTTTTTGGTATTTTCCGTCCATTGACTTAATAGACGCCACGTTGGCAGTTAACTGCTGACGTGGCGTCCTAATTGTCCAATCTGACGTGTCTTCATTAAATGACATGCCCAATGACGGACCAAATTGAAACTAAAAAAAACATAAGGGACCAAATTGACAAAAACACAACATAATCAATCACTCTCCATCTTCTTCCTCCATCTTCATCTTCTTCTCCGGCGAGCCACCACCACCACAAATCAATCACTCTTCAATTTTCTTTCATGACATCTCTTCAAAACCCAAAACCCCCAATTTCTCAAATCCCTAAATTTGGTTTTAAATCACTTTCTTTCTGTTTCATGTTCTTAAAATCTTCACCCGATGCATTTTCGGTTGTTCATCTCATCATAACCTACCAGGAACAAAACATGTGTTTGACGCATTAGATTGAAGTTCCCCTTCCTATATTTTGCTTTGCAAAATAATATAAATAAACAACTCACTGGATTATCTAGAAGTTCAAGAAAACAAGAAGGACAATGCGAAAAAGTTATCAAACCCAATGGATTAGCTGGAAAGAAGGACAATGCATTCTTTCGCATTATCTGGAAGTTCCCTTTCGCATTGGTCAAAGCCCTAAATTTGCAAATTTAGGGATTTGAAAAATTTGGGGTTTTGGGTTTTGAAGAGATGTCATGAAAGAAGAGTTGAAGAGTGATTGATTTGTGGTGGTGGTGGTGGCTCGCCAGAGGTGGTGGTGGCTCGTCGGAGAAGAAGAAGATGAGGATGGAGGAAGAAGATGGAGAGTGATTGATTATGTTTTGTGTTTTTGTCAATTTGGTCCCTTATGTTTTTTTTAGTTTCAATTTGGTCCCCCATTGGCCATGTCATTTAATGAAGACACGTCAGATTGGACAATTAGGACGTCACGTCAACAGTTAACTGCCAACGTGGCGTCTGTTAAGTCAATGGACGGAAAATACCAAAAAATGACCAAAATGACACCAAAGCCAAAGATAAATGACCAAAAGTGCAATTTAGCCTATATATATATATATATATATATATGTTAAATAGAGACGAAGAATAGAGAGACGATATTGGTCACGCAGTTCGGCCAATGTTTGCCTACGTCTGCGACTACAGAGTAGCTGTAGTTCCGTCTTATTAACTGTATATATTGTTGTGTAAAGAATACAAGCACTAATGAGTTTAAATAGACTATACTATATGAAAACCTAACGGGCCTGGGCCGAATACACATATAAATAAATCTACTATTTACACCACATCTCAACACTCCCCCTCAAGCTGGAGCGTATAGATTGTAGGCATCCAGCTTGTCACATATGTAAGTTATCCTTGGTCCTCGAAGAGCTTTTGTGAAGATGTCTGCCAATTGATCATTAGAACCAACAAATGAAGTAGCAATGTCGCCGGACACAATCTTCTCACGAACAAAGTGACAATCAACTTCAATGTGTTTGGTTCGCTCATGAAAGACTGGATTGGACGCAATTTGTAGGGCTGCTTGATTATCACAGATGAGACTCATAGTGCCTATTTTACAAAAACGCAACTCTTGGAGATGTTTCAGCCACGTGAGCTCCTGAGTGGTAAGCGCCATAGCCCGATATTCAGCCTCAGCACTGGATCTGGCAACAACATTTTGCTTTTTACTTTTCCATGAAATTAGATTTCCACCAATAAGAACACAATACCCAGATGTGGACCTTCTATCAAAGGGGCAACCAGCCCAATCAGCATCTGTGTAAGCGACAATATTTGAATCACCTCTATCCGTGTAAACAAGACCTTTTCCAGGAGCTCCCTTGATATACCTCAGGATTCTAACAACGGCATCCCAATGACTGTCACAAGGAGAATTTAGGAATTGACTCACCACACTAACAGCATATGAAATATCTGGCCTCGTCATGGTCAAGTAATTTAACTTTCCAACTAGCCTCCTATACCTTCCTGGATCTGAAAATGGCTCCCCCTGATCTGGTAGGATCTTGACATTAGGATCCATAGGAGAGTCAATTGGCTTGCAATCCAGCATTTTGGTTTCTTCTAAAATATCCAAAGCATACTTTCTCTGGGAAATAGCAATCACTGCCTTAGAATGAGCTACCTCAATGCCAAGAAAGTAACGTAACTTTCCAAGATCTTTGACCTGAAAGTGGTGGACTAGATGTTGTTTAAGTCCTGCAATCCCATCATGATCATTACCTGTAATGACAATATCATCGACATAGACAACCAGATAAATACATTTGTGAGAAGAGAACTTATAAAAGACAGAGTGGTCAGCTTCACTCCGAATCATGCCATACTCTTGAACAACACTACTGAATCTCCCAAACCATGCTCGAGGGGATTGTTTAAGACCATACAAGGCTTTGTGAAGTCGACAAACATACCCACGACACTCCCCCTGAGCAACAAAACCAGGTGGTTGCTCCAGATAAACTTCTTCTTCTAGATCTCCATGGAGAAACGCATTCTTGATGTCTAGTTGATACAATGGCCAATGTCGCATTGCAGCCATAGAAAGGAATAGACGAACAGAAGCCATTTTAGCCACCGGTGAGAAAGTATCACTGTAATCAAGGCCAAAAACCTGAGTATAGCCCTTAGCAACGAGGCGTGCTTTCAGACGATCAATACTCCCGTCTGGACCAATTTTGACAGTATATACCCAACGACACCCAACAATAGATTTACCAGGAGGAGGCGGCACAAGAGTCCATGTCTGGTTAGAGTCTAAGGCTGTCATCTCATCAATCATAGCTTGTCTCCAACCTGAATGAGAAAGAGCTTCCTGCGTGGACTTAGGAATGGTGATGGAAGAAATAGCAGAGACAAATGTATAATGCGAAGGTGATAAGCGGTGATAGCTGAGGAAATTATAAATAGGATGAGGGTTACGGGTGGAACGTGTACCTTTACGCACTGCAATAGGAGGGTCTTCTGACTCGGGAGGTGGATCCGGAGTAGAAGAGGGAACCGGGGCAGGAGATGAGTCACTAGGATCTTCGGTAGGAGGTGGGTCGACAGGAAGGAGACGAGCACGACGTTGATAAGTTTGCAAGGGGGCGGGACTAGAAGGACTAGGAATTTCCGTAGGAGATGGGTGATCTATCTGGTCAATGATGGGTGGGAGAGGAACTACCGGGACAATGTTAGGAATAGGTAATACTTGAGAGACAGACTCAGACTCAATGGGAGATGCAAAGAAGGGAGCATCCTCAAAGAAGGTAACATCAGCAGACATGTAGAAGCGATGGGTGGAGGGACAGTAGCATCGATATCCTTTTTGAACTCTCGAATAGCCAAGGAAGACACACTTAACTGCACGAGCAGACAATTTATCAAGTCCCGGAGTAAGATCATGAATAAAACAAGTGGATCCGAAGACTCGAGGAGAGATACGGAACAAGGGCTCATCGGGAAACAATATGGAATGAGGAACTCTATTCTGAATAGCAGAGGATGGCATTCTATTAATCAAGTGCCCTGCAGTGAGGACAGCATCCCCCCAGAACTTCAAAGGAACATTAGCATGAATAAGTAAGGTGCGTGCTGTTTCAATTATATGACGGTTCTTACGTTCAGCAATCCCATTTTGTTGTGGGGTATGGGGACAAGATGATTGATGTATGACGCCATTTTCAACCATAAAAGAATTAAATGATGTAGAAAAATATTCTTTCGCATTATCACTGCGTAAAGTGCGAATAGAACAACCAAATTGATTTTTGATTTCCTTAAAGAAATTTTGAAAAACACCAAGAAGTTCAGATCTATCCTTAAGTAGGTAGATCCACGTACATCTAGAAAATTCATCAATAAAAGTGACAAAATATCTATGTCCTACAACTGAAGTGACTCGACTCGGTCCCCATACATCTGAGTGAAGAACATCAAAAGGAGAACGAGCTTGAGACTGAGTACTGCTAGGGAAGGAGGAGCGAACATGTTTCCCAAGCTGACAAGACTCACAATCTAATGACTGCAGATGAGACAAATGAGGAACCATAACTTTGAACTTCTTGAGACTCGGATGACCTAACCGACGATGAAGAAGACTGGGGGACTCTGTAGTAGAAGTGGAGGCAATTGTAGATGAAGGATGGATGGGCTGGAGGTAGTAAAGTCCATGTGACTCATATCCTGTACCAATCGTCCGCTTCGTACTCCGGTCCTGTATAACAAAATAATCATCAAAAGTTACAGAACATTTTAGGCTTCGAGTCAGACGACTAACTGAAATTAAATTAAATGGGCAATTGGGAACAAGTAGAACATTGTCAAGGGGTAAGGATGGAAGAGGAGTGGCTTTACCAATGCCACTAGCTTTAACTTGTGATCCGTCGGCGACGGTAATATAATGTGGGGTGTTAGGTTGGGATATGTTGGATAAAAGAGATGGATTACCAGCCACGCAATCAGAAGCTCCAGTGTCCATAATCCAGGAGTCAACAGGTGATGATTGAGAGAAACAGACTGTAGAATTACCAGAATGAGCAACTGTTGCTGATGATGAAGCCTGGGAAGTCTTATACTGCAGGAATGCCTTATACTCCTCATCAGAAAGAACATTTTGTTTAGTGCTTCTCTGTTCAGAATCATTAACCTGAGTCACATTTACTGGTTTCTCTGGAAAGCCATGAAGGGAATAACACTTGTCTTCAGTATGACCAAGTTTCTTACAATAAGTGCACTGAGGACGTCCTCCGACACGACCTCCTCGACCACCCCCACGACCACGACCGCGTCCCCCACGACCTGCAAAATTAGAAACAAGAGCAGAAGATTCTATGTTAGTCTGACATCCATTCCCTCCAGTTCCTTCCAATCCAGGAAGACGTATGAGACGCCTGATAAGATCCTCTGTTGAGGGAATGTCTGATGCAGAAAGAATGTTGCTCCGTACTGATTCATACTTTTGATGGAGACCATGAAGAACATAGATCATACACACATTATCTAATTTTTCAAGCATCTTCTTCGGGTCATTGTCGGTCACAAGGAGCTTGAACTCATTTGCTGCTGACTGAGCTTTATTAGCATATGTCATGATGTTATCTTCTGTCATCTGAAGGGTGGCTAAATTATGAATAACACCATAGAGACGCTGGATATCATTAGAATAAACATTCTTAGCCTTCTGCCAAATATCATAACAAGTGGTGTATGAACGATAATGGACCAGCAACGAGGGTTCAATGGATTGCCACAAAAGAGAGACCAATTGACAATCTGCATGTTCCCAATCTTCACGCAAATCCTTACCAATCTCTGTAGAATTTTTGGTGAGGTGATCTAAAAGTCTTTGTCCCATAAACCACATTTTGACAGAGGCAGACCAATTCAAATAATTATCACCATTGAGTTTCTCCGTTGTTATAGAGGGATTGCCGGAGAAAACATAAGACACGAGACTCTTACCTGTCGATTCAGATTTGTTTTTGTCATTTTCTGAAGTTGAACTCATTTTTGACAATAATAGGAAGGCTAACCACAATCAGAGAGGAGCAGTAGAAAGGCGTGGTACGGAATGAACAGTAACGCCGTACGGACAAACAGGACCACCGTACGGACGGACAGCAACACTGCGTACGGATAAACAGTGTTCCGTACGGATGAATAGTGATTTCCGTACGGAATGAATAGTGGCGTCGTACGGAATGAACAGTGACGCCGTACGGATGGAAGGGACTGTATGACTTTCGTAGCACCTAGGGCCGTTGAGGATGAACAATCAACGGGACAGCTAGGGTTCAATAGCGTGACGGCGCGACGGCTAGGTTTTCAAGCCCAGTGATCATAGGCTTTTGATACCATGTTAAATAGAGACGAAGAATAGAGAGACGATATTGGTCACGCAGTTCGGCCAATGTTTGCCTACGTCTGCGACTACAGAGTAGCTGTAGTTCCGTCTTATTAACTGTATATATTGTTGTGTAAAGAATACAAGCACTAATGAGTTTAAATAGACTATACTATATGAAAACCTAACGGGCCTGGGCCGAATACACATATAAATAAATCTACTATTTACACCACATCTCAACAATATATATATAGACACACACAATGTTTGTAAAGAGACATTCACGTTACTATAAACAAACATATCAGTAATCAATATATGACTATCCCAATGTAAAAAAATTACTTTGGGGCATAACAAATAGACACCTACATGTATTTCCCCCACTCTTATTAGAATATATTATTACTACCATGAATGTGTCAACAAATTTTATGCCTTTAGTAAGAGATATCGAAGATGTATCATATCAAGGTGACAATCATCTCTTTAGTTCAAAAGATATGTATTGAATGAAGATATATTTGAGAAGTATAGAGATGTTTCAGGTGCGTACATATCGGATACGTATCCGACACGATACGTTTCCACTTTTGAAGTATCGGGATTTCATAGAATTAATCCCTAAAATATTTGGTAGTGGATATATTCTTCTCTAAGAAATCAAAGTCCCACCTATTGTCCCCAAGAAACTACAAATGTTGACCACTTTTGTCCTAATTGTCCTGTTTCTATGGCCTATTGTAGCCAAGATTTATGGTTCCTTATGGAACATGGTTGGTTTTAAGTTATCAGGAAGTAATTAATTCGCTATCAAATTTCTCAGGATAAATTCGTGAGTTAAAAGGAAAAAGTAAGCAAAGTACCTCTGGAATAGCATCTTGCCATCTCCCACAGTAGCAAAGGCAACATGCTAGTTCATAATATACACTGGCTGTTCCCTTAACACCTCTCTTTTCCATGTCCCTGACTGCTTTCACCGCTTCATCAACTTTACCTTCCTCCCAAAAAGTTCTCACCAACACTAAAGAAGAGAGGTAAAGTATATATCAGGCCATTAGCTGCCAGATATCTGTTGCAAATGACATGAAAGAATTAAAATACTACCTTTATATGTAAGGGCTTCTGGAACTTCCCCACTTCTCCTCATCTTTCCAAATAACTCATGGACAAGTTCATAGTTGCCGGATTTCAGCATCACCTGTAAGACTTGAATACAAATATACTTCAAAGATAACGTCTAGAGAATTTTCCCATTCAGACGTAGACTCTCAAATGGAATATAACTTAAAAAAGAATCTCGTTAATTTTCGAATAAAATGAAAATCTGAGCCACCATACAAGCACGATGCCAGGTTCTATATATAATACAACCATAGATGGCAGATATCAAAGATCACATTTTCAAAAAAGTATTACCTTAACAAATCAGTCAAATAGATATTTTGATAACAGTCTTCCCTAAAACAGCTGATATTATACCACCTTTTATTTTTTGTTAGTGACATAACAAGCAAGAGATGACAGCACGAGAACTACCAACTCAGAACAGCATTTTCAATTTGATTATGCTTGTAAAGAAAAGTAAAGAGCCTAGTTATTTGGTATCTCCTTTTACCAAGATTACAGTATACACTTTTCATAAATTACTTGGTACCGAATGCTGCAATCCTGTAATTACCTCCATTGCAAGTCCATAAGTTGCTCCATTAGGTTTCAGACCACTTTTCCCTAGTTGTTCAAAAACCCATGAGACACCTTTCCACTGCTTTGATGGAACACAAGCATTAAGTACCTAATAGCAATTGAAGAACTATGACTGTTTAATTAATCTGCAAAATGGCATTCATTAGAAAGTTGTATGAAACACATTTAGTTGCTTTCTTACAGCATTATATACAACCACATCAGGTTCAAGACACGGATCCCAGTTCTTACGATACATAGATTTAAATGTTCCAGGTTTCTGTCTCATGCATTCCACAATATTCAGCAACTCTTTCAGAAGACCGGCTTGACCAAGTGTAACAGCAATGCTGTGATATGCAGCCATATCAGGATATACATGGATATTTACCTGAACAAGTTGAAAGTAAATAAATCCAATGACATACAATAAAAATTAAAGACAAGCCCTCGCATGGAAAAACAAACAAAACACTTAATTCTTACACGCATCAAATTGAAAATTTGAAGGGCTTCCTTCGGCCTTCTCGCCTTCCCGAGTACTGCAAGAAGTTTTGTGTATACAAACCTACGAATTCATTATTAATTCCTTCATAAGAGAGAATTGAGCTTGCAAAGTACTAAGCAGGTAAACTAAACAAAAATATTGATCATTAAATGCATATGGTTTGGTGGATTTCAAAGATAAGAGAATCACCTGCTTTGATACTTTCTGTGATCCTTACTATTGTAAACCCACTGAACCACAGAAAGTGCTTGCTTCCAACAATCCTTATCACCAAGCATTCCAACAATCATCAACAACTGACCCTCAGTAAATGGCAATCCCGACAGCTTCATCAACCTCGAAACCTTCCAATCCTTAGTCACAATCTCCCTTTCACACAGCCTACCAAAAAAACAAAAACCCTCCATAACTTGAAGAATAATAATATCTTTAACTAACCCAAAAAATTGAACACAAACCTATCAACAAGAAACCTTATAACCTGAGCCTCACTTCGTTTGCGAGTGTGTTTCCCTACACTGTAACTACTTTCATCGCATGAAAGCTCATTAATTTCGAGATCATCGTCGAAAACCCACTTCAAATCATCCATCTTTCGAGCACGGAACATTTCCCCAAGTTCCTTTAAGCTTTCCCTCTTAAGCTTTTCTCCTCTATATTCCTTATTCGCTTTCGTCCGCTCCAAAAACTCGACCTTCTGAATCCCTTCCCATGGCTTCCCCGCCATAGGCAAGCGCAAACCCTCATTCTCTTCGGCATTTGCTTCCAATGCTTTTGTGAATTGTTTGTATTCGTGTTTGAATTCCTGGAAGTGTTGCTCTTCCGCTAAGGTTTGTTTTTGAGAGTTGGAGAGTTGAGGGGATTGTTGTTGGGCTTGGCGGTTCAGTTTTCGATTGTGTTTTTGGATATGTTTCTTGCGGAGAGTGTGGATAATCTTGGGGGTTGGATTGACTCCCTTTTGAATTAGGTTGCGTTTAATTTTGTCTGTGTCTGGTTGGAATTGAGCCACGGGGCGAAGAGAGAAAACGTGTCCCTGTAATTGCAGTTGCAGAGCTTCCATGGTTAGTGTATGGGAAGGGCAGATTTCAGAATTCAGTTACCCCTTGGTTACAAGATAACTCCAGAAGCCTGGCGGCAACCAAAAGATTTTTCTCACGTGGGAAGGTAGCGCGGTTCACGAACTAAGTGACATGAATGAGTTGTAAATACTATGGTGTGTGTGAGGACCCCATAGTACTTACAACATGAACGTTGAGTCTTTTTTCGTCTCAAACTTCCCTGAAAGATATAGGGCATGGGATATGTTCGATGTTTTTTCGGGGCACGGGAGAGTATTAGAGGTTGTGATTCCGGCGAGGAAGGATGGTAGAAGAAGGAGATTTGGGTTTGTAAGGTTTCAAGATGTGATTGAACCGGAGAGGATGGCGACCAAATTAGTTAATATTTTTGTGGAAGGTGTGAAGATCCACACTAATCTCCCTAGATTCAAACGTGATCTCGTTCAGGAACCCAAGTTCAAGGGAGAGGCTCATCGTAAACAGGGGGAGTTCAAAAGACATGAAGACAATGCGATTCCTAAAAAGGTCTGGGTCAAAAAACAAATTCAAGAAGTGAATCACACAAAGGGTGTGTACAGAATGTTGTGCTGAGGATAGAGGGATCAGGTGAAAACGGCTTGTCTATTGACGTAGAAGATGAAGTTTTCAAGAAGTGTTCAAATGCTTTCGTGGGAGAGGTCCTATTTCTGGGTAAATCTTATTTCATTCAAGATGAGTTCATTCGGCAAGAGGTATTTTCTATCAAAGCTACCCCTATGGGGGCTAATTTAGTGTTGTTAGAAGGTGCGAGCGACGAGGACGGCTTTAAGGGTTTTGTCGAATAAGCAAAAGACTGGTTATATCAATGGTTTAGGTGGATCCAGCCGTGGAAACCATCTGATGTGGATAAGGAACGAGTTGCTTGGGTTAGATGTTTTGGAGTTTCGATGCATGCTTGGTATCCTGATTTTTTTTTCTCTAAGATCATAGAGTCTGTAGGGACGTATATGTATGCAGATGATAATACAGAAAAGAGAAGATCGTATGATGTTGCTCGTTTTTTAATTCGCACGTATTCAACAGAGTTTTTGAATCAAACCATTAACGTAAATATCAACGAGATTCCTTTTTCTATTAAAATTGTGGAGGATTGGTGTGGCCCTCTTCAATGGAGCTCTAGAGTAGCGAAGGATCAGGTAAGCGATTCATCTTCTCTCAGTGATACATGGGTTGCAGAGGAAGAATGGAATGATAATTTTCCGGTTGCCGACGACGGAGAAGAGGAGGAGGACGGTGATGGAGGTGTTAATGCTTTTTTGATGGGTAGTAATGACCAGGATGATTCTAGGAAGGTAGTTTTGGAAGTTTCAGGTAAGAGAGTGAGCACTAATGATTTAGTAGTGAGCAAATCAAGGGAAGTTGTTATTGAGCCATTTTTTGAGGAGGAGCCTATTGTTGGTCAAAGTAATTCAAATTTGTTGGAAGTTTTGGGTGAGAGAGTGAGCACTAATGATTTAGTAGAGAGAAAATCAAGGGAAGCTGGTATTGAGCCATTTTTTGAGGAGGAGCCTATTGTTGGTCAAAGTAATTCAAATTTTGAATCTTTGACTTCTGTTGTGAAGGATACGTTTGTGATGAATGAGGCTGATGGTCCATCAGCAGCTGCGGGTCAACCTATTGCTATTACTAATGCGATGGTTGGAGATGCTTTGGGCAAGCCTCATGTTAGTGTTATACACCCATCTCATTTGAACTCCCTTCGATCCAAAATGTGCATGACCCAAACTGTGGTGTGAAGCGGATCCAGGTGAATAAACTTAAGCCCAAAAATAATAATAAATGGCTCATGGTTGGTCCGAAGAAAGGTAAGAAGAAATGTTGGATTCCCCGTATTGTTCGTGAACTAGCAGAAGTCCCTCTAGTCTTGAGTGATATCTGAAACTTAGCGGAGGAAGGAAAGTCCATGCTGGCTAGAGCGAATTCTTCGTCCCTTTTCTCAGCGGGCATGGTACTATGTGCTGATTCTATTTCAAGCTCTGATATCAAGATGTGCAACAACAAGTTTTGGGCTCTCCAAAGCAAGTCAGTGGCCACGAAGGTGTGGGATGCAACTAAGAGCTTTGGGGTGGTTGGCACTCTTCCAGATGAGAATTATATTGATCTTATTGAAGCAGGAGAGAAGAGAGATGAAGTTGCGAGGAATAAGGGGGCGAGCACCATAGAGGGTGGGAGGAATTAAAAGAGTTCAAGCAAAATTATGTGCTGGAGGAGTGGTGTTTGGTGGGTGATTTTAATTAAGTTACTAGTGTGGAAGAACGCAAATGAAGGAGTGTTGGGGGTCTATCACATAAAATTTTGGATTTTAAAAGTTTCACAGTGGACATGGATGTTGTTGATGTGTCGGTGGTTGGTAAAAATTTTCTTGGTTTTGTTCTGTTGGTATATTCATGAGTAGACTTGATAGGTTCCTTGTGACAGATGGGTTAATTGCTCGGTGGAATATCTCAAGTCAATGAATAGGGGATAGAGATATATCTGATCATTGTCCCATCTGGTTACTTCGTAATTAATTTGATCTTTAAAGGGGAATCGTCGGTAGTAGACTCCATTGTATCGCACATTAAATGTTTATCGTGGAGTTGGTTTATCTATGGGTGGGTAGACTTTCGTGGTATTCTGTTTCATCTCGGTGGCTTAATGCCTCTTTGTGTTTAAACAATTTGTAATTGGTTTTTCGAGCACACCTAGTTCTTGTTTTCAATGAATCATTGCTTATCGGGAAAAAAAAGATTTTTCTCTTTTGGCAAAAAATGATATTTTTCTTATTTAAAGAAATTTCAAATTTGTAATTTACTCATGTCATACTAGGGTATAAAATACGAGCATTACCTAGGGACAATTTTATCTTATCGGAAAAAAAAAACTAGGGACAATTTTATAAGTGTTGTATCTCGTGTTCCATTTTTTTCTAACCGACAAACCAATTGCGGATAAAAATACACATTTTGAGTAATTTCTAGCAGTTACCTTAATTTTGTGTGTGATAGTATTGTATATAAGCTTTATTCATAAAATATTTCTTCTTTTTGTTTTAAGAAGAGGAAAGCAAAATGCTTAGGAATAATACGAGGGATACAAAAAGAAATAAAAGAAAAACTGAGGCCTTTCAAAATGAGTCCCTACGATATCAACAAAGAACAAAAGACTCAACTTCATAGCAGGTGAATGCCATATCGTTAAAGAAGAAGTATTACGAGTCCCCTTCTTCACAAACTAGTAAGCACAAAAGTTTGTCTCTTGATGGTGGTAAGAACCAATGAATCTATTTACATTAGGGGTGTGCATGTTTTTTGGTTAACTAGCCCATTTTAGTGAAATGGACCGCGCTGCACCAAAAAATCCCAGACCATATTATATGATGCATGGACTGATTTGGAAATTAAAGTAATCCAGTTAGCCGAACTTGAATTTTTTACCCGGTTACATGCTTTAACCCGAATATGAAGAATAGGGCCTTCACTTTTACATCCAATCGAACTTGTGAGTCTTTTGAGCCGTGTTTTAATGGAGTTCTATGATAAAGAGAAAGAGGAAGAGAGAGGGAGAAGATGAGTGTATAAGTCAAAAAGCTAAATCAGCCACAACGGAAAGACAAGGGAGGAGAGAGAGAGGCGTATGAGTGGGAGAGAGATTTATGAGTGAGGGAGAAGCAGAGAGTGGAAGAGAGGGCTGAGAGAGAGAGATTACAGAGAGAAAGAGAGAGAGAGAGAGATGATGAGGGTGCACAAGGGTGGTGGTGCGATTGACGAGGCGACGACAGATCTGGTGGCGAGGACCTCCATTGACGGTGGCCACGATGGCCTTGGAGATTGTGCAGAGACTTGGCTGAGATGGTTTGTTTTTTCCTATCAACCTTTTTTATTATTCTTCAGACTTATAAAACCAATATGAATATTGAATATAAGATACTTTTTGCTGTGATTGAAATGGCTATGGTGGCCATGGTACACCTCTCTTCAAAGTGTGAAAGAAAAGTGTAGAAGTCGAACCTAAAACAAAAATGAGTGAGCAAGTATCATTAATTTATTCAATAAATGTATTTGATTTATCTTGTGTTAGTGATTAAAACTTACATCACAACACAAGATAAATCAAAGTAAAAAGACAATAGCTTTATGTCCACAATGCACAGATTATAATATCTATTACTAATACAATTTAGCTAGCACCTCAAAGCGCTTTTTCTGAGTTGGCGGATTCTCAGCGCATCCACATCAGCAATTTGCCCCTTCATTACAATACGGATTCACAAATCCATGTCATTTGCCACATCAATCTTATCAAAATAAAGGCATCCTATTAATTGCATTCTCAATTTTGTTCCCACCAATATTTGAAACAGTCACACATTTAATTGCTCGTTATAGGCTTTCACGTCGGTTATGATATAGATATTAATTCTTAGAGTTCAAATTCGAAAACCATGAGTCATCTAGCCATTAGTAAAAAAACGGATGCCAATTTCATTGCACATGTCTGGCCCTCATTCTCCATATCATAATACCATAGTAATGATGTTAGAAACGTTAAATAATTGACCATTAAAGATGCCAAACATGCACAGACATTGCCCTTATTTTCCTCTATCATAACACCAATTCAGTCCTTGAAAAAAAACGGACATATTTGAACCTCCACACACCTGAATTTTTCGTTCTATATAAATCAACTCACACTCATTCATCACATCACACACACAATTATTTCAGCATAATAGAGACTAACTCTCGGTCAACAGAATGACCACTAGTTGACTTTGTTGATTGTAATTAGTAGTTAGTTAAAAAGGAGTTGTAATAGTTAAGTAGTTTAGTTTGTTTTAAGTTTGTTACTTTACTGTTACCGTAACTATATTCAGTTACTTTACTCTTTGTAAATCTAGCTACAAATACTCCTTTACTGTTACTCATTTCATCGTTTTAATCTGAGAGAATGAATATCAAATTCACAATTCTTCAAGAATGCTTTCTCTATAATCTCTTCATGGTATCAATCGCCGTTTACCTTTCCTGATCACCACGCTTCAAATCGCGAACTCACCTTCAACCTTGCTTCGTCCATGGCGGAGAAAACGTCGAAACCAGCAGGTTCTCAAATCGAGTTCAGCAACAACATCTTTGCGCTTGAAGGTCCCTCATCGAATACCTCTCAAAGTTTCGCTACAGCGCCCAAAATTTCCATCAAATTGGAAGATAAGAACTTCCTCCTATGGAATCAACAAGTAGAGGGAATCGTAACATCATACAAGCTTCATCAATTTCTTGTTAATCCAGAAATTCCCCAGTAATTCAATTCGGAGCAAGATCGGCTCTCTAACACTGTTTCTGAGGCCTATGACAAATGGTTGGTCCAAGATCAGCTTCTCTTTACCTGGTGTTGCGCCCGAAAAAGTCCCCGAGGGAGAACCTTCCTCGTTCACAACTTTTCCTAAGATAATGAAGCCGCCACCAATATTTATTAAGGAAAATATTAGGAAAACCTTTTTTGGAAAGCGATTGGTCTTGCGAAACTAGAGAATAGGGTTCGGGGTCGGTTACGCGCAGGGAAGATGTTAGCACCCCACACGTCCTCTCTACTGAGAGGGAACCTTTAATTAAATGTGTGGTTTTAGTGTGTTGACTTGAAAATACTTAATTTTGCCTCTCTACTTCTTATTGAAAAATTCTTAATGAAAATCTTTATTTATTATGAAAAAGAAAAGGGGGAAGAATGGTTTTTTAGAAAAAAAACGCTTGACGGGACATGGCCCGCTCCTACGTATCTCCCGGCGCGATGGAGAACTCAAAGCTACGTAGTTCTTCTTTGTCTTTTTCTTTGAAAAGGTTTTTGTCTTTTATCTTTTTAGTGAGTTTTCGAAATAGGACGAGCATTTAGTGAATGATTAAACTAACCAAGGTTATGGGTAATCACTGCTAAGTACTCTTGAAAATGAGAGTCACTACCACCAGTCAGACGAACAAAGGTTCTGATTGACTATTAGTAGCAACCCGTTTTTTATTTGCCTTTTTGAAAGTGGTTTTCGAAAGAGATTGATTGGCACAATGATCAAACTAACAAAGGTTATGAGTGATCATCGCTTGTTGTTCTTTGGGGAAAAAGACATCGCCACCAATGGCTAGACGAACAAAGGTTCTGATTAACCACTAGCGACGATGGGTTGAAAATGATTTTAGAAAGGAAAAGGTTTTTGTTCTTTATCTTGTTGAATTGTGAAAGTTGAGCTTTCATGATGATCAATTGAGCAAAGGCTCCAAGTGACCACCATTAGCATTCCATTGCTAATAATCATGCAAGCAAAGGCTTCGCAAGACTACTAACAAAGTTTGATTTTGAAGAGTTTTCGCAATTGGGTTGATTCTTATTTAGGGAAAAGAAAATCTGTTATTTGGAAAAAAAGGTTTGTGAAAAAATAAGCTTATTTAGGGGAAAGAAACAAAATTTAAAAAAAAAGAGAAACAGGGGGTGCAGTAGTAAAATGGGGTGCAAATAATAGGAGGGCTGTATTATTAAAACTGGGGTGTAAATAGTGAGCCCAGCTTATTTTTGTAAGCTGGGCTGCGTTTTTTATTTTCTGATGGGCTTAGGGGAGGTGCGCGAAATAAACTGCAGGGGTGTTAGTAGAAGTCTGAAAAAAAATTAAAAAAAAGGTGAAAAGACGAAATTGTCCTTGGGTCCATACTATAAAAACTAAACCTAAACTAGAAACCCTAATTTGCTCTCCTCTCTCCATCCACGGCGCCCCACCCCCCAAATAGCTAAACCTAAAATTCTCCCTCTTTCCCCTTACGCGGCCGATTCCCCCCTTCTCTCTCCTTACATCGCCTCTCGCCTCCTTCTCCGTGTGCGACGTCTCTCCCCTCCTCTATTGCGCCGTATCTCTTCTCACTCCCCCCTCAATCTCGTTTCCCCTTTTCCTTCACCATGAACCGAATCCCCCTCTCTCTCAAACCTATTTTCCTTTTTTCCTCGCCGCCATACCCACGGCTCTTAAACCACATCCTCAGTTTTTGATCGTATTACCATGTTCAACATAGAGAGAGGGAGATGAGATATCCAGAGAGTGAGAAAGGAAAGAAGCGAAATGGAGAGAGAGAAGGAGAAGAGAGGGACGACGCGGTGGTGTCGTTGACGGTGGACGGTTGACGGTGGCTTGGGTTGGCGACAGTGGTGGCGTTCGGTGATGGCTGAGGAGGGGGTTCGCTCGTGGCGGTGCACTGTGGGTGTATGACGGTGGTGTGGCCGTTTGGGGTGGTTGGGCGGCGTGAAGGATTTAGCGGTGATGGTGGTGGCCGTTTGGTGGAGGCCGGCCGTGGGGCTACGGTGGTGACCACCGCAAGCGGTGGCCGGAGGTAAAACCTCTCCCTTCTCTCTTTCTTGTTTCGGTTCTGTTTTGGAATTTTAATTTTCCCTTCTCCCTTTTTTTTTAAAACGAAAACAGCTTATACCCTTCCCCTTTTACAAAAGAATAAACAGAAGCATAACCATGATTTTCCCCTCCCTTTACTTCTCCATTTTCGTATTCTCTTTCATCATTTGCATTGTATCAATTAAAGCATTAGTTGATGATTTCTGGTTTACATTTCATTAGTCATTTTAAACAGAGCAGAGGAAAAAATTAACGCATACATACATAAGCATAATAGTCACGTATAAGTATAATGGACATATTTAGTTACTGAATAAAAAGAAAGACAGAAACCTCATGCTTCAACAGAGACTTTAATGTGTTATGTATAGAAAATACCTGAGTTACTCTTTATTTGCTCAAGTGGAAAGAAATCTGATTCTGAGTATCTTTTGAAGTAGCATCAACTTGATAGCAGTGTTGTGTTTTTTGTGTATCTGTGTGTGTATATTGCTTACCGTCCCCTCATACTGGCTTCTGTTCATTGTATTTATAGGCAAAATTATGGTGTAGGTGTGGTGTTGGAGCAGGGGATCAAAGCTCATAGGAGACCAAGCACAACAGAATCAGAGACAGCAATGAGGGATGGCAGCAAGGGAGGAACAGGGCTGCTGCCACTGCAACAATGTTTTGCTGAAAATGGATGCCAAACAAAAGGGACAAGAAGAAAGAAACTTGGGCTTTTAGCTCCAGCATGTCGCATGTTGTCTTGATTTTGCTTTATTATATTTTTTTTTGTACTCTTTTCCTTGCTTTTAATTAATTTTGTACCATTTGTATTTAATTTTTTTTTGTCTATATGTGTAACAAAAGTTGACTTAGGTTGTACCTTTTATTTTGTAAAAAAAACTGTTTATAATAAAAAACATTAATTCAGAAATTGATTTTTATTAGATTTTTCGTAACAATAATTAAACTAATAGCAATGACTTTAATAGCGGTAAAAATAACGAGTATAAAAAATAAATACTCGTACGCAACGAGAAACAAACACGTTCACGCAATGAGAGCAACGACACGCGTACAATAAAAAATGAAACGTGGCATAGCCAGAACAACAACGCGTGCACAATTAAAAGCGACTCGCATACGCTGGGTGCGAATTGAGACCATCAGCGCTAATCTGACGGACAAAATTGGGGTATGACACCTGGCTCCTCTCCACTCTCTCAGAATCAGTCCTTCCTAGGGTTCTTTCATGCAAGCACTCTCATCAAGTATGGGATCGAATTCACACCCATTATTACGCTCATTTGAAAGCTCGCACTCTCCAACTGCGTTCTGAATTCAAGAACACCAAAAAAAATAATCGTTCCATCAATGAGTATCTGATGCGAATTCACACCCTAGCTGATTCCCTTCTTGCAATCGGCGAACCTATCTCTGATCAAGACAAGATCGATGTTGTTATGGTTTACCCGAGGATTACAACACTTTCGTTATGATGATTTACGGGCGCACTGATTCGCCTTCACTGTCACAAAGTGAATCCCTCCTCCTGGTACAAGAAGCACATTGAGAAACATCGCCAAGAATTGTCCAGCACACCTGTCTCTGCCAATCTTGCGCGCACTACACAAGGCTCTCGCTTCAACTCTGCAAGCTTCAGAGGGCGAGGCAGAAATGTTTGAGGAAGGGGACATGGCCGTGGCAACCTTCACAGCTATGAGAACTCAACCTCAACTAATGGTGAAGCCAGGCAAACATGTCAGCTCAGTGGCAAAAATGGCCACACTGTGTTCAATTGTTGGTATCGGTTTGATGAAGGGTTCCAACCTAGTCACAATGGTGGCACATCACATAATCGTTCAAAGAATCAAGACTCCACCAAATCCAAAGACAATGAGACATCTGAAGGTAAATCATCTCAACCTAATGTCAACTTAGCATCTACTGCTACTGAATTTGAATCCACCACCATGGATAATGAGGCTTGGTATCACGATACAGGTGCGTCTCACCATGTTACTCCTGATAGCTATAATCTTGAACACAGTACACCATATAATGGCACTGCTAATGTTTCTGTAGCTAATGGTGAAGAAATCCCAATCAAATATGTAGGCACTACTAGAATAGCTTCACAATTCACTCCAAAAGTTATTTTGAAATTGAAAAAGCTATTACACGTTCCTACAATCACTAAAAATCTTCTGTCAATTTCTAGGTTTTCTAAAGATAACAATGTCTTTTTTGAATTTCACTCCAATTTTTGTCTTGTAAAATCACAGGTAACTAAAAGAGTGTTACTCAAAGGCATTAAAGGTCGTGATGGACTCTATTCTTTCAAGATTTTTCCTATTCATATCACTACTAAACCAAAAGTCAAAATTAGATTTCCTACTTCACAAAAATGTAATCCTGCTGTGAATAATGTAGTTTCTAGTGCTTACAATTCATCTTCTCCTAGAGCATATAGCCTATGGCATTCTAGGCTAGGGCATGCCAATGTACAAACAGTTAATACCATTCTCAAATTGTATGATATTCCTTTATGCAATAAAACTGATTTGACTGTTTGCAAGTCTTGTTGTATTGGTAAGGCACATAGGCTACATGCATCTGCATCCACCACCACACACACTGATCTTTGGGGTCCATCACCCTCTCCTTCTAAGTCTGGCTATAGCTATTACATTGCATTTGTTGACACTTGCACCAAATTCACTTGGATATATTTTCTTAAGAACAAATCTGATGCACTAACAGCTTTCACTCAGTTTCATGCTTTAGTTAAGACCCAATTTTCTGCCAATATTAAAGCTGTGCAGTCTGACTCTCGGGGTGAATTTAAACCCTTCACTAAACACTTGACCACCCTTGGAATCCTTCATAGACTCACCTGTCCATACACTTCACACCAAAATGGAACAGTTGAAAGAAAACATCGCCATATAGTTGAAATGGGCCTCACTTTACTCTCTCATGCTTCCTTACCCATTACTTACTGGGACCATACCTTCACTACTACCACTCACCTTATCAACAGATTACCCACAACTGGGTTACCTACATTCATCTCACCATATGAAGCCTTACATCACACCACCCCTGATTATAAATTGCTAAGGGTTTTTGGATGTGCATGCTACCCACTTCTTAGACCATAT
>CM076846.1:154036405-154287981 GCA_039519185.1 Astragalus membranaceus | reverse complement strand
CTGTTTTTGCTGTCAAAATGTTGCTGTTTTCCAATTAAATTATGTGCTGTTGCTGTTTTGTTAATGAAATATAAGCTGCTGTTTTCTTTGAAAATGACGTTTTGTTATTGAAACATGAGCTGCTGTTTTCTTTGAAAATTATGTGTTGTTTTCCCAATTGAAAAGGTGGTGTTTCTTTTTTTAAATTTTAAATGTGTTGTTAATCACTTCTAAATGTGTGTTTTCTCAAACTTAAAGGTGATGTTTCCTCCTAAATTATAAGCGTGACGTTCCCTTCTGGATTTAAATGCGTTGTTACTAATAATGTGATTGTGATGTTTATAAAATGCATATTAATGGTGAATATATCTTGGTGATTGGTGAGTATATAAATTATTGGTGAGCAATATAAATACATCATGTGGTGTTTTGGTGTCATGGTGCATAGTCATGGTGTCGCATCATCATATGCATTTATGGTGAATAGGCCTCGGTCTCCTAAAATGTTTTGGTGTTTGGTGAATGCCCTCAAGGCAATTTTGGTGATGGATCCACATGCATATGCCCAGTGGAGTTTTGGGTTGCATTTCATGCATTGCATACACGTCCTGTGTTTGACTGCGTCTTCTTGAACTAATGGTGTAACTGTATTCTGGGTGTAACTGCATTTGGTGTAACTGTATTGACGGTGTAGTTAAATTGATGGTATCCCTGGTGTGCCTATTATACTGTGTTTTTTGTTTTATCTATTATTATCCATGTATTGAGACTCACCCTACTGCGTCGTGTTGCCTCGTATGTCGGCAACCTGCAGGTGACGGTGACTGAAGGTGGCTAGAGATCCTTCTTCTAGTATGGTCGAGTCGGCTCTGATACGTAGCGCCGGGGGGGAATGTTTAGCTTGTTAATTCCGTTATATTCTGAACTAAGCTGTTAAGCTGCTAATTCCACTGCTGTAGTATTTTGTCCTCGGACATTGTTGGTGCTGTGTATCATTTACTGAAGTTATTTTAATTAATTGTGTTGGAGTTTTATTTAACCAATATTTTGGAGTTTTGTCTATGGTATTTAAATGTGGCACCCTCGGGTGGTCTCACTAAGAGTTTTTACGCACTCTGATTTTTTTTAAATCATGTAAATAGTAGCTTATGTAGAGAGGGGGTGTTACATTAGTGGTATCAGAGCAGTTCGGTCTGTCCGGCCGGTAGTCGAGTCGTCGTGTTGAGTAACATTGAGTTTGTTACTCGTTTCTGAATTCGGTTTTCTGTTGCAGTGCTAGAATGGCCAGACGGGACGATGCTGCACTTGCTGCTGCCTTGCAGGCTATAGCCGGGGTTATGGGTAGCATACCCGGTGTTGTTAATGACGGGACGCGCAATTTGGCTACATTCCAGAGAGAGAACCCACCCACCTTTAAGGGTCGGTACAACCCGGATGGAGCGTTGTCATGGCTGAAGGAGATAGAGCGGGTCTTTCGTGTCATGGAGTGTACTCCAGCTCAGAAAGTGAAGTTTGGGACTCATATGTTAACGGAGGAAGCTGAAGACTGGTGGATGGGAATGTTGCGAAGGTTAAGAGATGCTGGCGAGGAAGTGACTTGGGAGGTTTTCACAAGAGAGTTCAAGAGAAAGTACTACCCTGAGGATGTGCGAGCCAAGAATGAAGTGGAGTTTTTAGAGCTGAAGCAGGGAGACAAGACTGTGGCTGATTATGCCGCCAAGTTTGAGGAGCTGGCCCAATTCTGTCCTTATTATGCTAATGATGCCAATTCTGAATTTTCAAAATGTGTCAAATTCGAGAGTGGTCTGCATCCTGATATAAAGAAAGCAATTGGATATCAAGAGATTCGGGTCTTCGCTAGATTGGTTGATAAGTGTAGGATCTATGAGGAAGACAGTTCTGCTGCTTACACGGCTGTGAAGGAGAAGAGAAATTCTCAGTTTAGGGGAAAGCCCTATGATGTTTCAGGTGGTAAGGGCAAGGGAGAGGAGAGTTCGGGCAGGAAGCCAAGTGGGGGAGACGCTACTGCGGGCATTGTGTGTCACAAGTGTGGTAAGCCGGGACATAAGAGTCCAGATTGCATGGTCTACAAGTGCTTCAAGTGTGGGAAGGAAGGTCATGTAGCTGCTAAGTGTGAGAAGCAAGACGTGGTCTGCTACAACTGTGGGGAAATGGGGCACATTAGTACCAAGTGTCCAAAGCCGAAGAAGGAGAGGTCTAGCGGGAGAGTGTTTGTCCTAGCAGGTTCGGAGCCTTCGGAGGAGTGATGATTGCATTTAGAGGTACGTGTTTCGTTTAGGGCGCTCTGCTAGAAGTTAATGTTTGTTGTGATGAGTGTTAAGCTTTGCATGTCCATAATAGCTCAATTTTCGAGGACGAAAATGTCTTAAGTGGGGGAGAGTTGTAACGCCCCAAAAATGATTAAGTAAATAATTAGATAATTTAATTAAATAATATTTTAGTTGGCCTTATTAAAATAAATATAAGGTAATTCATTAATTTGAGGAGTGGGGTGTAGTAGAAAAACGGGGAGTGTTTTAATTAAATAGGGAAGATATGAGAAAGTAATTAGGGGTGCAGTTAGGGCCCAGTGGAGTTAAGTGGCCCAAACCCAATTAATAAAACAGTAGGGTCTTAGGAGAAACCCTCATTAGAAACAAAATATCAAAAATTGGAAAGTGAGAAGAGGAGAAGAGAGGGAGTGCGACGGCTAGGGCAAGAAAAGGAGAGGGATTGCGTGAAGGCCAAGGAGGAAGGAGGAAGGCGTGGAGTGTTGGTGTTTTGGGAGGGGTTCTCTTGGAAGCTTTGACGTTATCTCTTTCAATTAATAAGGTAAGGGGGCTCTCGTTCATAGTTAATAATTTATAAACCACGAAATCATGGGGATTAGGTGTTAGGAGTGGTTGTTTAAATTGGTTCATGAAATATTTGAGTGATTGGGTGATCGTTTGATGTACATGCGACTGAATGGAATTGTTATGCGAATATTCAATTTATAAACCCGTGATTGTTGGTGTTAAGGTGAGCTACAGGAATTTAACACAATATGGGGTGTAGTAGGTGTTAATTGATGTGGAGATGTTTGGTTGTTAAATTGATATAATTGTATTGCCGTTTTATAATATATATATATATATATATATATATATATATATATATATATATATATATATATATATATATATATATATATATATAGTGCTGTTTGTGCTGTTTTATGAACAATATAATTGCTGTTGATGTTTATAACATCTATATGTGGCTGTTTTTGCTGTTTTATTAACTGTATATGCTGCTGTCACGGTTTTATAAAATGCATAGGTTGCTGTTTGTGCTGTTTTATAAAATAGATATGTGCTGTAATTGTTTCATGAAATGGGTATATTGCTGTTTTTGTGTTTTATAAAACGTATAAGTGCTGTTGGTGTTTTAGAAAATGTATATGTTGCTGTTTGTCTCGTTCTTATGAAATGTATATATGCTGTTGCCATTTTATAAAATATATGTGTTGCTGTTTTGGTTTTATAAAATGTATATGTTGCTGTTTTCGCTATTTTATAAATTAAAATAGGTGCTGTTTTTGTCGTCAAAGTGTTGCTGTTTTCCAATTAAAATGGGTGCTGTTTTTGCTGTCAAAATGTTGCTGTTTTCCAATTAAATTATGTGCTGTTGCTGTTTTGTTAATGAAATATAAGCTGCTGTTTTCTTTGAAAATGACGTTTTGTTATTGAAACATGAGCTGCTGTTTTCTTTGAAAATTATGTGTTGTTTTCCCAATTGAAAAGGTGGTGTTTCTTTTTTTAAATTTTAAATGTGTTGTTAATCACTTCTAAATGTGTGTTTTCTCAAACTTAAAGGTGATGTTTCCTCCTAAATTATAAGTGTGACGTTCCCTTCTGGATTTAAATGCGTTGTTACTAATAATGTGATTGTGATGTTTATAAAATGCATATTAATGGTGAATATATCTTGGTGATTGGTGAGTATATAAATTATTGGTGAGCAATATAAACACATCATGTGGTGTTTTGGTGTCATGGTGCATAGTCATGGTGTCGCATCATCATATGCATTTATGGTGAATAGGCCTCGGCCTCCTAAAATGTTTTGGTGTTTGGTGAATGCCCTCAAGGCAATTTTGGTGATGGATCCACATGCATATGCCCAGTGGAGTTTTGGGTTGCATTTCATGCATTGCATACACGTCCTGTGTTTGACTGCGTCTTCTTGAACTAATGGTGTAACTGTATTCTGGGTGTAACTGCATTTGGTGTAACTGTATTGACGGTGTAGTTAAATTGATGGTATCCCTGGTGTGCCTATTATACTGTGTTTCTTGTTTTATCTATTATTATCCATGTATTGAGACTCACCCTACTGCGTCGTGTTGCCTCATATGTCGGCAACCTGCAGGTGACAGTGACTGAAGGTGGCTAGAGATCCTTCTTCTAGTATGGTCGAGTCGGCTCTGATACGTAGCGCCGGGGGGGAATGTTTAGCTTGTTAATTCCGTTATATTCTGAACTAAGCTGTTAAGCTGCTAATTCCACTGCTGTAGTATTTTGTCCTCGGACATTGTTGGTGCTGTGTATCATTTACTGAAGTTATTTTAATTAATTGTGTTGGAGTTTTATTTGACCAATATTTTGGAGTTTTTTCTATGGTATTTAAATGTGGCACCCTCGGGTGGTCTCACTAAGAGTTTTTACGCACTCTGATTTTTTTTAAATCATGTAAATAGTAGCTTATGTAGAGAGGGGGTGTTACATGTCCTGGTGCATAGTAGTGAGGTCCCCTCTCTGCCACCAGTAGTGGAATGCCCACTACTATTGATACGAGCCACTAGTTAACTACCATGTAGTCCTTCCTTGTCTTTTAGTGTGGACGCGTCTTGATAGGTACAATCTCTATACAGAGGCACGCAGTGAATGTAGATGTCCCCTATAGTAATATGTCGGTACTTTTGGCACCCCTCGAGTCATCCAGTTGGTTGGCCCTTATGGGTTCCTCCTTGGCTATCCCGCCAGGTCGGTGATCCAGACACCCCTGGTACACAACCCTTCAAGTTCCGGGCCCTTCAGGGAGAATGTGCTCTAAGCCCTTCAGGGTGGACGATATTTGCGGTTGTCTCGTTCGTGTTGTTGTTGACCACGTTTATGTTAATTGTAATACATTCTTCGTTTTGAATAAACTCTACTGGTTGTTCGTCGCGCTCTTTTGCTCTTCTTCGTCTTCCTCTTGAGCTGAGGTCTTGGCCAAAGTGCCAGAGTTCGACTCCTTTCTTCCTCATACTTTCCCCCTTTTTTGGGTTTGTTTGGGTTGGGTTAAAAACTTGCATTTTTTCTATTATACCCAAACCAACCCAACCTAGTGAAGAGCGGCACTCTACCAGGAAAACGCGTTTTTTCGGCGGAAAAAATCCGCAAAAAATGCACCAAATCCGCTGGAAAAGTGACGTTTTCGGCTGATTTTTTCCGGCGGTAAAACGCTTGCAGGTAATGTTTACTGGCAGAATTTCCGCCGGTAATTTCTGGCGGATTTTTCCTCTGGTAATTTCCGGCGGATATTTTCCGGCAGTAATGCACATTTCCGGCGGATTGTTTTTTAAAAAAAAAAAAAATTGAAAAATCTGCCGAAAACGCGCATTACCGGCAGATTTTTCCGTTAGTAATTTCCGGCGTATTTTTTTTTTGAAAAATCCGCCGGAAATGCACACTACTGGCGGATTTTTTTAAAAAAAAAAATTAATTTTTTTTCAAATTTTTTCGTATTTTAATATTTAATATATAATTTAATAAGAAGAAAGAAAAATGAAAATGAAGTAGAATATGAGAAAAAATGATATAGAACAGAATGAGGAGCAATAAAGGAATGAGAATGGAGAAGTATCAATGAATAAGAATGAAAGAGGTTATGAGAAGAAATAATATAGGAGAGAATAAAAATGACGAAGTAAGAAGGAATAATAATGAATGAGAGTATGAGAAGTAATAATATAGAAGAGAATAAGAATGAAGAAGTAAGAAGGAATAAGAATGAAGAAGTGAGAATGAATGAGAAGAAAGAAGAAAGAGGAAATATAGAAGAGAGATATGTAGAGAAATTTATGGAGATTGGAGGAGAGTATGAGAAAAAAGAAGAAAGATAAGATAGGAAAAATGTAGAAAAGAATGAGAAAGAAATAAAGAGTGAAATGAGAGAATGAGAAGAGTGTAGGAGAAAGTTTTATTATAGGCATTTTCGAACGGTTCCAGCGGATTTTTCCGTCGGTAATGTACATTTTCGGCGGATTTTTAAAAAATAAAAATAATTTTTTTTTGATAAATCCGTCGGAAACGCGCATTACCGGCGGACTTTTCCGCCACTAATTTCTGGCGGATTTTTTCTGCCGATAATTCACATTTCCGACGGACTTTTTAAAAAAAAAATTAATTTTTTTTTGCCAAATTTCCGCCGGAACCGTACCGGCGGAAAAAATCCGCCAGAAAAACCCATTTTTCTTGTAGTGGGTTGGTTCAGAAGATATTTATAATTACATGATATTCTATATCATAAATAGTTCAACATTGAGGATCCGTTTGATTTGCAAACAACTAAGTACTGGTACTGGACAACCTTTTTTGTCCAGTACATTATTTGGTGAAAAATGGACAACACGGGTAAAAAATTGTAAATTTACTATAATCCCCTTTCTATTATTTATAAAGATTGTATATAACAAATATTATATATAATTATAACATTATAAAGAAAATTAGGGGAGGGAGAAAATGGGAGAGAGAGAGAGGGAGATTGAGAAAGAGAGAGAAGGAGAGGAGAAGATATAAGAGAGATAAGAGGAAATAGGAGAGAGGTGGAGAGTGGGAGACAGAAAGAGAAAGATGTCATGAAATGAGAGGATATAAGAAAGATGGGAGGAAAGGGGAGAGAGAGAGAGAGAGAGAGAGAGAGAGAGAGAGAGAGAGAGAGAGAGAGAGAGAGAGTATTGAGTAGAAAATAAAAATAATATCTTGGTATTTTTTGAGTGAACAAAAAATTGTACTCTGAGACAGAAAATTGTACTGTGATTTTGTGAGGGATAAAAAATTGTTCAGTACTATGAACAGTTTCCAAATCAAACAGGATACAATTCGAGTTGTCCAATCCAGTCCTATAGCGAATCAAACGCACCATTAGACTAAATTCTACAATTTAAAATTTAACCACTTGAACTAAATTCACTACTAGAAAAACAAAAATTAGTGACATCGTTGTCGCTAAACAGCTAAAAATTCATCACAAAACCATTTTCACGACGGAGTTTGTGACAGACAAACATTCGTAACCGAATTTGGCGTCACAAAAAGTTTTGCAAATGATAGTGAAACATGTCGCTATTTGCGAGGGAAAACGCCCCTCACAAAAATAAAAAACCTGTCACAAAACAGAGACATTAATCGGATTTCAAAGAGGAATTTCGCCGCTATTTGCGAGAAAAATAGTCGTCGTTAATAGTGAGAGATAAATTTCGTGGCTAACAATGAGGGATAAATTTTGTCGTTAACAATGAGGGATAAATTCCATCTCTAATGATTAAGGACAAGTTTCCTCCCTAACAGCGAGAGACACTATTCCTCTCTATTAGTGAGGCATTTCTGGTGAGAGTTTTTTAAATTTATCCACATGTAATTGGAATAGATTTTTAATCTCAAACTAGTGATGCTTTAAATTTAATATGAAGGTTAATAGTTATAAATTTTATGCGCTTCACTAATTTAAAACATATGCTACAAAATCATTTAAAAATAGATATTAGAAAATTTTTAAAAAGCATACAAACATATTTCATATTACTAACAAACCATGAGTAATGTCAATTCATCAAATATATGAACATTTTAGTTTCACAAAACTAATAGTTTACAAACCAATTCAACAAAAGACACCTCAAAGATTTGCATCTAGTTCATCATAATACTCATTATCATATTGTTGATCATCCTCGTTTGTAGGTGGAGGTGGAGGCGGATGACTTAGGGAAAAAGTCTTCATAAATCGATGCATCTGCTCATGTGTTGCAAGAATCTTACCCAGTTACTTAAGACCTTGCTTTTTAGCAGTCAAGTTAGAAACTTCAGCTCTTTTGCTCATATATTTTTGTAAGAAGGTTTGTAATTTCTGCCTTCAGGATCTAAACCAAATATATTTTTCCCTTATTGTCTACACCTCCAATAAGGTCTAAGAGATTTTTTTGTCAGATTACTAGCTAGACACACCACTTCTTGTGTCTTTTGACTTTAAATTTAAAACAAATTGTCTTTACAATTTTTTTTAAAAAATAGACAACAAATTTATCCTCTAATAACTTTGATTATCAATGAATAATTATATGTTGGTAATTCTTAAATAATGGCCACATGACACTCATGAGCAATACTCTAGATTTAATTCCTTTATTGTGATAACTTCATCTTAAAGGAGTTATAGTCATATTAATAAAATTTCAATAAACATATAGCTCCTTTTTGTTGGAGTACAATGGCGTCTGCCGTATACCAAGTACTGCCAAACGTGTGAGATTCTTCCAAGTCATTATTTTTATGTTTAAGTAACGGTCATGATGATAGGCACAGCAACACTGTATAGTTAACGAACTTAGGTTTACGGCTTGCAAACCACACGTGCGCTTTTGACCATTACGACTTCCTTCGGAAAGGTCAAGACTCAAGAGGGGCCCTTTTCTCTTCTATCCTAGGTAATAAGCCCTAATCCTAACCCTCTTTTTTACTTTCACTTCCCAAACACTCCTTCTTCTACACTCTATACTCTCTACTCTCTACTCTCTACTTCACTCGACTCGCAATTGGAAATTGGAATCAATCAAACTCTTCCGTCTTCAATTCATTCTCTAAGGTATCGCATTCTCTACTTTTACATTAGTACTCTGTTTCTTTTTTCCCGCTTCATTACCTCTTTTGTGTTTTCGTTTTCTTGATCAATTTTCGGCGTTGTTTGTTTCATCAATTATTGCTTCAATTATCGATTTCAAGTAGCAAAATCATTGCTTTTGATACGTAAATCATGAATTGTTGTTTACCTTTATCGTTTCTGTTATAGTATTTGTTTAATAGGGAAAGCACGGCGTTTTCTTTAGCATAGATTTTCATCGAATTAGTTTACTCTGTGAATAATGGATAATGGAGAGTACCAATTGTGACTTCAATTATGTTGTACGATTTTCCTTTTCGTTAGGTTTTTGAATATTAATATCTGTGATTTGGTTTCTTTGATCTTTTTTGAAATTGGTAACGTTTCAATTTGTTTCAGCTGTCACGTGTTTATCTTTATTGCTGAAATTAATGAATATATGTATTTAGGTTTTGTGTTTGTATTCGAGTTATGAAATTTCGCTATATGATCGACACGTTTCGCTTTCCCTGAACATTTATGATTCTGTTTTATAGGGATTACTTAGCGAAGCAGGATGCCAGCAATGCGGTATCCGACAAATTTAGATACGTTGAAACAGAAGTTACATATTCACAGGAAGCTTGGTAGTCTGAAAGCGTGCAAGTATTTCGAACTTATCAGGAGATTTCTCGGTCAAAAAATTGACAAACGTAATTTTGACAGGCTCTGCATATCAACTATTGGGAGAGAAAATGTTCACCTTCATAATCATTTCATCATATCAATCTTGAAGAGTGCAGGTCTCCCAAATACAGCTCTGCCAAGACAGAGAACAGTAGAAGGTTCTTTGACCACGAAAACACCAAATGGGTGCAATAATCTCCGGTTTCTATGCAAGGATCGTCCTCATTCAATTCGAAAATGTAGGACCCCAAATTTGCGGGGCCATAGGTTCAAAGTCGGTCCCAGCCCTCTTGGTCTTCCTGGGAAGAGCAGCAGCATTGGAATTGAGGGTTCAGTCCCTAAAATTTACGAGCAGCAAAGTAATATCCCTCTTGGTCTTCTTGGGAAGAGCAGCAGCATTGGAATTGAGACTTCCGCCCCTAAAATTCACGAGCAGCAAAGTAATATCCTTCTTGGTCTTCCTGGGAAGAGCAGCAGCATTGGAATTGAGGATTCAGCCCCTAAAATTCATGAGCAGCAAAGTAACATACCTCTTGGTCTTCCCAGGAAGAGCAGCAGCATTGGAAGTGAGAATTCACCCCCTAAAATTCACGAACAGCAAAGTAATATCCTTCTTGGTCTTCCTGGGAAGAGCAGCAGCATTGGAATTGAGGATTCAGCCCCTAAAATTCACGAGCGGCAAAGTAACATCCCTCTTGGTCTTCCCAAGAAGAGCAGCAGCATTGGAAGTGAGAATTCACCCCCTAAAATTCACGAGCAACAAAGTAATATCCTTCTTGGTCTTCCTGGGAAGAGCAGCAGCATTGGAATTGAGGATTCAGCCCCTAAAATTCACAAGCAGCAAAGTAACATCCCTCTTGGTCTTCCTGGGAAGAGCAGCAGCATTGGAAGTCAGAATTCACCCCCTAAAATTAACGAGCAGCAAAGTAATATCCTTCTTGGTCTTCCTGGGAAGAGCAGCAGCATCGGAATTGAGGATTCAGCCCCTAAAATTCACGGGCATCAAAGTAACATCCCTCTTGGTCTTCCTGGGAAGAGCAGAAGCATTAGAAGTGAGAATTCACCCCCTAAAATTCACGAGCAGCAAAGTAATATCGATCTGCATTATGTAGGCAGCAGGCTCCCTGTATCTGTGGATGATGGTGGGCGGGTTGGTAAGGATTCTGAAATCCTAGCCATTACTAGAAGTCCTATACGAGCACCTCTTGCTATTCCCACCTACAATGATAGAGCTCGAAAGGTTTTACATAAAAGATTACGATCTGGTATTGTCACTGATACCTGTCAAAGTACTGGTCAGCTACCTGATACACAATGTTTGACGAAAAGGTTGAAGAAAAATTTGGAAACAGAAGGATTGGAGATCTCAGCAGATGCAGCCAACTTGATGAATAATGCGCTTGATGTTTACCTCAAAAGATTGATAAAACCCTGTTTGGATTTAGCTGCTACAAAGTCTGTAAAAAAAATTAGTTATCCTATCCGACTTGGTTGGAGCCAGTTGCCAAGGAGTAGGCCTGCTTCTTCATCAATCTCTGACTTCAGAACAGCAATAGAGTTGAATCCTACCATACTAGGGGAAAATTGGCCTCAGCATTTTGAGGAGATTTGCCTTCGCGCTTCAGAAGAATGATGAGTTAAAACAGGCTCAAGATATTGGTCCAAGCTGTAGATATGAACTTTTCCTCAAAGTAGTGACTATATTGGAATGGGTTAGTTCACTCTCAATCTGACATTGAGTTTTTACTCATTGACATTGCTGACGAACATAGAAGTGGATATGTAGGAAGTTTTCAATTTGGCAACCATAACATGTATAGGTTTTCGCCTGGATAGTTTGCCGTGGGACATTTTCGAATTTTATATCATAAAAGTTACTAACGATTAGAATCAAGTTTGCTGAATGATATCTTAACGATATCTGTGGAATTTTTCTTCATTTTTTTTAAGAATTTGTTTCATAAATCTTATATTCGGTCTTTCTAGACCTAATAAAAATTATAGCTTTTCTCTGTACCTGCTTATATAAAAGCCACTCATGAATTTATCTCTAATGAAACTGTCATCCTATTAGTTTGTTACAATTGCATATAGACCGGTCTTCATGTGCATATTATCATCAATTCATACTCATTCAGTCATGTTTCTCTTATTTTGTTACTTTGTACATTTTCTAAATGTCGAAATGGCAGAGAATTAAAGAAAAATGAAAAATCCCAAAAAACTACTTTATTTTTAGATAATGTATATTTAAACAGCAGGTAAATTTTTTGACTTTTACTTGTGCATCTTGGGGATCTAGAGACTAGAGATGTGAATGCGAGTACTCTGTATGAAACGGTATTCTATTTTAAAAATTTGATTATAAGTACTATAGCTATTGGTAGGGTCAGTGTGTTTTAATTTGTCAGGGATTGAATTTGATGCGACACACCTGAGAAGCACCACGGATTTACCTTTCCGGCTGTGTAAAAAAAATTGAATGTGCAATTACTTACTTTGATTTAAATTCCAAGCACTTAGTTTCTTGCCTTCTGTTTGTATGTTTCAAGAGCATATAATCGCACGCCTGCAAGTTTTTGTGGTTCTAGAGTCTTTGTGACAATTCTCTACATCTCACCTCCAGTCTTGTGATGTATAAATTGTCATTTGAATGAGCAGAATATGAATCTGTTATCTGTATCTTGGCCTTGCTTAAAGAATTTATGTACTTTCCCTTGTGGTGGATATATTTAGAGACAAGTGAGTTTTTTTCTTGATAAGGGTTACAGGTTAAACGATGTCTCTTACCCAGTGCATAGGATATTCTCTTACTAACATTTCTCGGAGCATTTCTTTGCAGATTGTTTATGTCTCTTGTCACAGCATGAGGTATGTTTTAGACTACTCACCTCATTAAATCTTCACATGGCCTTGTGTGAAAATTACTTCTCTCTCTTTTTGTAAATGGATTTTGATGTATCCCACTCATATTATCATTGAAGGAAGTGATATGCATAAAAGTTTCACATGATCAGGTGAAAAAAATTAATATGCTTGGATTCATTTCCATTCATATGCATGAATTTGAATTTACCCTTGATCAAGTTGTTAGCCCTTGCTTAACAGATTCCGGGGAAAATGTTGATTCCTGTACTGATAATATATCCTTTTAATGCAGGTAATTTGGCCTAAAAAGCTGGCTGAAAGGTAATTTCACAGTGAAACATTAAATTGGCAACAAACTTATTTCCAAACATGCTAATAGATTCAGGTCCTCAAATCCTTTCAACAACAAAAAAACACTCTTATTAATTTTTTATAAACAATTCAAAGTTCTTCAATTTGGAGGACTTCGAATCATTTGGAACATTACAAACAAAGAAAAACTCACTCTCCTGTCTCCCCTTAAATTCCATTCCTGAACGTCGAACTTAATTTATTAGGAAACAATTTTATTAACAACAAATAAATCTTGTCACGAATTCCGCCTCCTGTAAAAACGTAACTTTTGCGTTTCTCCGTATAGACAGACATGCACTGTTTTGTTTCCGACTTTGTGTCGTGTTATCATCTTATAGCACGGAACAATCAGTACGAATCTTTCCATTTCTTGCAGTCTTGACTCCAACGCGACCCAATTTGGTCATTGCAGCGACAAAGTTGGCATTGAAGGTATTGGTATTAGAAGCAAAGGAATTAACAGTAGCCTTTGACCTTGTATCCGTGAAGAGGATTTGATCCGAGGTAAATAAACCTTTCCCTTGTTGAAGGTTTTGGTAATAAACATTGTCGAATTTTCGCGGGGTTGTTGGGTCCATGTTGATGGCTATTTGTGGATCTACATTTCTAGGACACATTTGTTGTAACTGAGCTGCATATTGCTTGTTAAGTGTAGGGTCCACTGGACTTTGGTTGTTGAAGTTGAATATTCTATTGGAGAACCTGTCGCAGTGAGAGAATCCAAGAGTGTGTGCTCCTGTAAATTGCAAAATGACAATTAGCACGTTCCTATAGGGAACATTATGTACTGTTTTCTTCAGACTTCACATTACTCACCACGTGTTTTCGTTTTCTTCAGACTTCTTCACATTATTAGACAATTCAAGCTTGTGTTGTTTTAATTAAAAAATTCACAAGAGAACAAAATACAAAATTTCATACTGATATTCAATAATAGTAGTATCTAGAAAACCTAATCTTGATTAACTATTTAGGTAATTTTTACAGTTTGTTGACAATCACTACTATAAACGTTTAAATATTTTTTTAATGATATAATAATGTTAAATTTATTTTCTTTGATTGTGGATTAATTAATATTAAAATTCAATTTGAGAATTATTATTATTGTAAAAAATACTTACATTCAATGATGAGCCGTGACATCATTGAAATATTCTTTTGGGAGGTTAAGTGAAAAAGACGTAAAACCAAACAAGATTGTGACACCATTTAATTAATTTAACATTTCATGTAAAATAATTAAGGTAGTTAACGAAAGTATCAACACAAGACAGAATTCCAATACTATACTAAAGTAAACAAACTCTAGAGCTAAGATAATTATATTTATTTGTATGATGCGTTTGTCTGTCTACCCAAAACGTAATGGAAAGAATCTTAACTGCTCCTTTATCAAAATGAGTCTCTCTCTTTCTTAGTCATCCATTTTAATAGAGTTAATATGTTTAAGAATTTCTAGACTCTAGATTTTAGCAGCTAATAAGAAGATCTATATGTTAATGAAACATCCATTTAAAATAATGGCACACGCATTACCTGAGAGGGCAATCATGTCAGTTTGAGTGAGTCCATTTGCTGCAAAGAGGGAATTGAGCTGATTCAAATTAAATGATGGCTGAGGAAGCCTCCCATTTACATCTGAAGCTCTTGAAACTAGCCCATCAAATCTTCCCAATTCAACCGTATACGATGGCCCACCAGCCTGTACATTTATTAATTGATTAATTACTCATTTTCTAATAAATAATTTCAAACATAGATTAGACCGACGAGTCATCATAAAAAAAGTGTTGTTGAAAGAAGAATACAAACCAGTACAACAACATCACGGGTAGCCAAAGCAAGAATATCAGCACAAGAGACTTTGTTTCTGCACTGTGGAACAGCATCCAGTGCTGCTTTTGCTTTAATCACTGTATCAAATCCATCACCCGCCAATGAAAGATTATCAGAATGATCTTTCTCTGCTTTGTTATTTCCACTTGATGCCACTAAAACTGAGGCATCACAACCCTGTAACAATAATTATAATAATAACTAATCAACAACAAAATTAAAATAATATTATTGGACTATAAAGAAATAATAGTATATTAGAATAAATGATTACCTGAACAAAACAATCGTGAAAGAAGAGACGAAGTGTGGCAGGAACAGTAACAAAAGTTTGTTGAAATTTCTTTTGAACAGCACTTCTAACAATGGTTTGAACATTGGGGCATGTACTAGCATAGAAGTTTGGACTAAGCTGTGCAGAACTGGGATAAAGACACAGCATTAATGTTAATGAGAGTGAGGACACAAGCATGAGATTAAGAACACCCATTTTGCTACAGAGGGAGAAAAGAAAATGAAGAGATTGTTGCTGTTGTAAAGATGTGGGAAAATATGAGGGGGTATATAATGAGCCACAAAGTTGTGGGTGGTCACTACTCACGAGCTAGCCAGCCACTTGTCTTAAGAAACTTTTCAAACATACAGTATATATCTTTAACAGAAGCAAAGTTTAATTATTATTCTTTGAATAATAATAATAATAATAATAGTAGTAAAATTGGTTGGCTTCGATAGGGACACGGTTGAACTATTATTATTGACTATATATATAGCCGCCTTCGTCTCATTCAAATACTACTAACTAACTAACATCTTTAATCCATCTCAAATCACGGATTTACTTGAATCAACCATATAATTAAATTCCATGTTTCTAAAAAGTAAGTTGATAAAATGTTTAGAATCTTTAGATTCATAAAAAAGAAGGTGAGCCAGTGGCTGCTAAATTCATTGATCACCACGTTGACGTTAAGGTTTGGGAATTTGAATGTTATTCCCGTTAAAGTTACTTTTATTTGGTTCCTTCCGAGCTCTAACTAACTAGGCCGGCCCCAGCAAAAATAATGTACATTCTTGGAATGGTTGAGTTAAAAACAGAAGAAGACGCTGGTCGATTCTGGCCAGCTGGGTAGCAGATTATTTTAATTAGTGTAGTACTACAGTATTGTTTATTTCATTCATACTAGTACTTTATAGTTGATATAGTAGTATTATTAGCCTATTTAGGCGCTTAAGAATCCCGCAGGACATGTGCCGAGAGAAAGGACAATCATCATCCTTACAAAGCAGACATATATAGATATTTAATTTAAGAGAACTACTGTTTGTTCATCCATCAACTCAATTGTTGCATTTTAATAATTAATAATAATTGGATAGGTGTTAACTAGCGTCGACTAGCAGAGTGTGCGGCACATCTGGTTCTGGATCTGGTGTATTATACTCGATTGCTGTATGGACTGGGGATGCTCCTGTGTACTACTTCCGTCCTAAATTATATTATACGACCTTTTAGCTAAAAAAATTTGTCCCATAATACACGACCATTTTGAATTCTAATAAAACATTAATATTTCTTTCCTACTACACCATTTATTATTTAATAACATCTCTTTCATAACTCTACTAATTTATCTTCTCAATGTCATCATTAATAATGTTAACTTGGTAAATTAACTCACAATTTCTCTTTCCCATACAAAATTAACTACTTTTCTTAATATGTGTGAATTAACCCAAAACGACATATAATATGGGACGGAGGGAGTAGTTCCTTCCAAAACAGTCCCATTCAAGAATACTTGATGAGTGATGTTTTGGAAAGTCAACGTTGCAGATCAATATAAATTAGATTGACAGATCAATTTCGATCTATTACATATTCAACCAATAATTTGGGTGTCAACGTTGCAGATCTAAAGGCATGGGTATTGTGGTCATTTTGATTTTATCACATTTGTAACTATTTTGTTGTTTTATGCTATTAATTTGGATGTTGTGAGACTGCAGGTTTTTTGAACTTCGACTTCAAGCTTTGGGTTCTAGAAGTGGTTTTGTACATAAACACTTTTCTGAGCTTAATTTTGGTTCCATTAACATTCTCAACATACTTTGTCTTCAAGAGTCATGAAATACACATGGCGATATTTAGGAGTTCTCAACCAAACTTATATTTATTGAGAATTCATATTAAAACCTCATTTAAAATTATTCTTACATTGATCATTTAATCTATTTGTTATGCCTATGTGTAAACTCTTACGTGCAAAAAATCTATTTGTTATTTGTTGGCTATACAGTTATTTAGACTTGTTCTACGCACAATGTATGGTAAATCAATATAAATTGTGCGTACGTAAAACTTAGTTCCTCTTGTTTTTCCATTTTGTGCTACTTTTTTCGTCCCACAATGAGTGTCAAATTTGTAAAAAATATTGGTCAAAAATGAATGTCAATTTCCAGTTTTTAATGTAATAATAAATTACTCTTTTCTCGTTGTACCATCTAGTTAATATCATCTGTTTGCATCAATGTCAAGTCATTATTCTCCCTTTTGCATTTATGATAACTGTGAATACGTCGATGCTTCATAAAATTAATTTGAAAAAATTACATCTTTCTTTCTTTTATTGACATTTGACATCCTTTCCTTAATTTGTGTGAAAGACATCTTCACGGGCAGCTAAAATAGTGTCACGGCTAGTGTTAACTTTTTAGGGATGCATAAATTTGGTCGTATGTCTTCTTCCATACAATTAGAATTCATAATTCTAAAGGCTTTTTATGTAAAAGAGGTCATTTGGATCCTCTCCCTCCTTGCTCCTAGGTCAAATTCATAATTCAAATAAAAAATTGATAAATATTAAAATCTAAAAATGTAAAGGTATCATTTAAAAATAATATGTGCATGTATCTCGTATTTTTTTATATATCAGTGTAGTCTTTTCTTATATATCAGTGTTGTTATCCTGTGTTTTTTTATATATTAGTGCAGCTATCCCGTGTTATTATATATATCATTGCAGTTATCCCCGTATTTTTTTATATATCAGTACAGTTATCTCGTGTTTTTTTATGTATCAGTGCAGTTATCTCATAGTTTCAATTGATTATTTGAGTTGATTAGTATATTATAGTAGATAGTAAAAGATAGATAGTAGATTATCAATAAGAAATGTTTGTTTTAGATATTAATCAATAGTTTAAATAGTCATTAAATCTTATTGTTTTTTAGATAGTAGGTTTATAGTAGTCTTCAAAAATTCTAGTTATCAATGACAAATATTAATCTCATGTTTTTTTATATATCAGTGCAATTATCCCGTGTTTTTTTATATATCATTGCAGTTATCTCGTAGTTTTAATTGATTATTTTAGTTGATTAGTTGATTATAATAAATAGTAAAAGATAGATAGTAGATTATCAATAAGAGTGTAAACAGATTTCGGAGTGAAAAAATAAAATTTTAAGGTGATAACTTTTTCCAAAAAAGTGATAGTTTTTTTTTGTTGTTTTTTACTGTGACTCGTTTACATTTTTATAGGTAATTTTAATAGAGTGGTGTTTGTATAAATTTAAAAATTTAGTTAAAAAAGCTAAAGTGAAGTGATAAGAGAAAGAGAAGAATTGTTTATGGAAAAGTAAAAGTAAAGTAAAAAGAAAAAATGAAGAAAGAGAGTGTAAAAGAAAAGTGAAAATGAGGAAAGAGGGTGTAAGAAGAAAGATAAAAAAAAGGAAGAAAGATACTGTAAGAGAAGTGAAAAGAAAAAAGGAGGGAATATTATATAGTATTTTGGTCAAAGTGAAAAGTTTGAGTGGAATTACCAAAATATTCTCAAATAAGACATGTGTCGATGTTTCCAAATGACTCTATATGTATTTTCATTAGTGGTTAATTTGTATAAATACAGTGTAGATAAATATAGTGTAGATAGTGTAGATTAGTTGATTATAATAGATAGTAAAAGATATATAGTCGATTATCAATAAGAGTGTAAACAGATTTTGTAGAGAAAAATTAAAATTTTAAGGTGATAACTTTTTCCAAAAAAGTGATAGTTTTTTGTTGTTGTTTTTTTACTGTGACCCATTTACATTTTTATTGGTAATTTTAATAGAGTGGTGTTTGTATAAATTTAGAAATTTAGTTAAAAAAAGCTAAAGTGAAGTGATAAGAGAAAGAGAAGAATTGTTTATGGAAAAGTAAAAGTAAAGTAAAAGGAAAAAAGGAAGAAAGAGAGTGTAAGAGAAAAGTGAAAATGAGGAAAGACTGTAAGAAGAAAGATAAAAAAAAGGAAGAAAGAGAGTGTAAGAGAAGTGAAAAGAAAAAAGGAGGGAATATTATATAGTATTTTGGTCAAAGTGAAGAGTTTGAGTGGAATTACCAAAATATCTTCAAATAAGACATGTGTCAATGTTTCCAAATGACTCTATATGTATTTTCATTAGTGGTTAAGTTGTATAAATATAGTGTAGATATAGTGTAGATTTGTTACAGTGGCAATAGCGGCTTTTGCTGGTGTATTCGTTGGTTCTTAAGGACGTCACAAATTTTAGAGACTATTTAATACTCCATCCGTTACAGAATATAAGTAAAGATTGGTCAACAAAAGTTGATGTATCTGGTCCAAATTTTGAACTAGATACATCAATTTTTGTTAACCAACTTTTGCTTATATTCTATAACGGAGGGAGTATTTCAATATACTTTAAAGACTTAATAGGAGATGGAGTGTAACCTTAAATACAAAATTGAAGATTTGCTTTTAAATAAATTTGGAGTTAAATAATTTAGTTTCTTTGACTTCTCTGAATCAAGTAAAGATATTAGAAAATAAAATTTTCAACAATAACCAATAATCAAAATAGTAAATTGTTTTTACACTCCACGATTTAGATCATCACTCTTCCACCACTAATCACCAAAACCGCAGATAAATGACTCTATTTTACTAAATAAAGATACATCCAAAATTTGTTCATAAGGCATTACTTTTAAGAGTCGCGCGTAAGCAATCTCATTAAAATAACTCCAAGGAGTTGGTCCCCACTAGTCCACTAGAAAAATTGTTATTGTGGCCTGGAGTAAGGTGTGCAAGCCTTTTCAGCAGTTTGAGTGTGTGGTCTATCAAAGCTATTAATAATGCTGGTATGGGTGGAATTTCATTTCTACTAATCTGTATTGGGTTTTTTTTTTTTGAAAGCTAGAGTCTTTAAGAATAATAAGCCGGTGAATTATCATGTTTCTTCTTCAATCTGGCTTGGGTTTAAATCTCATCTTTCTGATATTATTAAGCATTCGACTTGGAAAATTGGGAAATGGTGTCAGCATAAATTTTTGAACAGATACTTAGCTTTGTAGACCTACTGTGGATATTATTGGTATACATTCTAGTCTTCAAAAGGATTTTAAAGCGAAGCTAAGTGATTTTATAGTCAACGTTAAATGGTCCATCCCTGCGAGCCTTATTTCTCACTTCCCCCAACTTCACTCTACGAGCCTTTGGTTTGGACTGAGTTGATGTGGAATCACTCTGTTTTGGGGGACTTGACTCTTAAGGAGTCTTTTCTTTTCCATATAACCCTCTAAGGCAGATGGTTCCTTGGACCAAGACTATTTGGAAGCCTTTTATACGCTTTCTAAATCATTTATTCTGTGGAGGACTCTTCATAATAAGATGCCAACCGACGATCAACTTTGGCTTAGAGGATGCACTATTGTTTCTATTTGTAGCTTATGTGGAAATGCTTGAGACTTCTCAACATCTCTTCCTCACACACCCTTTCGCCTAACAGATTTGGATTTGGCTTGGAGGTATCCTGAGTATCCATATTGATACCGCTTCTTTTCAGAATATTTTAGCCTTGACTTCTCATGGTTGGAGCCCTCAGTTGCAAGATATTGTCTCTGCTTCTATTGTTAATATTTTATGTGCAATTTGGTATTGCAGGAATCAAGTTTGATTTAATAATTATGTGATTTCTTTAAACTCGGTTATCAATTTAATCCTTTCAAATGTTTCTTTAGCTGGGAATGCTTTTAAATCATCAATGTCCTCCTTTGTTGCCGAGTTTAAGATTATCAAGACCTTCACTATTATTGGTAATTATAGAAGTTCTGCAAACATCAAAGAGGTTAATTAGATCTCCCCTATGCCCTACATGATTAAATGTAATACTGATGGCGCTGCTAAGGGTTGTCCGAGACCTACCATGTGGTGCTATATTTAGAGACAGAAGCGCTGCTATTTTTGGTTGCTTTTCAGCCTCTATTGGCAACAGTTATGCTCTTCATGCTGAAATTATTGAGGCTATGTTGGCTATAGAGATTGATTTTGATAAAAGTTGGAAGTATTTGTGGTTGGAGTGAGATTCTTAATAAGTGGTTTCCGCCTTCAAGAATTGAAAATTTGTTCCTCGGAAGCTTAAAAATAGATGGAATAACTGCTTATATTTGACGAGACAAATGAACTTTGTTTGCACTCACATTTATAGAGAAGACAACACATGTGTTGATAAGCTTACTGGGCATGGTGCTAACACAAGTGGTTTTGTCTGGTTGGATATCCTCCCAGCTTCATTGCTGAGGATTTCTCCAGAAAGAAGTTAGGTTTGCCTAGTTATAGGTTTTGCTGATTTCCTGTTCGATGGTTTCAGTCTCCTTCTGGCCTTTTGTTTTTTGTGTGCTGTAAGTGATTGTTAGTGACTTTGGTGCCGACGTCTTGGTTCGGATGAGAGTCATTATAGTGATGTTTTTGCATGCCAACTTTATCTTTCTTTGGACTAGATTCCTTTTAATAGAATTGTTATTTTTTTTCCTTTTGGATGTAATGTTGTTTTGTTAATTGGTTTTGGCCTAGTCCCCATGTCTTTTGTATCTTTTTCGTTTTTATCAATAAATTGTAGGAGAATTACTTTTTTTTCTTCTTGATGTTTTTTTCACTACGGAGGGTTTGCATCAGAAGGTTTTAACGAGACTCCATAAGCCTTTCTTTTGCTAAAAAAATGCTAAGATAAATGCATTTCTTTGCATAAGTGCTCGAAGAGTCCGAAGGTTTTTCCTATTTTGAATTCGAGCATCATCCCCTCCCCTAAAATCTTATTTATAAAAAAAAATCTCATTGAAATTATTGGTCTGAAAAGAATCTCGTTTTATTTTAAAAGATTTGTTTTTTTTTTGGTAATTATTTTAAAAGATTTGTTTGAAAAGGTTTAAATTTAATAATATGGGTTATGATAAACTGTCGATGTTTTCTCATTAATTTTTTTATTAACATTCATTTTTAGTTATTATTTTATAAAATGTCAAAATAAGTATTATTTTATAAAACAACTCGTACATGATTTTGATTTTTTTAAGTGGTTTTGATACATTATTAAGCTTACGACTTATAACTGTTAGCAACGAATATGAATTTCGTTTTTTAAGTTGTGCACGTGGCCAGTGGCGGATTCAGAATCTGCTGTTAGGACTTAGGAGGGTCAAATTTTTTCTAAAATTACATCTCACTAAAAATGTAATAAAAATAAAATGTTAATATATTTAAATAAATGAATAAATTACTAATAAATAAAACTTTAATATACCACAAACTTTAATGGGGGGTTTATTTTTTTTATAAAACCAAATCTTCCAAACTTTGGAGGAATTCAACAAATGTATTGGAGGAGGATTTTTTTGGCGTGTTTTGGAGAGCTTAAGCGAATTCTTCAAATCATTTACATTTTTTTATTATAGTCTTAAAATTAAAAATATATATTAATCATAATCATTCTCTTATTATTGTCTACAAAATTACTCTCTCAATTAAGGATTAAAGTGAAAGATTTCTATCGTTATTAAAAAATAGGTGAACAATTTCTATAGGAGGTAAATACAAAATTTATTTTGCAGTGTAGTCCAAAATTAAGAATTTAAGTGCAAAAATAAAATTTCAGAAAGTCAAAATATTTTTTATAGATTAAAAATACAAAATTTATTTTTTTAAAATGTATAAATGACCCATTGAATAGATTTAGGTCTGCCATTGCACATGGCAATTAAGCCACCAACACAAAGCAAAAGCCATCGCCTCAAAAGTACTTTTCAATTCCTTTTTAAGTGTCTACTTTTTAAGAAAAGTTTTGTTACTATTTATAGGGTGCTTTTAGGGTGAGAAGACAAAATCAAATCTCTCACCGATGAAATACTAAAATTGACCGTTGAATATTGTTTAAAATGCTATGAATGGTTAAGATTGAATCAACCAATATTAAATCTCCACCATTGATGAATTTTTATACTACATCCAACGGTCAATTTTAGTGTTTCACCGATGAAAGATTTAAGTTGCTCTTTAACTCTAGAAGCACCCTATTTTATATGTCACTTTTAAAATTTAAATTGATATTAATTATTTTTTAAATTATATCTTTAATTATTTATTGAAGAATAAGAAATCATTATAGGTTTTTTTGTTGTCAAAAAGAAATCACTATAGTGGAACAATAAATAGACAAAAGCATTAAAAATTTAACAATGTTATCAACAAGTATTAGTCGGGGGTTCGATCCCCGCCTTGGTTACGGAGCAGCGTTAAAACTCTGGGCCAGCTGTCCTGCCCCTCGAGGCACCTATAATGAGCGAGGGATTAGTCACTGCTGTCCGTGCGGTGGATACCCGGGTTTACCAAAAAAAACAAGTATTAGTTGCAAATCAAATCTCTCACCGGTGAAACACTAAAATTGACCGTTGAATATTTTTTAAAATGCTATGAATGGTTAAGATTGAATCAACCAATATTAAATCTCGACCATTAATGAATTTTTATACTACATCCAACAGTCAATTTTAGTGTTTCACCGGTGAAAGATTTAATTTGCTCTTTCACCCTAAAAACACCCCAAAAAAATAGATCTTTTAGTTTTTTTTTGCGCAAAACAATCTTAATTTTTTTGTATTAAACAATTTCATTCGATAGATAATAGAAACAGTACAGACATTCTAAAAGAGTTGAGTTGGAACATTTCTCACTCATATTCTAGTGATCTCTAAGAGAAAGGACTACAAAAGCACTATGGAACAACACATAGATTGTTTAGAAAACATGAGAACAATTCAAGCCAATCACACCGACAACCAAACTATCAGCAGTTTTCTCGCACATGCACAGGCAACCAAAAAATGAGAATCCACAATCTTTTTTCCAATCCAATTATGAATCATTTATTTTACTTTTACAAGCACAATTTGATTATTGTTGGTTTCGGGATTAACCATTTTTTTCCTCTTGTTCAGAAGTTGGTTGATAATGAAGAGGACGTTGCAACATTTGCTAGCCATGTAAATCTCTACAATCACAAAGAAGTGTCACACTGCACAAAACAAAATGTTGTAGAAAACAAAGTTCTGATGGGGCTTTTTATTAAACACTGTGAATGCAGCACCAAGATTAAGACACATGGGTGCACAAGATTTGCACGAAACAAAGTAGTCAAATAGTAGCAGAGTCATGGTGACTTAAAAGGTGGACGGATGAGTGCCAAAATCGACGATGGGGGAGCAACCACATAAAGTTTGCACATCAGGGGGTTATTGAAAAAGACAAATCCCCCATAACCCCCTCTCTGCTCGACGGCGTGTCTCTGTCGAGGGTTAGTGAAAATAGCAAAAAAGACACATTCAAATCAACTTTTTTTTGTGTTGCTGTTTTTTGTTTGGTTTAGATCGATTTGCAATTTTTGTTTAAGTTAGTTTGTATTTCAACACGTTTACCAAAAAGTGTGATTACTGATGTGAGTAATTACAGAAGTTTAAATTGCCTCGTTCATCAATGATAGGGTAATAACAATTTGAGGATAAAGATATTTCAATTCAAATACACTCACTCCCCCATAGGGGTGAGTGTAGGACGGGTTGGGACGGGTTATAATAAACCCTAATCCGGCCCTAAATCTTGACCGGGCCAATATTGAAGCCCTAACCCGTGCCTTAACCCGACCAAACCCGATGATATGCGGATTCAATAAGGACCGGGTTCATAAGGACGGGTTGGGACGAAACGTGGGACTTAACCCAAACCTATGGTTGTGCATTCTCATAGGCCGAAGGTGTAACAAATTTTGATTTTCCACGAGTACAAAATTAGTCTGAAATATGATATTTACATATTTTCTAAAGTGTTGATTCAAATCTTCAATAATGTGCTTAATTAAATATTATACGTATGGCACAATGGCTATAGGGTATTCACTCAACAATTAATGTGCTGTATAATATACGGTACTGATATTTTGTTTTTGTTGCCTAAATTGATTTGTGCGTTTAGTGGTGAAACTAGACAGCGTCAGGCAGCGTGTAAAATACCTTAATAGAGTGACAATTTTGGGACGGGCCGGATGACTTGAGGGGTAACCCGAGCCTGTCGGGGTTCAACACCCGGCCCAATGACATCGGGTTAGGACGGACCAGCGGGCCGGACCGGGTTTTGCTCACCCCTACTTCCCCATGTGCAAGTGCAACCTCTTTTAATAATTGGGCGCTCATGCACGTAATCTTATCTTTTTTTTTAAGCATGCACGTAATCTTATCTTATTCTTTACTTTATATTTGACTTTTCTAACTCTTTGCTCCCTCTTTTGCCTGTTGCACGGCTTGAGTGGATTCCCTCTTTGATTCGTCTTATTGAAACATTTATCTTGTGCTTTTTATTTTTCATGGGAAATATTCTTAAAAATTGATATTACAATAAAAAAGGTAAAAATCGTGTAAAAGGAGAAGAGATAGTAAACTATTTGAGACTTGAGTCTTATCTTTTTTCTTAATAATTGCTTTTTTTTATCAGTCTCTTAGTAATTGGTTAAAAGCAACAAAATTCTTTATGAGTGAGATGGATAAATAGTAACAATTTTAAAAAAATTTGGCTAAATTATAGTCTTAATCCCCCCTATTTTCACAAATTCAGATATTTGGTCCCCCTATTTTAAAAGTCGGACATTTAGTCCCCCTATTATAAAAAATTCAGATATTTAGTCCAAATGGGGTTTTTCATTTTTTTTAGCTGATGTGGAGGCTTGTAAAAAAAGGTGATGTAGACCTCATTAATTGACGCGGCGCCTGACATGTGGCTGCCATGTCAATTAATGAATCACATAAGCATGCCAATTTATTAATAAAATATTAAAATTAAAAATAAATTACAAAAACTAAAATTAAAAGAAAGAACAAACTAAATCCAGAAAATATGATTCCCCTTTCAACAAAAATCCCAATTTCACCAATGAACAAACCCTAACAACAAATATTTCGAATGTGGCTTTGCAAAACCGTTGCGGAATTCAACTGCGTTATGCCCTGCAATCAGGGCTCGTTGTTCGTTCCTCTATTAAAAACTCGATGGCAAAAGCACGGGCTTGCTTCTCAGCTTCTGAATTCTATGTTCGACAAGTCACCGCAGAAATTGGGTTTCGTTTTAGCTCATGAAACTCGTGTGCTCGAGAATTTCTTCGTCGGTGAGTTTTTTTTCTTTTTCTCTTTTCTTTACGCAGTAGTTGGATTCTACTGTTTTGTTTTTGCGTTTTGATTTTGATTATACTTGTGAGTGGAAAATAAATTGTGCAGGTAACCCTAAGCGTGTTTTTCAGTGGTTTTCGTTTTCTGGATTGGAAGTTGGAACGAGGGAAAGGTTTGACAGCGTTATCTAAGTTTTGTTGGAGAAATTTCCAAAATATATATTTGGAAAGATACAATTGGTTAAATACAATTAATGCTATTGAAAAGGCATGTTATTTTGTTTGGCTCAGTGGTTTAGTTGTGTTGCTTCGGCTATAATGGCATCAGTTCGAGTCTCACATTAAACCTTTTTATTAAAACATTTTAAACAAATAAAACCAAAAGTTGCCATTCATGAGAGTTGAACCGTTACATGTTAGGAAAAGTTGCGCCTCCTAACCACTGAATCAACCATCACGCCGTTCAATTTATTGAACGAGAATCGTATTTCATGGTTCCGTTTCAGAATTGTAAAGATTATTTTATGAGTGGTTTCCCTTCACCAAGTGGCATGAGTTTCTCTATAAATAGAGATAGTTTTTGGGCAGAAATATACACGAAATTCATATATTTTATGCCAAAATTTTCCCAAAATTATATCTAAGTCATTTCTTCTTTTCTCTAGTGCACGAGTGTAATTGAGGAAACTTTGTTTCGTAAACTACCATTGATCGATATGCTTGGTGTGGGTATGCATACCATATCAAGGAACTTCATTGTATCCTAAAGGGGATTCGCTGATCATCCTATTGCATCCAATCTAAAGTGATTGATGGGGGCGAATCGAACCTAAAGCTTAGTGTCATACACGCCTTGGAGTCTAGTGCAATGATGAATTTAATTACATTCTCCTTGTTATTTATCTTACATGTCATTGACAATTATTGTTACTAATGATCTTCTATGTTTGATTGTTCTTCTTAGTTGCAGCATTATTCCCACCAACAAATTGTTCTCACAAGTTTGCGTTTAAAGATAGGGATATTTGTTGGGAGGAGTTGGAGTGGAAAGGAAAGCATGGACAGTCACCAGCAATGGTTGCTGCAAAGTCTCATTATTTTCTTGATTTAGACCCTAATAGCATATTCAATCCCAAGTTCAGTGTGGATTCAATCCCAGATGAAATTGGGATTTAGGTTGAAAGAGGAATCATATTTTCGGGATTTATTTTGTTCTTTCTTTTAATTTTAATTTTTTCAATTTATTTTAATTTTAATATTTTATTAATAAATTAATTAGATGACATGCTTATGTGGCTCATTAATTGACGTGGTTGGCACATGTCAGGCGCCACGTCAATTAATGAGATACACATCACCATTTCACTTACCATGAGCTGATGTCTGCTTTTCTTGAGAGGTGGCACTCAGAGACATCGTCATTTCACTTACCATTTGGTGAAATGATGATTATTTTGGATGATGTCTCCTGTTTGCTGCATCTACCCATTACGGGGAACTACTACAGAGCTCCACCTACTTCTGTCACCACTGATCAGGCCATCCACCTAACACATGTTTATCTAGGTGTGACTATGGAGGAGGCAGGGTTGGAGTGTCAAGCTTCATCTGGCCCATATTACCGTTTTTAGTGGCTGCAGGAGATTGTTAGTAGAGGGTCCATAGAGAATGACATGCGTCCTGCTGTCAGGGCCTTTATCCTTTTGATCTTGAGCTGGACCATCTTCACAGTCAAGACCGACGACAGGGCTAAGGCTAAGTGGCTGCTGCTACTTGAGGATGTCAGTGCAGCTGGTGTGGGATCATATGCATGGGGGCAGCAGCACTTGCTTTCATGTATGACCAGCTGAACTACTCCTGCTTGGACCAGGCGCATCAGTTAGGAGGGTATGCGACCCTCTTACAGGTGACTAGGGGGTTTTGTGTGATTGTATGCTTGAACTATTTTTTATGAGTTGATTCTTATTATTTCTGGTTTATTATATTTGTGGAGTTTCATTAAAATTTCGATTTCATTCATACGATAAAAGATAAAACATAATCAACTACAATAACAATAGGCAGATACATTTTCCTAAAATTCTGGTCGTCGAAGACGACGTAAAATCTCATTCACACTCCGTTGAGTTTCCACGTATAGCTCCAACGGCTTATACCCCTGAAGCGTGTCATGGATGTTTAACATGTTCACCACGTCTTCGTCAGTCTTGATTGTCATGGACGAGAAGGAAACGCGGCCATCGTCTCCAAGATAGGGTTTGCGATAAGTGATACTAGTGACGTCACGGTCGTCACCAGTCACTTGAACTTTGGACCACACTTTATCCTTCAAACCTTCAAACCCCATGCCGCGGTGGATTCTGCATAACACCGGCCGAGGACTCCAGAAGTGGACACCATCTTCTCTCATCGTGATTTCGCGCCGATGATGTATACCGTAAAGCCTATTGTCATCTGAGCGTTGAGTGAGGCATATCTCCATTTTGGAAGAGTGAAATAAGCAAGTGAGAGTGAAATTTTTGAGTGAAAAGAATGATGTTGGCAATGGGTATTTATAGAATTCTTCAATGATTATCAACCGTTGATATTGTCGGTGCAATCTACACTGTTGATCAACATTGACAGTCAAATCCTACCCGTCGAATTTAGCACAAATCGGATTTACCTATCAGGGAGGTAAATCCGATTTGCATTTTAACAAAGCGGACATACCCCCACTGATAAGTATATCCGCTTTGCAATTAACAAAGCGGATATACCTATATCCGCTTTGTTAATTGCAAAGCGGATTTACCTACATGATAGGTTTATCCGCTTTTGCAATTAACAAAGCGGACATACCTCACTGAAGCTATATCTGATTTTTTCCCACTAATTCTAATCGGATATACGTAAATCTGCCTTTTAGTTTTGTGAATCGGATCTACCTCCCCAAAGGTAGATCCGATTTAAGTCACAAGGGGTATTTTCGTCTTAAAATTTATTGTGGGGGTATATAGGGAGATGATGGGGGTAAAAAAAAAACCATTCCGAGAACCCACTAAACCCCCACAATAAATTTTAAGACGAAAATACCCCTTGTGACTTAAATCGGATCTACCTTTGGGGAGGTAGATCCGATTCACAAAACTAAAAGGCAGATTTACGTATACCATTATGACTTTTCATATACAATTATTTTTTTTTATTTTACATATACCAATTGATATTCAAAATCTAGGTGCCGAGAACTCTTAAAAATTTCCCAATTTTAATAATCCAAATTTCAATGTGAAAATTAAACACATTCTTCCTTGAAAAAATGTTTAAGAGAACTTAATTTAGTCTACCTTAAAAACTAATTCCGAGGTTAAAATTAACTAAAGTTTACAGAGTACGCTCGTTAATATGTAATTCAATATTTGAATATGCGACTTATAATTTTTTTTTACTGATTGCATAAGCTAATTGAAGAAAGCAACTTCATGGATAAGATTAGGATATGATCAATTTCGTTTCTTTAAGACATTTTTGTATGAATAAAATTTTCTTTTGCGTGAGCTTGCAAGGATTTTCTAAAGACCTTTTTCTTTTGTATTGGTTTCATTAGTTGTAAGAAAGTCGAAATTAAAGCATATTATTCTTTAAAAATATTTTACTAATAAACTCGATATCGAAAAACAAGTTGAGAAATAAGTTGAGATAATTTGTCCATATATACTAAGGACAAAATTATAAGCCAACATTGGATCACCTTGTCAAATACCACGACGAGGAAGGAAGAATCTGCTGCGATTACCATTCCAAATTACATTTGATTGAAATCTGTGATACAAGCTGTTATGGTAATAAGTAAAAGGTCTTAATAATATTTACACCCCCTGCAAGATCTAACGACTCAGGATCGTCAGAACGAACATCACTCAATCTCTATAAATATCACATTCAATACTCATAAACAAGAGGAACTTCTAAAAACTAAACACTGATTCACTCAAATACTGACTTGAGCGTCGGAGTATTCTTGCAGGTACAACATCACTCCCTCAAGATCGAACAATATTGATCAATGACGATATCTACCAACTACTTTGGATTATTCACCAAGATCGGAAGTACGGTACAGAACATTGGCGACCACAGTGGGAGGATCTGTACTCAATTTCCTCTCCCATTACCTTGATCCACAAATGGCGCCCAAACTCCGTTCAAGACCGGCCAGTCTTGTGGTCGGGCCCGGGGTAGGACTGGTTGTACCTGAGCTCCAACCTCAACAAACCCCCGAGGGACATGTTCAAGACCTTACAAATTCCACCCAAGCTCGGGCACAATTTCCCAATCCAAACCTCACCCGTTCCCATACAAGCTCATATAGTAATAGTTTACCACCTCCCCTTCCATTGCTTCCAGCCCTAACCGACGCTGTTCAACAGCTCGTCCAGCTCCTAGCTCGACAGGAGGTCGTCAACCAAGAAAGAAGCTGCCGCTTCACTAACCTTGAGGCCGAGGTAGCAAATATCAGGGCACGGGACGTTCCAGACCAGGAATCACCCGGACCGGGCTCCCCAGAAAAGAGAACCCTGGTTCGAAGGAGACATCGATCTCCACCCAGGAGAAGGCACTATCACCGTTCTCCTCCTCGCCGACAACGAGGGAATGGTTCCCATTCTCCTCCGGCTCGACAATATGACGATCTTGACGAATTGGATAACTCCCCCTATCATCGTTCTCCTCCCCGCCGACAACGAGGGAATGGTTCCCGTTCTCCTCCGGCTCGACAACATAACGATCTTGATGAATTGGATAACTCCCCCCATCCTCGCTCATTTTTAGCCTCTTCATCACCGAGACGACGTTCCAGAAGTCGAGAGGATAACCCTAAGGAGAAACAACCTCGACACTACGTTTATCCCGATCCCCATCATCAACGTCAGCCACGACCTCAGGCGTTGCTAACCGAGCGAAAAGGCCCGTTCACTGTAACAATCGATAGCTACCGAGTTCCGAGGTCCCTCAAAAAACCGCCCGGAGGTCTAAAAACGTACGATGGAACAGGCGATCCAGACAGGTACCTCGATCAATTCGACACAACTATTCAATACCGAAACGTACCCATGGAGATGAAATGTCGAATTTTCCCATTGACTCTAGACAAAGTTGCATCGGAATGGTTACAGGCTTTAAGGACGAACACCATATCCTCTTGGGACCAATTGGCAAAACTCTTCTCAGTTCACTTTGCCCATTCCAAAAGTAAACCCAAGAACAAAGCGGCATTAATGTTCGTTGTCCAAAGGGAAAACGAGCCTATCAAAGAATACATAGAGAGGTTCAACAACGAAGCTTTTCAAGTTCGAGAACTAGACGACGCTTTCCACATTTTCTTCATGGCGCAGGGCCTACTCCCCGGAAGCCCTTTCAAAAAACATGTCAATACTTGGGAACCTAATACCTTGCAGGATTTCCTCCAACTATCCCAATGTTTCATCAACGAGGAGGAAAGCACCAAGATCGGAAATCCGTCACCACAGGCTAGACCATCAAAACCCCGCAACGGAAGAGATAACCAAGGAAACGATAACCGGGGTAACAGGGATCCCCGACCTCGGAATCGTCACCAAGTATACACTGAACTCAACGTCTCCAACGCCCAACTATATGGGGAGTGTTGGGATGTCGAGTTTAGAGACGTTAAAACACCCAAACCTCTACCTCCCCGATCCGGACAACGATCCAGCAAGTACTGCAGGTATCATAGAAGTAATGGTCATGACACCAACCTCTGCAATGCTTTGAAAGACGACATTGAAGAGTTGATCAAACGAGGAACATTGTCCAGTTATGTGAAAAAGCCAGGGGAAAATACCGGCGAGGTTAAAGACGAGAGGAACGAGGAGTCAAGGAGAAGGGGTAAGCCAAAGGTCGATTCCGACGATGAAAATGATGATACTAGAACATCGAAGGGCCACTCAGTGATGATGATGATCGCAGGAGGTTTCGAGCATGGGGAGTCCGGGAAAATAATGAAGCAAAAGTAGAAAAAATTGTTAAGTGTGGCCTTAACCTCAGCTACACTAACCACGACAACCCGACCTCCACTATCTTTTGATTTAACCCAATGTCTCAAAGACCATGCAGACATTTTCGCCTGGTCGGTAGAAGACATGCCCGGGATTCCTTCTGAAGTCGCGTACCACCAGCTCGCAGTTAACCCAGGAGCCAAGTGGGTCGCCCAAAGAAAACGAGCTCAGAGTAGTGAGAAAGCTATAGCCGCTGCAAAAGCCATAGACGATCTCTTAAAAGCAGAGGCCGTTCTTGTGCGGGAATTAAAAACCTGACAGAGCCCAGTTTACTTTGCAAGCAAAGCCCTACACGGACCGGAGATTCGCTATCAGAAGGTCGAAAAGATCACACTAGCTCTCATCATCGCAGCTCGACGTTTTCGACCTTACTTCGTCGCTCACCAAGTGGTCGTGCGGACTAATTACCCCATCCGGCAAATCCTGCACAGGCCCGATCTCGCGGGTAGAATGATCAAGTGGGCGGTAGAACTATCAGAGTTCGGAATCAAGTACGAAGCCCGAACGGCTATGAAAGCACAAGTTCTGGCGGACTTCGTGGCCGAAATGACACCAGCGAACATCGAAAACGATACCTGGATCCTGCATGTCGATGGATCCTCCAACCTGAAGGGAAGTGGCGCTGGTATCATGTTAGAAAGCCCGAACGACATCATCATCGAAGTTTCTCTAACTTTCAGTTTTTCAACCTCAAAAAACCAAGCAGAATACGAGGCATGCATCGCTGGTCTACGCTTGGCAGTCGACCTCCGAGTCCCCCGGGTAAAACTGTACACTGATTCTCTGTTGGTAGTCTCCCAAATCGGCAACCAATACGAGACCAAAGAGCCGATCTTACAGAAATACCTACTTCGAGTACGGGCATTATTAGCTCAAATTGAAACATCAGAAGTAAAACACGTGCCGAGGGCAGAGAATCAAAGAGCTGATATCCTCGCCAAGCTTGCAAGCACGAAAGCTCCTGGAAATCACAGAACGTTTATCCAGGAAATCCTCCACAAACCCAGTGTATCCCCGACCCTGAATTTGCCTCGACCATTTGCATAATTGAAAAAGCTCACAGTTGGATCGTCCTGATCTTAGAATACATCATTGCAGGAGTGGAACCCAAAGACGCAAACGACGCTAAACTCATCAGGAGGAAGGCTTCTTCCTTTTCAGTCATTGATGGAGCGTTGTACAAAATAAGTCTCTCCTCCCCGTTGTTGAAATGCATCGAGGGAGAAGAAGCAGCTTATGTCCTAGCAGAAATTCATGAGGGAATCTGCGGTCAACACCTCGGAGCCCGTTCTCTAGCTCGAAAGGCTCTTCGCACAGGATACTACTGGCCGACCATGGCGGTTGATGCTAGTGCTTATGTAAAAAAATGCAAAAAATGTCAAATTCACCCCAACATCCACGTTGCTCCTCCAACCGATCTAACAACCCTGTCCTCCATATGGCTATTTGCATGGTGGGGGATAGACCTCCTGGGGCCATTCTCGACAGCTTCAGGCCAGATCAAATACTTAATCGTCGCAGTCAATTACTTCAGCAAATGGATAGAAGCAGAACCTCTGGCGACCATCACTGCAAGAAACTGCATCAAATTTTTTAGGAAAAACATCATGAACAGGTTTGGGATCCCCGAGGTAGTGATAACGGACAATGGGACTCAATTTACTGACAAGGGTTTCAGAAAGCTGATGTCCGACCTAAAAATCAAGCACCGCTTCACATCAGTTGAACACCCTCAAACCAACGGACAAGTAGAAGCGGCGAACAAAATAATACTAAACGGCCTAAGGCGACGTCTAGACGACACAAAAGGAAACTGGGTGGAAGAGCTACCTTATGTCCTCTGGGGATATAGGACCACCCAACAAAGCTCCACAGGAGAGACGCCGTTCCGGCTCTCTTACGGCAGCGAGGCGGTCATTCCCGTCGAGATTGGCGAACTCAGCTGGAGAACGCCAAACCCCAAAACTCAAAACGAAAATAACCAAGCCTTAAGATAGGAGCTCGATCTCATCGATGAAATTCGGGGTCGAGCCTCACTCCGAGAAGCAATTGTCAAACAAGGAGTAACAACCAGGTACAATGCCAAAATCGTTCCCAGAGATTTCGAGCTAGGCGATCTGGTTCTTCGAAGGTCTGATGTTGGTCTTAGAAAGGAGCTTTCAACATAGAGACCCTCCAAGGGAAAAAGATTCAAAGGACTTGGAATGCAACGAAACTGAAAAGTTATTACAGTTAAGGGAAAAAATTGTATCAATCACTCCAAAAATGACACCATATAGGGCTGCTCCTATCATTGTAAATCGAGTTCCTTATTTAAATGATAAATCAGTAAACTTCTCGACATTCCACACATTCTTGATTTCATCAGACAGTAATGTACGAATCAAATTTATAACTTCGGAAGAGACTCGAACCTCGAGCCCCTCAGGTTCGATCTTGGGATATCCCCAAGCGACCAACCATGGTCGCAACCCTTTGTTACCAGTTAAATCCAAGCCGAGTCTTGGTAAACTGTTTCTAAGGGACCGGGTCTTCTAGGGTCGAACTATCCTCGGAACGACCATTGGCCACAGCTGCCAATACCCCTATAGGGCGAGTTAAATCTGGGCCGAGTCCTGGTAAACTGCTCTATAGGCCAACGTTTATGACCACCTCGAGTCCCTCAGGTGCGAAACTATCTCTAAAAAACACCTCGAGTCCCTCAGGTGCGAAACCCCTATAAGGCGAGTTAAATCTGGGCTGAGTCCTGGTAAACTGCTCTATAGACCAACGTTTATGACCACCTCGAGTCCCTCAGGTGCGAAACTATCTCTAAAAAACACCTCGAATCCCTCAGGTGCGAAACAATCTCTAAAAAAATGCATATGACTTGCAGAAATAAAAAAGCATTCATAAAACTCGTAATGAGATCTAAAATCAAGATCGATTAAAATATTTTCGATTACAAAGCATCTCGGATACGGCCGAGCCCTCAAAATTCCAAATTACATGACGAAGTTCTAAGTCTATGCAAAATTTGATCGGATAAGCGCTATACCCAGAACATCTACAAAAAATGCTAGAAATCATCAAACATATGTGGTCGGAAAGACGACGGTCTTCTCCTCCGTCACAGGGTCGACCTTGACGATGCGCCTCTCATCGACCTCATGATCGGCATCAATGATTGTTGGGTCTAGTGGAAGGGAGGGATGAAGTAGAAGAACCTGCAAAAGGGCACCTTGAAAACCTTATTTATACATCTCAAGCACCGCTTCAGCAGCCTCCTTCGCATCCTTCTTGCTTCGTTGAAGGGCAGCTTGAAGACTGGCAATACGGGCTTCAGGGTCGGTGCTCGTTTCTGCCCTCGCTTCCGAGGTTTTTTTTAAGCTATCCTTCAGCTCAGCAATACGTTCTTCCGAGATCGTCACCTCTCTCTTTGCCGCAGCCTCAGATTTCTCTAGAACTTTGAGCTGATCTTCAAGATGCTTCACGCGAGCCTCGGCAGCCTCGGCACGACTCAGAGCTGTGGATATCTTGTACTGCAGGCAACTTATATTGCAGGTCAGGTTTTGATGATGAAAAAGCCAAAGCCAAAGTTGATGAAAGTGACCAAAGACAAAAGTTGATGAAAGTGAAAGTTGATGAAAGTGACAAAATCAAAGTCACAATCCAAGGTTATCAAGACTCGAGAATTGGTGTCTCAAGAAATAAGGGTAGTCCTTAGGGTTTGGGATTGTCTTAGGAAAAAGTGTAAGCTATTCCGAGGGTCAGCTCATCTCTCAAAGTCCCATGATTTTCAAAATGCATGCATGCACACGTAATCTTAAAAACCATTTTGAAAAAGAAAGAAATCGATTCACTACTTTTAACTAAACCTCAAAATCGATTTCTAACTCACTATGAAAGAAAGCAATCGATTCATAAACTCTTTTCTAAATCAAAGAATCGATTACCAAGTTGTTTTAAAAAGGAAAGATATCGATTCATATTGTTTTCACTAAGTATACAATCGATTCTCTTCGTGTTTTAAAGCCATAAATCGATTTGCTTCTCTTTTCAATTAAGCAATGAATCGATTCCTCTCTTGTTTTTCTAAACTACAAAATCGATTCATAGCCTATTATTTGAAAGATAAAAATCGATTTCATGCTTCCTTTTTTGAAACAAAACAATCGATTCCTCACTTGTGTTTGTGACTTGATTTTCTTTAAAGCTATAAATCGATTATACACTTTCTTCATTAAGTACAAATCAATTCCTCTCTTATTTTATTTAAACAAACAATCGATTTTCATCATGGCTTCTCTAAAGTATACAATCGATTTTTGACTATAGTTTTGGAAGTAAACGATCGACTATTTACTTACTAGATCTACGATACATAATTGTTTCAACGGCTATATTTTTCTAAGCCTATAAATAGAAGGCTTTGCAAATCATTTTATAACACAACCCATTTTCACGATTCAAAGCATAATTTAGAAAAACTCTTCACACTTTCATTTATTCTCTTCTCGCACCGTTGGTCCGCCAGAGCTGATCTCTCGCAAGAGTTAGTCTGGGTTGGAATCTTCAAGTTGTAATATCTGCCTACATTAGAGGTATTTTGGTCTTTACATTTGAAATTGTTTTATTGTTGTGATTTGCACTAGGGAGTGGGGTATCTCTCTAGGGTAGCTGTTTGTATTAGGAAGTGGGGTATCTTTCTGGCGCAGCTGGTTGTAACAGGGGTGGGGTATCTCTTGTTATTGTTGTAATAGATTTGAGGGCTCTTCATAGGTGGGGTATCCTAGGGAAGAGTGCCTGAGTCTGTAAAGGTTTCCAAGGCACCCGTAAGCCTTGTTGTGTTAGTGGAAAATCTCACAAGGGTGTGAGGACTGGACGTAGGTCACTGGGAGGTGACCGAACCAAGATAAATCTCTGTGTGCTTTATTGCTTTATTTTCTAATTCCTTCGCTTCCACTTAACCTGCGCGAAAATTAATCTAAGTCATTGAAAAGGGGAAAAAATTTTCAAAAGTTTTTAAATCTTAATTCACCCCCCTCTTGAGACTGAAGCCACTTGGAAACAAGTGGTATCAGAGCTAGACTCTTGTATAAAGGGCCTAGCAGCTTCAAGAGTAATGGCTTCAGGTTGGTCTACGCAAGAGGGTGCTTCTCTTACCCGTCCTCCGGGATTCAACGGGAAAGATTACGCATATTGGAAAGAAAGAATGAGAATATTTATTGAAGGGGTAGACTTAGATGTTTGGGATGCTGTGGAAAAAGGACCCTATGTCCCCACGCGTATGGTAAATGGTATTCTTACTGTTAAAGATAGAGCTGAATGGTCTGACGATGAAAAGAGAAAAGTGCAACATAATTTACGGGCTAAAAATATTATTACTTCTGCTTTGAGTCCTTATGAGTTCTTTAGAGTATCAAATTGTAAATCTGCTCAAGAAATGTGGGATAATCTGCAAGTCACTCATGAGGGTACAAATGAAGTAAAAAAGACCAGAACAAACACTCTGATCAGAGAATATGAGCTATTCCGAATGAATTCAGGTGAAACTATTCCAGAGATGCAAAAGAGGTTCACTCACATAGTGAATCAACTGAGTCTATTAGGAAAGTCATTCCCTGCTGAAGATCTGATCAACAAAGTCCTAAGGTGTCTAAACAGAGAATGGCAACCCAAAGTAACCGCTATAGCTGAATCTAGGAATTTAGCTACTATGTCACTTCTCACTCTATTTGGTAAGCTACAAGAGCATGAACTAGAACTTACTCGCTTGGCTGAGCATGAAAATACAGATAAGAAAAAGAAAAGCTCGGCGTTAAAGGCTTCTAGTTCGAGTCGACATTGTGACAGTGATAACTCAGAAAGTGAGGATGATGAAAACAAAGAGAGCATGGCTCTCATGGTTCGAAAATTCAAAAAGCTTATGAGAAAGAAAAAAATTTCTAAAATTTTTTCTCCAAAAAGGTTCTCGAGTAAAGAAAGTTCATCCGGTCCTCCAACATGCTATGAATGTGGGAAACCTGGTCACATGAGGATGGAATGCCCAAATCTACAGAAAAGGGATCCAAATTCGAAAAGAAGGCATTTAAAGAAAACAAAAGAAGGAAAGCATACGTAGCTTGGGAAGACAATGACACGAGTAGTTCAGATGGCTCAGAAAGTGAAGAAGCTCATGTTGCTCTTATGGCCGATCATGACAGGTAAGCTCTAACTCTGATTCTTTACAAGATGCATATGATGAACTGCATGAAGCATTTGTTGAATTGCATGATAATTCACTTAAATTAGCTAAGGCATTAAGTAAATCAAAGAAAACCATTGCTAACCTTCAAAATGAAGTTAATGCTTTAACTAAGGAAATATTAGAGCTTAGAAAAGAAAATGATGATCTTGTTTATTTCAAGGAAAATTATGTATGTGATAAGTGTATAGAACATGAAAAGAAAATCAATGAGCTTGAATGTACAATAGGCAAAATGTCCAAATTACAACATGTACATCCTAGGGTTCCAAGAAATGATTTTGAGAAAAGACATGTGCATCACAGACCTAAGTTTACAACTAGACCCTATATTAGATGTTATTTCTGTGCTAAAAATGGACATACAGCATCTGTTTGCAGGGCAAGAGGTAAGCAAAATATGAAAAAGGTATGGGTTCCCAAAAGGACCATACCAAACACTAACCCACAAGGACCCAAAGAGATTTGGGTACCTAGAACCTTGTTTTAGATCATTGCAGGTATGCCTCAAGGTATGGGGGCAGATTGATACCTTGACAGCAAAAACTCAAAGCGCATGACTGGAGACGCAATAAAGTTATTAACACTCACCCCCGGAAAAAGCCGTCATGTGACTCGAAGGAGGATTGGGCACGACCATGTTTGAATGGTATTTCTTTTCCTTTACTTTCACTTTAGGGATTTTTTTTACCCCCATCATATCACCATATACCCCCATATAATTTTATAAACCGAAAATACCCCTGCCAAACTAAAACTCGCTCGGATTTACCTCCACTCAAGGTAAATCCGCTTTGTTATTTTTCCAAAGTGGATTTATCTACCCAATAGGTAAATCTGACTTTTAAATAACAAAGCGGATTTACCTTATATGGGGGTACATCCGCTTTTAAAATTAAAAAAAGCGGATTTATCTAATGTGGGGGTAAATCCGATTTTCTTTTTTTTAGGGAAATCGGATTTATCTTTTTTTAGATAAATCCGCTTTGTTATTTTTCGAAAGCGGATTTATCTACCCAATAGGTAAATCCGACTTTTGAATAACAAAGCGGATTTACCTTATGTGGAGCGGATTTACCTAATGTGGGGGTAAATCCGATTTTGAAATTAAAATTAAAATTATTTTTTTTAGAAATATAAAATAGATATGAATATCAGTCGTCTTTTGGTTCTGTTTAGTGTATTGTTCGTTAACATGTGACGATGTTGTACGTCGGGTGAATAATTTAGGCTAAAAAATCGGTTTTCGAGCAACCTACTCAGATTGTAATGAAACCACAGCCATTAAATCCGAAAAAAATCAGGGATCAAGACTCCTCAAGAAAAACTTCTTTAAAGATAAGGCAGCTCAAAATTCCAAATTCCATCGCTTACTATTTTTTATTAATTTTTTTAATTTTTCATAATCTCCAAAAAATCTGAAAAAACTTGCATAACCGTATTTTGGTTTTATTAGATTTATAGTGGTGTTTTTATAATTTTTAGATTAGTTTTGACTCTTTAACGGGTTTTTAGTAGTATTTTTATAACATTTTTTGAAAAAAAATTAAATAAAAAACAGGTATTTTTAATACACAAAGCGGATTTAACCCCCACCTAAGATAAAGCCACTTTTAAAATTAACAAAAGCTGATTTACCTTAGGTAGGGGTAAATCCGATTTTCTTTTTTAAAGGGAAATCGGATTTACCTACTAAAAGATAAATCCGATTTTGGGAATTTTAAAAGCGGATGTACCCCACATAAGGTAAATCCACTTTGTTATTTAAAAGTCAGATTTACCTATTGGGTAGATAAATCCGCTTTGGAGGTACAAAAAAAAATCCCTTCACTTTATCCTCTTTTACTATGGCCGAGATTGATGCGAATGGGTTTAGTTTTAAGGTTACTAGCATTATACCCGTGCATACGCACGGGTGTTGTCGTGCTATCGTTATTAATAGACTTAGACATAATTTAATTAGTTTAGACATTACCCCGTGAATATCAAGACTAATTTAAAGTAGATAAAAAATGAGTTTCAAATAGTAATTTAATTAGTCCGAACATTACCCCGTGAATATCAAGACTAATTTAAAGTAGATAAAAAATGAGTTTCAAATAGTAATTTTATTAGTCCGAACATTACCCCCGTGAATATCAAAATTAATTTAAAGTAGATAAAAAATGAGTTTGAAATAGTAATTTAATTAATCCGAACATTACCCCGTGAACATTTACCAGCAATATGTAATATTCTCGTAGAGATTAAAAAACAAAATTGTATTAATGTGTCAAATTTTTCAAATTGTAATATTTACCGTAGAGATTAAATAAAACTTATTGATAGAGAAAAAATGGAATATTAAAAAAATTATGGAGACATGCAGATGAATTTAAAGAAGATACATTGTTAAAAATAGAAAAATGAGATATAGTCAAAGTTTAAAAACAAAATAATGATTAAATATTTTAAATATTAAATAGAGGGAGGTGAGAGAGAGAGAGGGGAAAGAGAAAAGTAGGTTTTAAAAGTGAAATAAAAAATTAAAAGATGATGTGAGATGGGACCCACTAATGATAAAAGTGAGAGAGAGAAAAAAATTGAGAAGAAATAATTAGAAAAGACATTTTTATCCTTAGGATTGAGTTAAAAGTGATGGACAGATTAGTATTTTTGGTAGTAGGTTGTTTGTATATATTTATAGTAGATTAAATCATTTTGGCCCTTGATACGTCAAGATAATGTTTTTTTGTCTTCACAAATAACTAAGTTTGTTATTAATGAGAAAGAGATGATTCAAAAGATAGGGATGGCTCCATTCGAAGAGATAGATAGATACAACAATATTGGTGGGAAATACAATTAAATTTATCATAATAATTAATTGTATGTCCCACAATCATTATTGTGTCTTTCTCTCTCCAAATGGAACCCTCCATTTCATTTGAGAAATTGAGAGGATCCTCATCAATAATCATTAACCCTTATTTATAGGAATATAAGACACAAGACTCATAATCCTAATACATTAAGAAACTAATAATATTAAAAAATAAGTGATAAAATAATCTGGATAAGATATATAACCTATTTTTAAAGTTCGAATATTTTAATATATTCATTCTATAAATGAGGCTATTTTGTTCTTCAATACACAATTTGATAAATCAGGTTATCAATAGAGATTATAGCGATCTTCTAAAGAACTAGCACTTGAATCTTAGTTTATGAAAAATTTATCTTTGAGTCTATAAAATCTTAATAATTTTTAATCAATAAAGACATGTTCAAATAGTTTTAGAAATATAAAACTCTATTTAGGACCTTTTAGACTTTACAAAGTTATTTTAAAATTTAACAAAAAATCTAAAGTATGGAGGCTCTTCATCTCTTGTCCAAACCTCATCCATATCCATCCATCCATCCATTTACATTCCTAGAAGGGAGAAAAGTCTAGTAGTTTGGAGTCAATATTAATTATTATAGTTTTGGAATCAAATTGATGACAGCAATTTATTTAATATTAATACTTGTCAATAAGGATAATTGAAGTATTAGTCTACTTATTTTGAATAGCTTGATTTGTTTTGGAGACATGATCTGTTGACAATTTAGTATTATTATATGGGACAAAAGATGTAGCAATTATGAATGAAAACGAAAGAAAATTGCGAAATGCGCACCATTTTGCCAGCTATAATGTTAACTAGACTCTTTTACTTGTCGTAATGTTGACAAAAACCATCTTCCCCAATAACTAAGTGTTTTTCTTCCCCAATAATTAAGTGTTATCATCTATTCAAAACTAAATTATCATTTCTCTGCCCTCAAACTGAAAGGAACGCAAGAACTTCCTTCAAGTTTTTAAAATTGATTTACTTAGTAGTTTATAAAAGAATCCCATTTCTTTTTTCTCGATCAAATCTTGTTTCTCAATTCATGAGTCCTACTTAATTAAAATTAACCAAAAGAACCATTGTGTTTTTTATTTAATAATTAGATAGAAGGGTGTTCAGTAGTTTAATACCCACCAACCATGCTAACAATACGACAACCAATAAGCCTTAAAAGTTGACTTGTTCAGATGAAGCCATTTACATGATGGAGAGACCTGGAAATAGACTAGTAGTTAGTTCTTTTTTTTTTGTCCAAGCAAATTGCAATCGTGCCTTTCATTGTCATAGGTGCTGCAACCACAATGGGCCCAACTTTTTATTGGACTTTTGTTCTTAGGGTTCTATTTTTTAGGACATCACTTTTCCCACACTCCTCCCTACTCACTCCATACCCCCTAACTCCAAATATTCCAAAACTACCATTAATGAGAGAACGTGTTTACGTGCGATTCGGTTGAGGCCAACTGAACCGAATATATTCGGCTAGGCCCAACCGAACGTGTATTTTTTGAGACACACCCTTTTTTTACCTCTTTTACACTATTCGGTTGACCTCAACCGAATAGTGTAAAAGAGGTAAAAAATGGGGTGTGTCTCAAAAAAATACATGTTCGGTTGGGCCTAAGCGAAAGTTTTCGGTTGACCCTAACAAAAAAAAAGGACAATTTTCCTCGTTTGATCAAGTCTTCTATGTCGTCTTTCAAAGCATTGCAGTGGTTGGTGTCATGACCATTACTTCTATGATACCTGCAGTACTTGTTGGATCGTTGTCCGGATCGGGGAGGTAGAGGTTTGGGTGTTTTAACGTCTCTAAACTCGACATCCCAACACTCCCCATATAGTTGGGCATTGGAGACGTTGAGTTCAGTGTATACTTGGTGACGATCGAGAGGTCGGGGATCCCTGTTACCTCGGTTATCGTTTCCTGGGTTATCTCTTCCGTTGCGGGGTTTTGATGGTCCAGCCTGTGGTGACGGATTTTCGATCTTGGCGCTTTCCTCCTCGTTGATGAAACATTGGGATAGTTGGAGGAAATCCTGCAAGGTATTAGGTTCCCAAGTATTGACATGTTTTTTGAAAGGGCTTCCGAGGAGTAGGCCCTGCGCCATGAAGAAAATGCGAAAAGCGTCGTCTAGTTCTCGAACTTGAAAAGCTTTGTTGTTGAACCTCTCTATGTATTCTCTGAGAGGCTCGTCTTCCCTTTGGACAACGGACATCAATGCGCTTTGTTCTTGGGTTTACTTTTGGAATGAGCAAAGTGAACTGAGAAGAGTTTTGCCAATTGGTCCCAAGAGGATATGGTGTTCGTCCTTAAAGCCTGAAACCATTCCGATGCAACTTTGTCTAGAGTCAATGGGAAACCTCCATGGGTACATTCCGGTATTGCATAGTTGTGTCGAATTGATCGAGGTGCCTGTCTGGATCGCCCGTTTCATCGTACGTTTTCAGACCTCCGGGCGGTTTTTCGAGGCACCTCGGAACTCGGTAGCTATCTATTGTTACAGTGAACAGGCCCTTTCGCTCGGTTAGCAACGCCTGAGGTCGTGGCTGACGTTGATGATGGGGATCGGGATAAATGTAGTGTCAAGGTTGTTTCTCCTTAGGGTTATCCTCTCGACTTCTGGAACGTCGTCTCGGTGATGAAGAGGCTAAAAATGAGCGAGGTTGGGGGGGAGTTATCCAATTCATCAAGATCGTTATGTTGTCGAGCCGGAGGAGAACGGGAACCATTCCCTCGTTGTCGGCGGGGAGGAGAATGATGATAGGGGGAGTTATCCAATTTGTCAAGATCGTCATATTGTCGAGCCGGAGGAGAACGGGAACCATTCCCTCGTTGTCGGCGAGGAGGAGAACGATGATAGTGCCTTCTCCTGGGTGGAGATCGATGTCTCCTACGAACCGGGGAACTCTTTTCAGGGGAGCCCGGTCTGGGTGATTCCTGGTACGGAACGTCCCGTGCCCGGAGATTTGCTACCTCGGCCTCAATGTCAGTGAAGTGGCAGCTTCTTTCTTGGTTTACGACCTCCTGTCGAGCCAGGAGCTGGACGAGCTGTTGAACAACATCGGTTAGGGCTGGAAGAAATGGAGGGGGAGGTGGTAAACTATTACTGTATGAGCTTGTATGGGAACGGGGGAGGTTCGGATTGGGGAATTGTGCCCGAGCTTAGGTGGAATTTGTAAGGTATTGAACATGGCCCTCGGGGGTTCGTTGAGGTTCGAGCTCGGGTATAACCAGTCCTACCCCGGGCCCGACCACAAGACTGGCCGGTCTTGAACGGAGTTTGGGCACCATTTGTGGATCAAGGTAATGGGAGAGGAAGTTGAGTACAGATCCTTCCACTGTGGTCGCCAATGTTCTGTACCGTACTTCCGATCTTGGTGAATAATCCGAAGTAGTTGGTACATGTCGTCCTTTATCAATATTGTTCGATCTTGAGGGGGGCGATGTTGTACCTGCAAGAATACTCTGACGCTCAAGTCAGTATTTGAGTGAATCAGTGTTTAGTTTTTAGCAGTTCCTTCCATTTATGAGTATTGAATGTGGTATTTTTATATCGGTTAAAATTGACATTTCATATCGGTTCCCGAACCGATGCCGAAAAAGGAGATATAAAAAATAGGGACATTTCATATCGGTTCCTGAACCGTTATGAAAAGTTGTTTTTATATCGGTTGCCCCTAGAACCGATATGAAAAGTCTCTTTTTTAAAAAAAAAAAGAGACTTTTCATATCGGTTCCCATAGAAAACCGATATGAAAAGTCTTTTTTTTTTAAAAAAGAGACTTTTCATATCGGTTCCCATATAAAACCGATATGAAAAGTCTCTTTTTTGTTAAAAAAAAATGAATTTTAACATCGGTTTTCTATGGGAACCGATATGAAAAGTTTTTTTTTTTAAAAAAAAAGTGAGGTTGTCTTCCATCAACTCTAGATCCTTCTGTAATAATTCTTTTACAGACCACGTATATTGTTTGAAAATATAAACACCAATATTAAATAAAAACATCCAAAATCAACATGACAATGAGATATGCAAGTTACAAATCAAAAATTTGATACATTGTATTATAGAGACAAGAACTGTGGCAAAAAAACAACTATGGTCAGGATACACACAAAAAAAGTGAAGAATTTAAGATTTAGATGCTCCATACTTTCTTCCTCACTGTATCTACCGCCTTTGACAAGATCCCCAGCTATTTAAAGATTCATTATGTACCTCTACCAAAATGATCACTGGAAGCTACGAATGGAGATTTTTGCCTGAGGTCCACCTTGAACATAGACAAACATACACTCAGAGCCAGGATTCAAAACTTTGAGCCATTGAGGTAGTTCATGGGTGTTCTTTTCTGCTGTTGGAGAGGGACAATCCTGAGAGATTCTCGATCTCTAGCTTAAGATCTGTTATTGGCTTCATAGAAATGTTCTTGATAATCACCTTGTGATGATCATAAGTTGTATCTCCAACAGTCCATGAGCTGGAAAGTGAGTGAAAGAATTCAACTAGGGAACCTGCAACAGTACCTTATCATTTTAACTCATGTTTGCATAAAAAAAAGATTGGAAAACAATGAAACTGAGATCCTATATTATTAGATCTCACCTTGTCTTTTAGGCTTTGTTAATTTCCAAAGATTTGTACCTGACAAGTAATGAATGTCAGAATAATAGAGCAAAGGTTGTATCACTAGAAACTTTCAAAAGCAGTTCAAAGTTTAATTTAGACCCTTTATTTTACTCACTTAGTGTTTTTTGATGGGACACTGGTGATTCACTATGGTATTGGTAGGAACCTGTGTCAAGATAGCAAGTGAAGAATGATTAAAGCTTTCACAGAGAAATAAACTGACAAAAGAGAAAATTAGTGGAGAATGGTGAATTGGTGATGCATTACTCACCTATGCATTACTCACCTCTGTGATGAACATGAACAGGATATTTTGGTCCATATCCAACCAAGTAGCTCATATCCTCTGGGTTTTTACCAAGGATATAATCAGCCTGCGTCAACCAAAGTTCACAGTTTTAGTTTACGTAGTTTGTGTTTGGTTTTACGGTGGCGGAAATTGATTTTGCAAAGTTGATTTTGCTTAAAAGTGAGGTGAATGTAAAGCTATTTATGCTTGGATACATTCACGTGAAAGTGAGTTAAACAATAAACTTGAAGCTAGAATTGCTTTCTATTCGTAGAAGCCTGGAAGACTCCAATAGATACCTGTGACTTGGCGAAATTGAGGAGTTCTTGAGGCTGAACTTGTCCATCCGGACAGTTAAGCTGTGCTTTTGCAGCTGACAGATAATTAGAGTAAACAACCGAAAGAAATGCAGCAGAAGACACATATTGCAGGTTGTTCCATTCATACACATATAATAAGCCACCTAGCAAATATAAAACACAACAGGATTAAAATGAAATGATTATATTTTTCTTTGGATATTTTGCTTTAGTGTAGAGGTGTAAGGACCAGCTTTTCCTTCTAGTAATACCTGCAAGTTGGATTTGATCATTTATTTCATTGTTTGATTCTTTGAACCTTAATTGGTATTATGCAATGTTTTAAGCCATTCCATTGCAATAAACTAATCGACTTTGGTGTCATAATAATTATACATTACACTTCCACACATACAACTTTATGGATTTTATAACATTACCTTTGATAGGAGGATCTGCACACCAGCATATTTGTTATCCCAAGAGAACTCTTTCATAGCCCAGCCAATTCCACCCATATACTGAGAATTGTCTACTACATATTTTAGGTAGTATTCCTCACCAGTTGCTCGATGCAGCCAGGCGGCGGCCCATAACAATTCATCCTTCACCAGAAAAGTTGATTTAGACATGATTGGATACTAATAGAAGTAAATAGTAAATACAGAACTGATAAATGTTTACTCACTGAGTAACCGGATGAAGAATAGCATTGTTGAGCAGAAGATATGGAGTCATCATATAAACCTCTAAATCTATATGCAAATGTGAAGAGCTGCAATATATAGAAGAACATCAATATATAACTCCTAGTGTTAACAAGAAACTAAAGCACCAATACAAATACAGTAAGAAGTATTTGCAGGAATAGCATCAAGAGTGTTTGGAATCAAATATACAAGCATCAAATAATCTGGTTCAGCATGATGGTATTTAAATCCAGCCTATAAAATAACCAGCACAATATTACTTACAAGATATTTAAATAAAACTTGCAAACTATATTATATATATGCAGCAGAAAATAACAAGTATTAATTTACCTCAACAGCAGAAGCCACAAGATTTGAATGTTTTCTTGCCAACTTAATCCACCCTCCTTTCTTTCCCTATTTATCTGAAAAAGACACAACTTTATAAGATCAATATAACTTTGGAGTTTTCAATCTTTGCAAAGGTCAACAAAATTACACTAAGACCAAGCTAATGCTCTCCCAGAATATCAACCTAACCAATTTTCATATCAATCTCATCATCATTGGTTGCAAAAGAGGCATTGTACTTCTCTTGTTCTAGCTATAGCTCCTACCTTCTCTTCATAGGCATTGTCCTTCAAATAAATAAAGAGCAGAACCAAAATGCTTACTCCATTCATTAAACTATTTCACACTAAATCAAACATTACCCAGTAAGCCACATGTTGCAATCATAGAGACAACAAACAGTTGACAAAGAAAACATTAACAAAACTGAGTCCCACTCCTACATCTCAGACCAGAATACTGAAAATAGAAATACAAAATACTTGGTCAATCTTAATTTATCTGTCAATTTACTTTGAGTGAGGTTGGGAATTATTATCATCAAAGGCAAGCATGCATAACAAAGAAAATGACAATGGCAAGAAACCATTTTGAAAAAAAGAAGAGCCAGAGAGTCACTTACTCGTGCTAGCGAAGAAACAGCCACTGGTTAAGCACAGCATAGCAAGTGCATAAGAAGCAAGTCGTTTACCATACTTTCTTGAAACAGCTACCACGAGAACAGTCTCTGTGACAACAGAGAGAAGACCAAGAAAGAATCTTACAGCATAGAACACTCTCACCTAAAACAATCAAGAAAAGTGTGACATGAAAAGCATAAACATGAAAAAATGCAATCTACAACAAATCAACATGCAAGCTGGAATCTACAACAAATCAACATGACATGAAAAGCATAAACATGAAAAGTGTGCAAAATGGAAGAAAAGAATGAAAGAGAAGAATTTAGTAGAGGAAACACTACCAATCGGACCATTCACACCAAGCCCACAACATGCATTTTTAAGATCTTCAAAACCTGTATATTAAATGAAAACTCTTAGTAAAATAACATGACAGAAACTTTGAAACTAGATTCACAAACATTGGTTTTTCCATTCTACTATATAACTTTAACATGAAGTTATAAAGTGGGGGAAATGTACCATAAAACCTTTGTTTCTCTATAATCTCCATCATTCCACTGTATACATCACAGAACACTATCTGAGCATCAGGAAATTCCTCATTAAGCTGAGATATACGTTCATCCAGCAATCTATTGTATTCCAAGTCCTGACTGCTACTCTACTACCACCTCGTTGACCTCCAAATCCTGACTGCCCAATACCAGTATTTCCATTGAATTCCACTGAACACATGAATTTAAAACAATTAATCTTCAAGTTATTCAAAACCAACAAAACCTCTGAAACAAAACACACAAACACACATAATTGGTAGAAAAGAGAGATAACAAAAACAACAAAACCCTAAACCCAAAAATAAAACACAAAAATGGCTTCCTGAGAAAATCAACAAACCCTAAACCCTAAATACACAAAATCAACAAAACGCCAAATACAGAAACCCTATCAATTGAGGAAAATTGGTCAAAAAAAACTGTTTTGAGGGAGATAGAGTGAGAGAGGGAGAGAGAGAGAGAGAGAGAGAGAACGAACCGTGAGTGGAAGCTTCAACCCAAACGAACCATGAGACGAGAGAGGGAATGAGTCATGACTGATGAGCAGTGAAAGAAAAACGCGCGCTGTGAGTGAAAGAGAGTTCAGAGGGCGAGAGTTGAGAGAACGAGAGCGAGAGAGGGAGACTGAGAGAGGATGTTGCAGTGGAAGAGAAGGAGAAGAGAAGTGAAGGAGGAACGGTGGTGTTGGGTGGTGGGTGGTGGGGCTGCGTGGCTGGGTTTTGACGGAGAGAGTGAGAGAGTGAGACTGAAATGAGGGAGAATGGAAGAGATGAGGGACATTGGAATGGAAGATATGAGCGAGAGAAGCAAACAGCGAAGCGAATGAGATACCTAATTTTTTAGTTTCTATAACGGGTGGTTTTTGAGCCGTTATGAAAGCCTAATTTTTTTTCACTTTCTATAACGGTTATGCAATGGAACCGATATGAAAGATACTTTTTGCACTTTCTATATCGGTTCCATGGGAAACCGATATAAAAAGTGTAATTTTAATTACAAAATTGCCACCGCGTCACTTTCTATATCAGGCCGTTTTTAACCGATATAAATAACCGTTATAAAAAGCATTTTTTCTACTAGATATTGAGTGATGTTCGTTCTGACGATCCTGAGTCGTTAGATCTTTGATCAGTGTATCTTAATGCACTATTTATAGCTTTTCACTTGGTGATTTTAATTGTGCTTTGTGCCTAATATTTAAGTCTTAGCACGTTTCTAGACTTTGGGTCTTAATTGAGCAATATAGCAATTTCTTGATTAATTCTTGTTTTTATTGCATATTGACCCCTATCTACTCTGTAGGCCATAACTTTGGCTGTGCTTATCTGATTGAGGCGTGCAAGCATGCGTTGGAAAGCTAAGGAACAGAGCTACAATTCTTCTGTTGAGCTCGAAACCCAGTTCTGAAGTCTGCGAGGTTAAAACTGCTAAATACCGAAGAAGTACTGTTTAAAACGGGTTTACGGGCCAATTTACTATTTTTATCGGGCTTTTATCATAGAACCCGTTTAGGGATTTAGGTATTTCGTTTTCTTTAAAACTAAATACACTTTTGAGAGCTGTCTTGGCTCTCTTACGCATTCCTACTTTCAATTTTACGTTTTGTGCCCTAACCTCCATGGAAGCTTAAAGCCCTAGATCAATCTATTGGTGAAGGGTGTTGCTGTAAGAATTTTGAGGTTCAGTGCTTAATGTTTATTTTGTTTTTATGGTTTTAATTCTTTCTCTATCAATTTCATCTACGTAATTCTTGCTGCAAATTCGGTTTCTGTTTTGCTTAATTACTAAAACTCTGTGATTTGCTTATGTGATTCCTTTTATGATTCAGTTTTGCTTAATCACTTAATCATGATTCTGTTTTGCAACTTTCATTATACAAACTATTTTATCGCTTGTTTAATTTAGTTTGGATAGGAATTGATAGAGTCTATGACACTTGTTTATAGGATTGATAGAATTCAGTTATGATGTTAATTGTGATACTGGCACTTGTTCGCTATCACGATTGATTGAACACACTGTTCTGACGCTTGCTTTAAAACGCTGTGAATTCGTATAAACTGACTGGCCCTTGTTCACTTAGTTTATGATTAATCAAGAATTATCAAACCTTGCACAAATCTTTATTTTAGAACCGATGAGAAATCCAAGAAACACACCTGAAACCAATGGATTGATTGTCTATCTTTAATTGTCTTTTCTTCAAAACCCCCCTTTTTATTGTTTATTTTGGTTTCTGATTTTGGTAATTTCTGTATTTAGAGGTCCTCGAGATACGACCAAGGTCTCTTACCTTGATACTATATTTACCTTTTTTTAATTATTTTGACCCGCGTACGACTGCTGATCAAATTGGCGCCATTGTCGGGGATCTCTGATTAGGAATTACCGACATAAGAACCTCACTAACCACTAACTTTTGTTTTTTAGTTTTTTTTCTTTACAGGTTCTGTCGATTTCAGTTTCGTTCAGTTCGGTCTCAGATTAGGTGAAAAAAAATCGATTTTCGGGTGATCTGGTCAAATTGCTCCAAAAATTGGTGAGAAAATCAGAAAAAAAATCATGGAGTAAGACTCCCTTTAGGGAGCTAAGGCCGAAAATACCGAAATCCCTCCGTTTTCTATTTTTAATTAATTTTTCGAATTTTTGATAATGTCAAAAAAAATTACATAATCTTCTTTTGATTTTATTAGATTTTTAGTTGCGTTTTTATATTTTTTAGATTAGGTTTGATTCGTTTTTTATTTTCTGCCTTAATTTTAGCATAACCTTTTTTATTCTGATCTTGATTCTGTTGACTATAACATGGCTGCTATTTATGAACATTCACTAGAGCACCTCATTAAACAGATGGCTATTCAAAATCTCCAATTCCAACAAACAACGGATTCCACACTTAAGAAATTGGAGATAATAGTTGGACAGTTAACCTCTGCAGTTAATCAGATACATGCTCAGAGATCAAACCAACTGCCTGCCCAAGAAGTAGTGAATCATAATGTCCTAAGTACTCCAATTGTCAGTGCAGTTACTCTTGTTGAAACTCCAGAGGTTGATACACTTTCTGTAGCTGATATTGTGGATGTAGCTGTTGTTGCCATTGAGCAGCCACATGTTGTAGAGCTAAAATCACTCCCTGAAAACTTGAAATATGCATATTTTGAGGGAAGTGAAAATTTTTCTACGATTATTTCATCTAACCTTGAATCTGACCAGGAAAAGCTGCCTCCAATTCTAAGGGAACATAAGAAAGGTATTAGATGGACCTTGGTGGACATTCTTGGTAAGAAAGTATGGCAAACACATCAACAAATTAATCCCCTAATTCTGGATGTGTGGAAGAAGAAAGTGACCAAACATGTGTCGAATAACCGTAAAAGAGCCTTCTTTGGCGAATACCATCCAGTCACAAGCTTCAAGTTCTCCACCTTCAAGAGGGAGTTTTCTTTCCTTATCCTTAAGATATACTTGTTGCTTACATTGGGGACATTTTGTTATTTAAGTATGGGGGTGTGTGTTTTTGTTTTTATGTTTTTATTTTTAACTATAAAAAAAGAAAAAAATTGTTATTTTTGCATGTTTTTCCATGAATTATTAGTTTGTATAAGTTGTGAGTGATTTCACTATTCTAGGACCATAGGTGTTGTGACATGATTTGATTGATTTCTTGTTGTTCTTGGTTTAATAAGTTGGATATGAGCACTATCTTTTGCATCATTTGTGATAGTCAGTGTCCCTGGTGAGAATTGAGCCTTATAATGGATGAACTACTTTTTGTCATTCTCTCCTTTCTTGTGTGTGACTCACTCATGTTTGTTAGTTATTCTAGAACTTGACTTGATTCTTGTTGAAACACTTGTTCACATGCATGTTTGAAATGATCTAGGCAATTTATGTTTTTTTAGCTACTAGCCAAATAAGTCTACCCTGAATTATCCCTTTGTGTAAGCCCATTTGAGCCTTTTATCCCATTCTTTGTTTTATAGCTCATTACAATCCCAAAAGTGAAAACAATGATATTACCCAATCTTAAAGGGTGAAGGAGCTTTGATTTGAAAATTGTCAATCCATAAGTGTGAGGGTGTCCAAATTGTTGCAATTGTGGTTCTCACTTGGGTTAGTTCTTGGGTTCTCAATAGAAAGTTTGGCAAGTTCATTTGTATAGAAAAATATTCCCCAAAACAAACAGAGAAAAAGAAAGAAAAAAATGAAAAAAAAAGCAAAAAGAAAAAAAAGAAGAAAAAAAAAGAATGAAAAAAGAAAAGAAAAGAAAAGTGTGCATTGTTTTAATTTTTGTTTCAAGAATAATGAAAGTGTGTAGAGAGAGTTATGTGGAGAAGTATATCAAAATAGAGAAATTCATCATACCTTGTTGAAGTTGGATCCTCTCATGCTCACTTTACAATTGATTTTCATTGCTTCTTTATCCTCTTTGATTCTTTTTAGTCCAGTTCCCCCTTAGGATTATCCCACCTTGACCTTGGCCCCATTACAACCTTTATAGAGACCTTTTGATCTTATGTGCATGTGTTCTTAAGTGTGGATGTTAGAAGCTTGTAAAGCATATGTTAGTGCTAACTTTCATTGATGTGCTTATTATATATATGAGAGTAAACACAAGCCTAGACACTTGAGTGATTGAGAGCATTACTTATACATATCCTGTGAGGACTCATCACTTATGATTCACTCTCTAGTGCTCTATCCTCTTGTTTTCTTTGATTATAATTAAGTGCTATCTTTGATAGTCATTCTCCTTGAGGCCTGGGAAAAGTAGTTCTCTTATGACTTTGCATTCTTTGGGTTCAATGGAAACTCATGCATTGTTTTCGTGTCTTGTTTTGTGTGTTTCGTCTGGAGTGCCAAAACTTAAGTGTGGGGGACTTTGATCAGTGTATTTTAATGCACTATTTATAGCTTTTCACTTGGTGATTTTAATTGTGCTTTGTGCCTAATATTAAGTCTTAGCACGTTTCTAGACTTTGGGTCTTAATTGAGCAATATAGCAATTTCTTGATTAATTCTTGTTTTTATTGTATATTGACCCCTGTCTACTCTGTAGGCCATAACTTTGGCTGTGTTTATCTGACTGAGGCGTTCAAGCATGCATTGGAAAGCTAAGGAACAGAGCTACAATTCTTCTGTTGAGCTCGAAACCCAGTTCTGAAGTCTGGGAGGTTAAAACTGCTAAATACGGAAGCAGTACTGTTTAAAACGGGTTTACGGGCCAAATTACTATTTTTATCGGGCTTTTATCATAGAACCCGTTTAGGGATTTAGGTATTTCGTTTTCTTTAAAACTAAATACAATTTTGAGAGCTGTCTTGGCTCTCTTACGCATTCCTACTTTCAATTTTACGTTGTGTGCCCTAACCTCCATGAAAACTTAAAGCCCTAGATCAATCTATTGGTGAAGGGTGATGCTGTAAGAATTTTGAGGTCCAGTGCTTAATGTTTATTTTGTTTTTATGGTTTTAATTCTTTCTCTATCAATTTCATCTACGTAATTCTTGCTGCAAATTCGGTTTGTGTTTTGCTTAATTACTCAAACTCTGTGATTTGCTTATGTGATTCGTTTTATGATTCAGTTTTGCTTAATCACTTAATCATGATTCTGTTTTGCAACTTTCATTATACAAACAATTTTATGGCTTGTTTAATTTAGTTTGGATAGGAATTGATAGAGTCTATGACGCTTGTTTATAGGATTGATAGAATTCAGTTATGATGTTAATTGTGATACTGACACTTGTTCGCTATCACGATTGATTGAACACACTGTTTTGACGCTTGCTTTAAAACGCTGTGAATTCGTATAAACTGACTGGCCCTTGTTCGCTATCACTTAGTTTATGATTAATCAAGAATTATCAAACCTTGCACAAATCTTTATTTTAGAACCGATGAGAAATCCAAGAAACACACCTGAAACCAATGGATTGATTGTCTATCTTTATCTGTATTTAGAGGTCCTCGAGAGACGGCCAATATATTTACCTTTTTTTAATTATTTTGACCCGCGTACGACCGCTGATCAATCTTGCAGAGGTATCTGAACCGTTGATTGATTGGGCCAGATTTTCTGGATATGGGCTGGTTGGTTATTGGGCCTTGCAGGGGGCGTAAATATTATTAAGACATTTTACTTATTATCATAACAACTATGATCTACTTAGGTGTTGATTGATTCAACACCAAATTAGTAATTGCAATCGTGAGGAAATAGAATAACATCCTTTTTGCTTATTTGTTCACTTAACTATAAAATTGTTTCAATGCGTCTGGGAGATAGAGATTGAGCTAAGGTTCTTCTAAATTATTGAATCATGTTATGAAAGAGGATAGGTAGTTGAGACTCAAAGGAAGGTCTATCATTCATCTATGGGATATACATGCATATGGTATATGAGTTTTGTGGTTCAAGTATCCTCCCATATTTAGTGCATCATGTTTGATTACTTTTGTCTACACTCTTGCTAAATGAGAAATTTGTATGGGGAATTCAATAGGGCTTATGGCTTTCTTGCACATAAAAAAAGTTATAGATTTTTTACTTATATGAAATATTTGGTGGCCTATAGAAAGTCTTTGAAATATTTGCTAACCCTTTCAAATAATCAAGTCTGTCTTTATTAATTTACAGCCTCATTTCTATTAATATTAATACAACTTTAGATTTGAAATTCTTTTTAATCTACTTTAAATTTGTTTTGATTTTCACGGAGAAATGTTCAGACTAATTAAATTCTGTTTGAGTTCATTCATAAAGAGAACATGACCCACTCGTTTCTCTTTCTCTCTTTCTCTCCTTCTCCCTTACTATTCTCCTTCTCTCTACCATAATACCCTTCACCACCACCACTCGTTTCTCTCTCTCTTTCTCTCCTTCTCCCTTACTATTCTCTTTCTCTCTCTACCATAATACCCTTCACCACCACCACCACCACTCATTTCTCTCTCTCTTTCTCTCCTTCTCCCTTAGTCTTCTCCTTCTCTCTCTACCCTAATACCCTTCCCCACCACCACCACCACCACCACACCACCACCACACCATAATAATAATAATAATAATAATAATAATAATAATAATAATAATAATAATAATAATAATAATAATAATAATATAAAAGGCTGATATTGTCAAAAATAAAATAAAAAAAATTGGCTGAATAAAAAAAACGTGGCTGTCAGATTTAGCGACGGAATTTGAATCCCTCGCTAATTAGCGAGGGAATTAGCGACGAAACATTCCCTCGCTAATTAGCGAGGGATTCAAATTCCCTCGCTAATCCCATTGGCGAGGAGACAATTAGCGAGGGATTGATTCTGTCGCTAATTCCCTCACTAATGGATATTAGCGGCGGATTTGAGGCCATTAGCGAGGGAAAAATCCCTCGCTAATGGGCAATTATTTTGTAGTGAAATAAAATTCGCCAGTAATGTTCACGAGGTAAGGTTCGGACTAATTAAATTCGTTTACTTTATATTTGTATTGATTTTCACGAGGTAATGTTCGGACTAATTACAACAACAAAACTATTACAATCTTTATATTGTATTCCCTCCGGACTGAATTATAAGCAAAAAAGTGCATAGTTTTGGGTAGACTAAAAAATAAGCAAATCTCAACTAATCTACCCATATTTAAAGCTATTTTTCCACAACTACCCTTAAGTTAGCTCATTAATGTTTTGAGAAGATGACTACTAATATTAGGGATAGTTTAGTAAATTTATTTATTTTTCCCATGAATTCATGGAAATTAAACGCACAAAACTACTATTCTTAATATGTGTGAAAGTAGTTATTTTTGCTTATATTTAGGTCCGGAGAGAGTACAACTTATTTTAGAATAATGACATTTTAAATTAACATTTATGTTTGAGTATAATGATGTCACATAACGCGATAAGCCCGTGCGGATGCACGGGTAATGTACTAGTTTAAGAAAAACACCCACCTGGTACGTAATATACTAAAACACCCCTAACTAAAAAAAATAGACAAACATTAACTGAAGGGCAAATCTGTAACTGACAAAAAAAATAAACAATGGTTTAAAAAGGTGAGAAGAGAGAGAGAGAGAGAGAGAGAGAGAGAGAGAGAGAGAGAGAGAGAGACAGAAAAATGTGTCAAAAAAGAAACCGTTGCATTGATGGGTGTGACGTGCGGTGAGAGAAAAAAATAAAAAAATACTACTATTTACTATAATCTATTAAAACTAGTAAAACCAATCAATTTAACCACTAAAAAAATTCCAAAATAATTTTTAATCTCTTAGAAAAAACGAGAAAACCTAATAACTATTTAAACTACTGATAAATATTCAACAAACATGTGACATTTATTGATTGTCACTCTACCTAAAATAAGGACAAATAAATGTCACAATATATAAAAAACACGGGACAAATATTTGTCACTGATAACTAACAGAATGACAACTAACTGTCATTGATATATAAAAAACATGGGACAAATATTTATCACTAATACCTAAAAAGGATAAATAAAATTGATATATAAAAAAATTCAGAATAAATATTTATCATTGATATATAAAAAAGTTCGGGATAAATATTTCCAAAAAACAGGTGCAATCGGGAGGTATATCATAAAACTTTTAATGAATTTCTTTGATATTTTACCTTGTTAATTATATAACATTTTCAACTATCACCAGTTTTTAAAAAAGGTTTTGCTGAGTATGACAAGAAAAATACATATTACATAAAAGAGTAACTCCCCTTAGTACGATACGAAAAGCACGATAAGTTGTGGTTTCCGTCACAATCCTCCCTGTTTTGTTATTATGTGGCATCGTAAAGTACATTTGTTACATTTCTTTTCGTAACTTGTATCATTGCTCTACATAAAATAGTTTTAGAATAATTATTTAATAAATTAACCGATCAATATATCTGCTTTAATATATCATTCTGTCATATTTAATAGTTCACTAATGAGGGATATGATTTGCTCTCTCACTCTAGAAACACCCAATTATTTATGTTATAAAATTATTAGAATTATATTGGCCGGAGATGGAGAATTAATAATTGGTAAAATATAAGTGCCCAATCTCCATCGGATACATCCTCACAGCAAAATCTGATATGCACATTCCCAATTTAAACTTATGAACATAAAATGCAACAACGTTATTTTAAGGATAATACAAATATAAAAATAATAGTAAGCTTTAAGAAGGGTGAAGGCCGGCCCAGGGAATCTTGGCATGTTCAATGAAACAAAAATATAAGGTCCACACACATATACCATGGCCTATGCTTTTCGCACATCCCTCCCTATTCATCCCGCACCCCCAAATCCTGCGAAATGACTAAAAGGCCATTAATGAGGTGCACTGTTTTCACCGATTCGGTTAGGCCCAATCAAACGTGTATTTGTTTTAGACACACCACTTTTTTACTTCTTTTACACTATTCGGTTGATCTCAACCGAAATATTTCGGTTGACATCAACCGACTCCTTATACAGTACTGCCAAAATACTAACAAGTAATAAAGTCCTTAATGGCGGCCATTGACTGAAGTAACACAGAGGATCCAAAATGGAATCACCAGCCTACTTCAATAGCTATTTTCACATCTGCAGAACTAATATTTTAATCCAAATTGGACGCTCCTATTCAGTTGATATATACTCAACAGTTAGAGGAAATATAATATTTGCAGCTTATTAATATGCGAAGCAAGGCATTTTTACAGTGTATTAAAAGAAAAGTTAGTGTATTAAAAGAAAAGTTATAGTAAATGGTGATAGTAGATAATGAAGGAAGGAGGAAGAGGGAAGAAGAATTAAGGAAGCGATAGCGTTAGAGTAGAAAATGAATATGAAACTGGTCATTCCCTGTCCCATCACTTGTTTTCTCAGTATGATTAAGCCAACTTGAGCAAAATATTTTTGGCAGTACTATATAAGGCATGGTTGTCAGACTCGAGAGTCTACATATATAGACTCGTGAGAGGACCGTAATACACTAAAAAAATATGAAAAAATATTACTGTAGTGTCAAACAGTATCAATAACAATGAAGACATTTCATCAATTACAGCAAAATTTATCAAAATTTTCAACATTCCAACTTCAAACACCATAACTAAGCAAAATAATAACGTATGTAGATAACAATTCCTATTAGATAAAACTCCAAGTTTCTTTAAAAGCTTTTCTCTAATTAATTTCATGATATGAAGGAGGTTTGTAACCGATTCCATACCTCCCAATCATGTCAAACATCTTTGCAAACTCCACATTTTTAATACAATTGAAAGGAATAGCACTTGTACACATCATAGACATAATGAGCTTCCTCTACAAGTTAACCTAAAACACATCGTTTTGGGCTTTTTTAAAAAAAAAATCAATTCTGTGATAAACTCGTGAGTCTGACCGAGTCTGAGCGAGTTTATGAAGATTTCGATTCTACACGAAATTTGACTCGTTGGGGCATCATAAACCCGTAAACTCGTAGAATCGTACGAGTTGACTCGCGATTTTGACAACCATGATATAAGGATTCAGTAGATGTCAACCGAAATATTTTGGTTGAGGTCAACCGAATAGTGTAAAAGAGGTAAAAAAGGGTGTGTCTCAAAAAAATACACGTTCGGTTGGGCCTAGCCGAATATATTCGGTTGGCCTCAACCGAATCGCACATAAACACATCCTCACATTAAGGGTAGTTTTGAAATATTTGGAGTTAGGGGGTGTGGGGTGAGTAGGGAGGGGTGTGGGAAAAGTGATGGCCTATACCTTTACATCTGACATCCAACAAAGACTTAATGGGCCTCTTCGTCTTTGCTCGCTGATATTGTTAATGTCAGTCATATCTCTTTGCTCGTCCCTTCTTCCCTTGAAATTCAACATGTTGGGAGCACAATCGTGTTATTTTCCTCACAAGTAAATGTTAGTGGTTAATAGTTAGGGGAGGGAGAATTATTAGTTTCTAAGATTTGATAGCTATACTTCTTGTTTGCACTCATTCAGTTAACTCATCAACTGAGCTACCTACCTATATTTAGGATACAACATGTATTATTAACTAGCTAGGATTAGTAGTGTAATGCACACATATGAATGGTATGAGTTGATATTTGATAGAATTGGTGAGCACTGGAACCATTTGGTTTAGTGAAGCATAGCTTAAACTATAAGAATTTAATTAAAAATTTATATGAAACTATCTTATTTTAGAAGCGCTACCGAATGATATTGTATTGCAATTGAGTCACGACTCACGAGGGTTTTAAATTAAAGGGGTGTTCAATGGATTAGCTATTTGGCTTTCAAATGATGATTAATAGTAAGGACTGAGATAACCTTAGGATTGACTCGTGTTTGGTATTATTTTGAGTATCCTTTTAGCAAGAGTTAGTTGATACTAAATAGCTCAGGCATTTGTTGCTTAGATTTGACGTTTTATGACTTTGTAAGGAGTTAGCTTCTATAGAGGTTAGTAACTAGGGTTATACCTAGTTATGTTTGGTTCATATTTTTTATTTCAAGTTGGTTTAGCCGCTTTTCATGTTTAGCATACCGGCTACTTACCCTACGGTTGTATGCTTAATTAAGGTCACATCTTATTCTTTTGGTTGGTTTAACACAAAGGCCAACCACCTTTCATTTGTGATGATGTGTCTTGGGGGTAAGCAAACAAATGGGAAAAAATTTGGAGACAAGCATGAGAAATTCTGCTTGGCCTAAAGGGTAGAAACCAACGGTGGGTCTTGCGTAAAGGTGAGACACTGCTAGGGCGTCCTGTTAGGGAAAACTAAAAGCATTCCCAAGATAATCAACAAGTCAAATAATAATTGTGAAGAACCAATTACAAGTGCGGATGCTGCTAACCAGTCAGTCAAACAACAAGTCAACAAGTCAACCAATTGTGCTGAGTAGTTTCTAGCTGCTGACTTGGCACTCAGAATAGCTGAGGTGGCTTTACAGTTACAGGCTTGTTACGATTCTGTTAAAGGCTTAACCATGTATATAATACTTGTATTAACTGATTCAACCACAATGAAATTACACAGTATTCACTTTACTCTTTTACAGGGTATCATTCGCTCAGTATCGTTCCTGAGCCACACGTCATTTTCCGCTTCTTATCATCGCCAATCTCACTGTTGTTGATGGCTACCACACCGCCACCCAGCGAAGGTGCATCACCTTCGGCAAACGCTTCGATCTTTCAAGGAGCAGCAAATTCTTCCTCTTTGACTCAATTTGTCTCTGGACCTAAGCTTTCGATTAAGCTCGATGACAAGAACTTTTTACTCTGGAATCAGCAAGTAGAAGGAGTTGTGAAGATGCACAAATTGCATCGTCTTCTTGTCAATCCTGTAATTCCGCCAAAGTATGCGTCAGAGGCAGATCGCGTTGCAGACGTTGTCTCTGAGGAATTTGAGAAGTGGTTGGTTCAAGATCAAACCCTGTTTACGTGCTCCTCTCCACTCTTCCGAATCGGCGCTCACGCGAGTTCTCACCTGTCACCATTCATGGCAAATTTGGGAGAAGGTACAACAACACTACTTCTCACACTTGAAGGCGAAGGTTCGCCAACTTCGTAGTGAACTCAATAACACGAAGAAAGGAGCGAAGTCAATCTTTGAGTTCATCACCAAAGTTCACTCGTTGGCTGATTCGTTGATCTCTGCTGGTGAGACCATCGCTGACTCCTATCTCATCGATGTTCTTTTTGATGGTTTGCCGGAGGAATACAACTCCTTCGTCATGATGATTTTTAGCAAAACTGAAACTCCATTGCTCATGAGATTGAGTCTCTCTTGCTCGTCCAAGAATCTCAGTTGGACAAATTTCGCCCAGAACTCACTATTGTGAACGCCACTGCGAATGCAGCACAAGTCTCTGCCAACTCTGGCCAAGGCAACAATCAACATGTTCGACAAAATGCTGGAATGAGCTACAACAATCGTGGACGCGGGTGCCAAGGACGCGGTCGTGGTCGTGCTCGAGGCGGACCGCCATCTGGCACCAGACCTACTTGTCAACTTTGCGGGCGCTATGGTCACTCCGTGCTCGAGTGCTGGTTTAGATTTGACTAGACATTTGTTCCTCCACCACATGTTGTCAACAACAACACCAATTCCACCAATGCTGCTTCCACTGCTCAACCTACCAAGGACGAGACTGATGACTCCTCCATTCCCACAGTTAACCTTGCTGAGGCATTACCTTTAGATGCCGCAGGTATAATCCCTAATTTCTCTATATCTGAACTGAACTGCCGAACCGAACCGAACTGAACCAAAACTAACCGAACTATTATAAACAGTTTAGAACCGAACTGCTATTTTAAGTTCAGTTCAGTAACTGAACTGTTAGGTAAGTTCAGTTCAGTAACCGAACTAAACCGTTACTTTTCAAGCAAACCAAAAATGAATAGAAATTGACCGAGTGCACTGCATGTTTTCATGACAGCTATCAACTTCCTTTATTGAAAATGGAGCATTTTTGACTAACCGCATTAGTCAAATCCAAAAGCAGAACAACAAAGTTTAAAAAGTGTCTTCTTTAAAAACTCTATATTGTTTCAACAATTTTTATTGTCTTATTATAAAAACATTAAATTCAAAAAATTTAACGAGAATAGTTCAAGAACTTAGAGGTCGCAACGTGACAAAACTGAAACTTATGTTGAAAAAGTTTCTTATTATTTTTGGGTGAAATTTCTAACGATACAAGGTTGTTAATACTATTTTATCAGTAGATTTTTTTGTCAAAGTTGTTAATACTATTTTAAATGAAATAAATCTCTTTGGCCTGAAGGGAACATTCGTACAAACTGGCAGTTCAGTTCAAAATGGTTTTAATAAAATGGAGAAAACATTTTTCAGTTTTAATAAAATGGTTTTGTTTTTGTGAAACAGTTTGGTTCAGTTCGAACTGTCAACCGAACCGTTAACAAAGTTCAATTCGGTTCAGACGAACCGTGAAAACAGTTTGGTTCGGTTCACTAAACTATTTGAACCAGTTCGGTTCAGTTCAGTTCGGTTCCCCTTGTGAACCGCACCATGAACAGCACTAGTCACATCTAACATATACAATTTGCAACAATGGAAGCCTTACACAGGCAAATCCACTGTCACCATGGGGAATGACAACAAATCTGCTATCCAAGCTATTGGATCCTCACATTTTACTTCACCGATTCACCCACACATGAATCTAGCTCTTAATAAAATACTTCATGTACCTCACATAACCAAAAACTTACTGTCAGTATCACAATTTGTTCGAGACAATAATGTTTATTTTGAATTTCATGATCCTTACTGTTTGGTGAAATCACAGGGCTCTAATCAATTCATTCTTCAAGGCAAGCTAGGCAATGATAGTTTATATGTTTTCAAAGGCTTGCCCATAGTGAAAGGGAACAAGTCTCTTTTGGTTAAATCTGCTTTACATGTCAATAATACTACTCCATCTACTATTTGTTCTATTATTGCTTCATTGTCTGTTACACCTCATTCATTGTGGCATGCTAGACTAGGTCATGCAAACTTCCAAGTTGTATCTCATGTCATGAAGCATTGTAATATGAATTCATCCAATAAAACTTCATTTACCTTTTGCAATGCTTGTCAAATAGGTAAAGCACATCGTATATATGCTCCTCCTTCACCCACTCAACATCACATACCTTTTGAATTAATATATATTGACCTTTGGGGCCCTGCACCTGTAGTTTCCAGCACTGGCTACTATTATTATGTTGCTTTTGTAGATGCTTGCACCAAGCTTACTTGGATTTATTTCTTAAAACAAAAGTCTGATGCATTAGCTGCATTTAAATTGTTTTACAAATATGTTCAAACTCAGTTTTCAGCCAACAATAAAACTGTTCAGTCTGATGGGGGTGGTGAGTACTTGCCATTCACTAGACATCTTGCTAACTTGGGTGTTGTTCACAGGTTCACTTGCCCTTACACATCTTATCAAAACGGCACAGTTGAGAGGAAACATAATGGGACTCACTTTGCTGTCTCATGCCTTTATCCCTCTTACATTTTGGGATCATGCTTTTACCTCAATTGTGCATGTCATCAATAGGCTACCCACTCAAAGTCCAGCTCCCTTCATTTCCCCATTCTAAGCTTTATATCATGCTGCCCCTAACTACAAACAGTTCAAAGTCTTTGGTTGTGCTTGTTTTCCCCACCTTAGATCATACAACAAACAAAAGTTTGAATTCAAAAGCACTCAGTGTGTAAATCTGGGTCTCTCACCTATACACAAAGGCTATAAGTGTCTCATATCCGAAGGGAAGATTATCATTACCAAAGATGTCAATTTCAATGAAGAAAGTTTTCCCCACCCTCACCTCTTTTCCAACTCTTTCCTTTCTAAAACCACCTCTAATGCCTCATCTGACCTTCTTATTCCTACTTTTTCTGAAACATCCTCTACTAATTCCAGTTCCTCAGGTCCTATGCCTACACAACCACCCACAAACACAACTGACCTCACTTCATCACCCATTCCTTTCTCTGATAACTCAAACTCACTGTCCCCAACACATTCACCTACCTTATCCTCACCCACCAGTTCCACCTCCGATGCCCCATCTCCACCACCCTCACCACCTGCTCCAATCACTAAAACACATCATATGGTAACCCGTCTTCAAACTGGTTCCCTCAAACCTAAAATATTCTTGACACAGCTCACTCCAACTACAGTTAAACAAGCTCTCTGTCCCTCACTGGCAGCAAGCGATGCAGGCAGAGTTTCAGGCTCTAGTTGACAATAACACATGGACACTCACTTCATTACCTCCAAACAGGAAGGCTATAGGCTGCAAATGGGTCTATAGGATTAAGGAAAACCCTGACGGGTCAATCAACAAATATAAGGCTAGATTAGTAGCCAAAGGCTACAGTCAGATTCCTGGCAAAGATTTTGGGGAAACCTACTCTCCAGTTATCAAGCCAACAACAATCAGAATCATGTTATCTCTGGCAGTTACAAACAGATGGGACATCCAGCAGATAGACATCAATAATGCATTCATTAATGGAAATCTTGATGAAGAAATCTACATGGTACAGCCACCAGGCTTCACAAGCAGTGACAATACTCAAGTCTGCAGACTTCATAAGTCCCTTTATGGACTGAAACAGGCACCAAGAGCCTGGCATGACAGACCTAAGCAAGCTCTTCAACAGTTTGGGTTTGTTCCTAGCAAGTGTGATCCATCCCTATTTGTTTATTCCTCCTTGGGTGTGAAACTATTTTCCTAAGTTGATGTGGATGATATACTTATTACTAGGTCAGCAACTTCCTTAATTCATGATTTAATTCGCAAACTTCATACCACTTTTTCTCTCAAGCATATGGGCAGGCCTGATTATTTCCTTGAAATAGAGGTAAAATACCTACCTAATGTCTCCATCATCCTCACTCAAGCAAAATATGTCAATGACTTACTTCACAAAGCCTCCATGCTTGACTGTAATGGCATCAACACTCCTATGGCATCCACCACCAAATTGAGCAAATTTGGGCATGACAAAATGTCTCAACCCCACCAATACAGGTCTCTTGTTGGAGCCTTATAGTATATAACTCTAACAAGACCTGAAATAGCTTACTCTGTAAATAAAGTCTGTCAATTCTTGGATGAACCTCTTGAAACACACTGGAAAGCTGTCAAAAGAATTCTACGACTCAGCAGCACTTCCCATCATGGTCTCTTGGTACAGCCAGCATCCACAGCTTATCCTCTCACTCTCAAGACATACAGTGACTCTGATTGGGGAAGTGATCTGGATGACAGACGCTCCACCTTTGGCTCATGTGTCTTTTTGGGGCCTAACTTAATCTCATGGAGCTCCAAAAATCAAACACTAGTGGCCCGGTAGAGTGCTGAAGCAGAGTACAAGGGCTTAGCTAATGCCACTGCTGAACTGTCTTGGATCCAGTCTCTTCTACGTGAGCTCAAAGTCCAACACTAGATTCCAATTCTACTCTGTGATAATCAAAGCGCAGTTGACATTGCACACAATCCAGTTTTGCATTCAAGGACCAAGCATTTGGAGTTAGATATACACTTTGTCCATGAACGTGTTCTGGCCAAATCCCTCAAAATACTGAATGTACGAGCCTATAGTCAATTGGCAGACATTCTCACCAAACCATTGTCTGCACCTCAGTTTCTGGAACTCAAAGGCAAGCTTAAGATTGTGCAACTTCCCAACCTTCAGCTTGAGGGGGGAGTGTTAGGGAATACTAAAATCATTCCCAAGATAATCAGCAAGTCAAATAATAATTGTGAAGAACCAATTACAAGTGTTGATGCTGCTGACCAGTCAGTCAAAAAACAAGTCAACAAGTCAACCAATTGTGCTAAGTGGTTTCTAGATGCTGACTTGGCACTCAGATTAGCTGAGGTGGCTTTACAGTTACAGGCTTCACTACAACAGGAAAAGCCATTAGGGGCGCTTTTTTTATCCATTGGGGGCGCTTTCGGGCGCCCCTAAATCTGGCGCTCTGTTGCCAACCCTTCTACAGGAGCGTACAACAAGCGCCTATAATTATTAAGAAACAGGAGCGCTCGCAAAAGAAACGCCCATGTTGGTCTTAGCGCACTAGACAATCAGCGACGCTCGCAGTAACAAGCGCCCCTATTGGTCTTAGCGCCCTTGACAATCAAGGGCGCTCGCAGTATCAAGCGCCCCTGTTGGTCTTGACCAACATGAGAGCTTCTTACTGAGAGCGCCCCTGATTGTCAAGTGCGCTAAGGCCAACATGGGCGCTTTTCCTACAAGCGCCCATGTTTCTATGTTTTTTATTAAAAATATTTTTTCCTGTTTCTGGTATATCCAATATTTTGCAGCACTTCCCTACTCTCATTTTCATCAACCAACAACAACCAATATGAACCAAATTTCAAATCAACTAACCAATTGCAAATCAAATTCCAACTAACAAACTTATAAATCCATCTAAAATACATACATACATACATACATACATACATACATACATACATACATACATAGTACCAACAAAAATTACATAAATCATTAACCAAATTCTGAATATCAATATAGACAACAAAAATGACATGACATCCAATGTGAGGAACAAAAAACCAGCTAACCAAAGTTACATGAATTTCGATTTTCATTAATCAAACTGGCAACAAGATGACACCACTCTCCCTTGATCTCAGACAGTAAGTTGGTCATCAGAAAATGGAGCTCCAATCTCGTTTCCAGGAAAATACTGCAAAAATAAAATAAAATAAAATAAACTTAGAATTAAGTGGCTAAATGCTAGATATGGAATTACTTGTCAAAAAACAAACTATATAAATTACATACATTTTCTGGAATTTCCATTTGATTGTGAGTGATTATGTCCTTCATAAACTTCATAACGTAATACCTGCAATCATCATTGTTTGGTGGCTAAAGTGCTCCCGGGGTCCCTTATCTTTATTTAAAGTAACGAATTAGTCCTTTATGTTTTTTTTGTCCCAAATAAGTCCTTTATCGTTCAAATTTTTGTCACATAAATCCTTTTCCGTTAACAGTGCTGATTTATGTGTCAAAAAAAAGGATTTATGTGTTAAAAATTTGAAACATAAAGGACTGATTTGGGACAGAAAAGGATTTATGTGTCAAAAATTTAAAACATAAAGGACTCATTTGGGACAAAAAAAGATAAATGACCAAATCGTTACTTTAAATAAAGATAAGGGACCCCGGGAGCACTTTAGCCTTGTTTGGTTGTCTGGGACACTAGAAATCAAAAAACAATTAATTATTAAAATGCGAGCAATATTTACATGGATAAGAATATTGATTATAAACTTACCGTTATTACTATCCATTTTTGTTTTATTGTTCACATTTCCGCTCTGACCTCATTCGATCCCCAATAAGTCATCAAACAACTGAAACATCATACATATAACTATATTAATTATTCGAAATACATACATAATTTAAATGATGAAATATGCAATGTATCCAAATACACACCTTTCAAACATTCCTTTCATCTTGGTGTGGTTGCTATAATGACCATGACATGAATCCAAATAGAAAATTCTATTTCTTTTAGGATCAACTACCAACAATATCCAACGTGCCCTACAAAAAATTTGAATAACCAAATAAACAACAACAATATTTCAAAAACGCGTTATATATATATATATAGATTAAATTTCTTACCCTAAGTTGATGGGTGCCAAAAACAAGCTATCACAGCTGCTTTCATGTGCCAAAGCCAAGCGTCTATCGATATAGGCTTTTACCGCTTCCTTGTTTTCTTAAATCGCTTTCTTCAAGTCTTTAACCGTGGCTTGTGCATGCCTTTTTCAAAGCGGACGTTACGTAGAAAAGTACGTTCGGGGCACAAGAAGATAAATCTTTGTGTTCGTTCCATGGGAATCATAATCTCATGGTACAAATACCTATAGTTAAAATGTATACAAATAAATTAACAAATAATAATAATAATAGTAATAATAATGACGATAATAATAATAATAATAATAATAATAATAATAATAATAATAATAATAATACCTGATGTATATATTAATAGTAGCCCCAGATGCCCACTTGTGATCATATACCTCTCGCAGTTCCACATTTGAAAGGCAGATTTGGTGGATATCTCCCAAGATGTCTGGATCAATCAATGCAGTTATCAAATCTGCACCCGTCATTGTTGAGGCATGAATCTTTAGATAACTCATAAATTCCTTAGAGGGGGGGTTGGGATTGAATCTCGTTCCCTTTATCTACTTGCCGAGACACTAATTTCTTGCTAGCAATAGAAGGGGGTTGGGATTGAATCTCATTCCCACTAGCTTCTCGCCTAGACACATGTTTCTTGCGACCAATAGAAGGGGAGGGTTGGGATTTACCAACATGCCCAGAAATCCGAGATGTTGCTCTCTTTACCTATATTAGAAATATAATTAGTTATTAATATATGAAAATAAGCCAATGAATTATTAACAAATCATATTAATTGCTCCATAAATTGATAAGATTTGCTGGCCATGCCACAAAGGTGCCAAGTGCATCATTCACAGTCAACAAAGTCATTTGTGCAGTGTCGATTTATACCGGCAATAATGCATCATCCACAACAACAAACTCAACTCTGACTCTCGCGTGATTTGGAGGCATGGGTAGATTGTGCAAGGTGGAGTCCTCATTGTTACAAACAAAGCCTTGTGCGACCAACGTAAGCGAGTTTGATATATATAATTCACAATTGTTATTGTTACCCTAAATTAAATGATAACCAAATATTAATACCTATAAGTTAATGTAAAATATAAAAAATAAAAAGACGGTCCAACGATAATTACCTCATTGGACGCAATATTGCAACTATCCCTAAAGCTATCTGGGTTAGGAGATGGTACATCATCAGTCCTTGGACAAACTTTATCCTTTAATTCATTAAGTTCTTTGTGTAGCATCAATACCATGGCTTCCAACCGCCGTCTTTCTCTACTTTCTTGTTCCTCATGTTTTTTTGCCTCTTTGAGCCCCAAAAAGTGGTTGGAGAAATACCAAATCCCAAACCCCGTAGACGTCCTGAATACTCTTCAGTTTCCAATGCACGACCAAGGATGTCATTCGGACCATCACAATCAGTAATCTCTCCTTGTGATACTGATTGTGATATGGATTCCTGATTCACAAAAACTATAAGACATTATTAATAGACATTATAAGGTTCATCTTTATATCCTAACTTATTGAAATTCACCCGCATGAAACCTGAGTCATCCATCTGTACACCATTATTATTGTCAACCCAATTACATTGGAACACAGGCTCCCAAAACATATTGTAATCCAACTCCCATATGTGTTCAATGACATCGAAGTATGACATATTCGCGTAAATGGGATTTCTGTCTTTGGCACTTGATGTATGCATAGATTCAGCTACAAGAGTCACCCCACTATTTTGCATTTTACTCTGATCATCATGGGATTTTGTATAGAACGTGTACCCGTTTTGTAGATAACTAGTGTAAGAGAAAACATGTATATTTGGACCTTTTGCTAACCATCTCAATCTTTTTGAAATCGAGGTAGGATTTGAAACAAACTCAATATCAATTTGATCTTTTAGCCACAGTATGAAACTCCGATTGTGTTCTTTTTTTAACCAGACTTGACTCTTAGTTGGGTGATCACTCTTAAGAATATCCATGGGTTTGGCAACATATGAATCAACCTGACTATCATTGTGCAGAACATATAAGTGTGTTTTCTCTAGTTCTTTCCTGGATACCATCACTATTTTCCTTCCTGTCATCCCTTTACCAACGCTTCATGTGTGACGCACCCTTGGTAGCCCAATAGAATATTCAACACTAGATAGATAGTCGGTGGAGAACTCAATAGCTTCTTCAACTATGTAGCGCTCAGCAATGCAACCCTCGGGTCGTGATCGGTTTTTAACATATCCTTTTAATATCTTCATGTATCGCTCAATGGGTACATCCATCTCATGTAACATGGGCCACACAATTGTGTCTCTCTAACCAGATGAACTATTAAATGAATCATTATGTCAAAGAATGAAGGCGGAAAAAACATCTCAAGCTCACATAAAGTCACAGTAATTGATCTTTGCAGAGCTGGCAACTTTCCAGGGTCAATCACTCTACTACAAATCGCCTTAAAGAAGAAACAAAGTTTAGTTATGCCCTGACGCATTTTGTTGGGCATAATGGATCGTATACCAATGGGTAGCAAATTCTCAATGAGAACATGACAATCACGAGGCTTTAGAGACTTTAACTTGAGGTCTTTCATCGATGCAAGGTTCGTAACGTTTGAAGAGTACCCCTCTAGAACTTTAACTCCTTGAAGAAACTTACAAAAATGGTTTTCTCCTTTCTAGATAGAGTATGAGCTGCCGGAGGTAGATATGTACGTGTACCCTTCTTTATCGGACCCAATTCGGGTCAACCCCATACTAACCAAATCCAACCTTGTGTTGATCGTATCTTTAGTCTTCCCTGGCATATTGAGTAAGGTACCAATGACACTTTCGAATACATTTTTTTCAACTGCATCACATCAATGAAATGTCTTACGTGTAATGACTTCCAGTAGGGAAATTCAAAGAAAATTGACTTTTCTTCCACCCTCGTTTGGCAAGCTCTCCTGCAAAAGGCTTCCCAAACTTAATGTTCAAATCTTTCACCTTTTCAAATAGTTGTTCACTGGTCAAAGGCGGGGGAGCCTTACGAGTTTTTGAATTCCCATTGAATGCCTTTCTCCACACCTGATATTGATGAGTTGGAGGCAAAAATCTCTGATGGCCAAGATATATATTCTTCTTACCATGTTCCAACCACATCCAATATGTATTATCTTCACATATAGGACATGCACACTGACATTTGTTACTGTACCCAGATAGATTGCCGTATGCTGGAAAGTCATTAATGGTGCCAAAAATCATAGCCTTCAGAATGAAATTTTCTTCTCTGAACCCATCATACACCTCTACCCCAATCTCCCACATTTGCTTCAAGTCTTCTATTAAATGAGCTAAGTATACGTCAATATCATTTCCTGGTTGTTTGGGGATAGAAATTAACAAAGACAACATCCTATACTTGTGTTTCATGCAAAGCCATGGAGGTAAGTTACAAATCGCCAAAATCACAGGCCATGTACTGTGGGAGCTACTCTGGATACCGTGCGGGTTAAATCCATCGGCAGACAATGCAAGGCGTAGGTTTCTTGGGTCATGCCCAAAATCAGGATAATCAATATCAATCTTTTTCCACTACAGAGAATCCACTGGGTGTCGTAGCATGCCATCTTTAATCCTTCCATCATCATGCCAAGTCAACTGTTTTGCATCTTCCGAACTACGGTACATACGCCTAAATCGAGGAATTGTGGGAAATTACCACAATACCTTTTCTGGAGCAGATTCTTTCTTCTTATACTGCAGTGCATTACATTTAGAGCACGACTTTAACAATGCATGTTCATTCCGAAATAAAATGCAATCATTCGGACAAGGATGTATCTTCTCATAGTTCAAACCAATGGTGCCTAACATTTGTTTTGCATTATACGTTCGAGAAGGGAGAACATTGTCTTCCGGCAACACATCTTTCAATAGTGCGAGTAATTCCGTAAAGCTCTTATCCATCCATCCATAGCAAGTTTTCAAGTTATACAGCTTTATCACAGCCAATAACTTTGTGAATTCAGTACAGCCCGCATACAACGATGTCTCCGCGTCGGTTATCAACTTCTCAAACATTTGAGGACAATCATTAAGATCGTCTTCAACCGCCTTTGCCATCTCTTCAAATTGGTCGCCATCAAATGTATGTGTTTCAGGATAATCAACCGGATCACATCTCTGAGTACTATTATCCATATTTGAAGGTTCACCTATTTCCTCAACATGCATTCTCGAACAAATATAACTTCGATCGATTCCGTTGGCCTTTAAATGTCTTTCCAACGCAACTGCAGTAACTTGATTGGCGTAACAACACCGTAAACAAGGACATTTGATATTACTAGAAGTTCCCAATCGTCGAACAGCAAAGTTAACAAAATATTCCACTCCATCGACATATTCTTTCGGCAGACGATTGGCAGACATCAACTTTCTATCCATATTAGACCGAAATTTATTATAAATTCCTAATAAGAAAACTTAAATATGTTATTGGTGAAAAACACACAAAGTACAATTTTTTAAACCTAAGACATTCGACCTTGCATAAGGTCTTTGCTAATATGATATTATCTTTTTTTTATTTTAGATAGCATCTTATTTGAGCTCAAACAAAAATCACAAGCAAATCAAATACAATGAAGAATCAATTCATATCAAAAAAACAAACAAAATTTCCTCGTTTAGAAGTTTTTCAAATCCTCTCCCTATTTTTGGTTTAAGGGACGCTTTTTAAAAAGCGCCACTAATGGGTGTGCCCTTTTTTAAAAATTCTGTTGTAGTGCTTGTTAGGATTTTGTTAAGGGCTTAACCATGTATATAATACTTGTATTAACTGACTCAACCACAATGAAATTACACAGTATTCACTTTACTCATTTACACGTCCCACCATAATACTAGATCACCCAAACTAAACTCTTATTGCCTTTGGTGTTGAGGGCATTCGAATCCGCTTACCCGGAGTTAGAGTTGATCCATTGCATCAACGAAGTATAATTAGGATGAGTCTTGCATTTGCATAGTTCGAATAGGGCTGAGATTGTATATGATTGATTGTGGTCTTGTATAAGGATTTTGGATGTCCGCACTATGTTACTTGATTATCTTCTTAATTGTAAATGTGATGTCTCACGTCTCACCTCTCCTAGTTTTCCCTTTTGGCTATTCTTATGTGTATGTCTAAATGATGAGCCTGCAAGTGATGACGACTGGATCGATGTAGTAGCCACCTGCTTTAGACTCTGAGTCTTGATGTGACTGCAATTTGATTATTGTATAGTTTTGATGTAATAACTAATAAGTACTTAATTAGTAAAATTCTGAGATATGTGACATCGAGGCTTGGAGTTTTATGTTTCTGTTTCATTATTTCCTTTAGATTTTGTTTATTATTCGGCATATATAAAAGTTTTGAGATGACATGACTTCACTATTTTGTTTGTGAAAGAATTTTATAAATCATATTTTATTTTATATCATTTGCTTATTTTCGAACGCATTTCTTGACGTACTAGTTGGTTGGTTGGTTAGTGAATGTCACATAATGGTATCAAAATGTGATGAGAGTAAAGAGTCAAATCAAAATATGAAGAGAGACCTTTGAAAAAAAAAAGTGAAGAGAGTAAAAAGGTGGGACAAGTTTTATTGGTTACAAAAAATTTAGGTGAGTTGGGTTCCGGAGGCTCGCGAGTTGGGTCTCAGAGGCTCATGAGGGTCAGAAAAGGCCTCAAGATGTTTTGAACGCTTGCAGAGATACTTACATATTACCCAATAATGAGATCCTCACATCGTCGACAGCAGGATTTGAATCCACTTTCACGAGAAATGTGAGATAAATCTTTAGCAAGAGGGACCTTTATTGGCAGGGTGGGAAAAGTTTATACAATTATGATCACGGTTTCCTTGTTTTATAATATTTTTGTCTAAGTTCGTTGTTGTCGTTGAATATAGTAATTCAAATGGGACCAAACTGAAACACAAAGGCCACAAATTTATAGATCAGCCTTTTCTGCAAACTTCAAGGACCCACCGCCCCATAAGAATGCACCTTCCACCCCCGGCAACGCGTGCTTCCACCACTCCACGTCCATTTCTCTCCCTCTCGATCTCTTTTTTTTTAATTTATTATTAATTCCTTTCAAAAAGAATATTAATTAATAATGTAACCTCCCTGAAAGAGAGAGAATCGTAGCCTCACATCACAACGCAAGCATGTGGTGATCTTGATAAGGCCTAAACATACATGAATGATGGATCTAATCTACTACTACTACTACTAGTATTCCTATCCTATCTATTATACTTCTTATATGTATTATACTTCGTATAGCATGCACATCAATCAATTTATTTATTATAAATTAAAATCCAAAGGGACACATTAAGATAGCACCCACGTGGCCAGTTAACATATACAATCATTGCGCAAGGTCTTCTTAGAGTGATGCTCGCAAAAACCCATTAAAGTATAATGTACATTTTTGAACAGTACAGGTACGAGGCATCTATAATTGATGATCTCATTCTTTGCTCCATCTATTATTAATGTTAGAGAATCAAACAAAAGAATTTAGGATGAGATAAACTCCATGATATTTTGGACAACTATATGAAAAAATGAAAACTGAAGGTTAGATATGAGATCCTAATCCTATATATGGCCAGTAGTAGATTGGACAACTATAAGAAGATTCCCATTTTTTGAACGGTCAGGATGTATCTGTCGGCGTTAGAGAATATGCCATTTCCTACCCTAAATTCACATAAGCACGCCTCAATAATAGTACAAGATTAATATAATGTGCTATAATCTCAAGTATTGTTTAATATTACTAGAACTGAGACAACTATTTTATGATATAGAAGTTTGAGGTGCATGTGATTCACCTAAGCAGTCTATGCTGTTATGCTAATGATTTGTCTAGAGAAAACCAAGACCTTGTGATCCTCAAAAAAATTATATAAATTTTAGTAGTAGTGCTAATAATGCGTGTATTTATTTACTAATTTAATATATCTGTATTGCTGGACCTGCCTCAAGCATCTCCTCCACAAAACTTGAATCACATTGGTCAGTACACTGAGATTTGTTTGGCATGCTCCTAACCAACACCTCATGCAATAGCTACTACCACTTTGGTTTCTGTGTCTTTAAAGGGAGAATCTTAAATTCTTCAAAACTGTTCTGTTACAACAAGTATTCTATTTAATCTCCAACAGTATTTACTGATAGGGAATGTGAGAACAGATTAGCAGAGTTCTCATCAAATTTTAAGAAGGTTGTCTCTCAAGTGTGGTTGAACTTGAAAGAAGGAGTTTCCTTCCTTTCCTTTAGATATCTCCTTAAATTCTCTTGTCTTCTTGTTCACCAGGTTAGAAGCTTTATCTCATATGCTGCTTTAAATTCACCAATTGATTTCTGAAACTGATATCTGCTCCCTTTTCTGCCTTGCAAATTTTGTTTCTATATTTTCTTTTGGGGGGATAGCTTCTATAACATATAGTTTCTATGTTTAGTATGTTGATGTATATATATGTTTGGAATTCATATTCAAAGTCTGTTGTCTCATGCATGAGAAATAAGGTTTGGCATCATGCAATGCCAGTTCTGAGAAGCTAGAAAATTATGCTAATTAATTAAGCATTGCCAAAAAACACTCATTCCAGAGACGGTTGTCTGCAATACCTAAGAAAGGAAAAAATTCATTATTATGATGAACAGAAACAAAAGTTGACCACTGAAGTGCAAGGTTTTAAAGAAATTTCTTCAAGTATTTATTCTTGTTAATGAAAATAAGAGAAAAAATGTTACCTGATAATCATATCATGTATTGAATTTAAATATTTCAATAATTGAAAAGATGACATGAATAATGACATCATGTATATGTGTGTGTGTGTAGATGAGAAGTTATTATTAAGGTAGGAAAATTAACAGGTAAGGTTGTCGGGAGATATTTTTTTATTTTTTGATGGGGTTCATTCAAATGTGGTCCAAAGTAGTATTGGAAGGAGAGAGACAAATTATACTAAAAGGAAGTCGATACCATCATTTTGTCCTAGTGTTTCATTTCAAGAATCAAAAGACCATCCTATTTTCATTTAATCAACTACCACATTCTGTTAAAATTTTCCTCATTCAACCTTATAACTTTTATATATCTTATATGAAGGTGGAGAGTCATATCATTCATCAAGACACACTTTTGAACACAAAATTCAGACAAAGAAGAGTTAACTGTGTAGCATTGGTTCAAAACTAGTTCCCCTTTGTAGAAGAAAAGAAACTAATTAGATCTTCAATGGAAAAGCTTGTTGGATCTTGTGACAAAGAATACATGAGGATGGCCATGTTAAAGCATGAACAAACTTTCAAAGAACAGGTACTTTTCTTTCTATTTCTTCTCTTCTAGTCACTCTTTCTCAAATAGTATACTCACTACAAGAAAATCTCATATTACCGACCGACCGACGGCCAAAAGCCGCTGGTAATACCAAAAAGTCATCAGTAATCTAAGTCGTACCAATGGATTACCAACGACCACACATACTATCGATGGCTTTCCATAAAAAAAAGCCATCGATAAATTTTTCCAACAAACCATTTATCTTGATGAGAATTTTCTTACAGGTATATGAACTTCACCGATTGTATCGAATTCAAAAGATACTGATGCAAAATATGGAAGCTAGAAAAGGTGTTGAAGTAAGAGAACAAGAGTGGTGCTTAAAGAATATGATTAGTTTAAATCAAAATGCTAATCATCAAGGTGGAGAAGAAAAGGCTCGAATAAAATTTGATCTTGAAAGGCGGCCTGCAGAGGAGCAGATAGCAGAATCATACGACGACGACGGAAAGCTAGAGATGATAGATGAGACTGAGATTGAGCTGACATTAGGTCCTTCAAGTTACAACCGTAGGAAGAAATTTGAGACACCACTAACTTCAGATTCAGGAAATAGCTTGTCTTCATCTTCAACTGGTTCAAGTGATATAAACAAGACAAAATTCAAGAACAGGACACATCATCATAGGAATCCTATAACAAGAGAGGAATCAAATGGAAGCGTGATACCGATTCGCCTTGTTCAGGTTCCGGATTCGACCGCAGGGTATCAAATTGGAGTTAGAAAGAGTTATGATATTGAAGAACAGTTAAGACAAGAAAGATTGAAACAGTCACCTTGGCTTTTCCAAGTGTTGAATCTGAACATGACTTAGGAAAAAATGTAAGGTGAATGTGATGTATTTAAATTTATGTTATTATTAGGAGTTTAAGACTAACTTTGTGAATGATGTTTTGTGTGGATTGTGGAATATTCTTCTGCAAATTGTTATCAAGTGTGATGGTGGGGTTTGATATATCTGGAATTTAGACCACTAGTTTTACTTGGTGCACTGATCCATTACTATTCACAACTCACACGCCTCTGATATTTTGGTCCAGCAATTACTCACATTCCTTGGTATATTCGCTTTCCTTATACAAATATTTGAAAATAGAAAACTAAGTAAAAATAAGCTGACAGTTTTGTAATTAAAAGTGAAAAAGAAAACAGAAACAAAAGTGTGTATATTAGGAACCAAATAGACCATTTAGGATTTGATTTTATGAATCCGTGTCAAAAAACTGTCCAACTCAAATCCGAAGATTTACACTTGCTTGTGTGTGCGATGAGATCCACGTTGCTAACTTGATTACAAAACCAAGCAACGTGGGACTTCTACACTTATGATATACCACACTAAAATACAGCAGTGGCGCTATCACGCGCTACGAACAGAATTGTAACTCAATTGGTAAATGCAAGTCCCCATAGGACAATTACAAAACAAAACTGTAACTGAATGTTAGTTACACAGTTAACTAACTAACCAACTGAATTAACCTACTTACAAATTTCCCCATTCATCTCTCTAAAGCAATTGAACCCAGGCTGATGGTTCTATGCAGCTTGGGTAAGAAACCATTGCAAATAGGATTTGTCTGATAATATTATTGTTTTACTTTTCTAAACGTATTAAGTAGGTAAACAGTTTCTTTCTCCCCCAACCTTAATTTATTTTCCAACCATCACTCACATATATCACATAGTTACTAGCCAACAAGAAGTTGGAAAACCAGTGCTTGTCTGCTATCAGATGGACAACAGATTCTCTACCAATATTTTAACACAGCTTTTGACATGTTTTGGTTAGGTCTGTCCCAAAATATGTATTAAATTATTACATATAATGTCTTTAGGATATGCGTGAATTTAAACCAAACCATGATTTTATTCTTTTCTTTGAACTTTTATTATTAGGCCCAGGCTTGGACATTAATAAGGACATTGCTGCTAGGCTGTCACTTGAACTATTACATTTCTTAAAGCTTCTTATCTCAAAGGACTAAATAATTTAAAGTCATACCCCACTAACTGCTGTTTCATGCACTGTATTGTTTCAGAAATCTTATGGTCATTGGAAAGATAGCGGTCGTTTGGAGAAATAGCTTAATTAAGCGCTTATGGCATAAACACTTATCTTATAAGTGTTTATGCATAAGCTGTTTATATAATAAAAGATAAAATAATGTTACACTTTTTTTCTATAAATCATAAACTGTTTTCATAAGCTATCTTGTGGAGTTTATGGAAACAACTTCTGAATATGTCATAATTGTTTCTATAAGATTTCTCAAACAGTCTCACAAGTGCTTATGCCAGTAGATAAGTCTAAATAAGTCGATCAAAACAAACTTTTAGTGTCACTGTACACTGTTTTAAGTTCACGGTTGACCTCCTAACATTTATGAACTTATTCAAAATCTGTTAAATTGTGATTTAGTTATGTTCTAGACCTATATACATAGGATATTCGGATTCTTTCATAAGGCCGATTAAGTTGGCAAAACTATAAGCCTAATTCCAAGATATATGGGTTGCTAAAGTCGAATAAGCCCAATAATTAAGAGAGAACGACATTATCCACTCTAATAATGACATCCGTGGCCAAATTCTGTAAAAGACTCATTTTTCCCAAACATGAACCAAGTTTATGCATTGATCTTGCAAAATGAGAAGCAAATAGTCACATTGCAAACTCAATCAACTTGGCCATGCCGTGAGAGCAATCATAACGAGCTACGATGCTTTAAAATTTTTTAGTTCAGACTATTACAGGTGGGAATCAAACTCTGGAGCACCAAGTCGATCACCGTGTCTCAGGGTAGATTAAGCCACTCAGCTAATCGTGTTGGTTTATGAAGCTTTAAAATATAAGAGTGTGTTGATTTAAAATTTTAAGTACTTTAAATGCTTCAATTGAATTTTCTTTCATTTATAAATTTTTTAATTTGGATGGTGTAATTATTTATTTTAAATTGGGTCATTTTTACAAGTTTCAAAAAATTTGGAGTAAAACATAAGTAACAAAAGAAAAGCGGTTTAAAATTTTGTAAAAAAATGACAAAATGGGAATTTTAAGGGATCAATCTACAAAATTTGGAAAATTTTAGGGACCAATCTATATAATAAAAATATTCAGGGACATGTCTGCAAAGACATGAAATTTTTTGAGACCACATGACGAATTCCAAAAAAAAATGGTACCAATCTGTAAATTTTGAAATTTATAGGGAGAAATTTGTAAATTTGAAAAAAAATCCACTCCTAAGGTAAAGAGTAAATTTCAAATTCTTAGGTTTTTATGTGGTATTTGAAATTCAGTAAAATTAACTTGAATAAAGTACTTCATGAAATCTTCGGTAAGGAGGTCCAAATAGATAGTTTATTTGGTGAGTTAAGGGATACAGACCGAGTATAAGAAGGTTTATGGTTCAAATTCCAGAAAATAAAATTTCTCCTAATAATTCACTACTAACATTTGTGCTTATCGAAAAAAAACTACTAACATTCGCCAGACTCAACATACTTTTCTTATTTTCAGCAGTCGTGTATGTTTTAAATCATTGTATACACGACGAGAGGAGCCACTATCCATCCACCAACAATGTTAATTTTAGAAATCATAGCAACAAATTGTTCTTCAGACAGGTTAGCCCGCGGAGCAAAACTTGGTATGTTCCTACAATTGCGTGACATATGACGTGATCTCCTACAATTGCGTAACAATTAACTACTAACAATTTGCCTATAAAAAATCCATTCATTTTACAAATTCTCAATTTATTGTCTAACCAAAGCGTTTTAAAATAAAATACCTTAGTCGCACCAAAAAATTACATTACCCTTAAAAATTACCTAATCCTAATACACGCAATAAGAGAATTCAATGACCCCCTACCATTTAAACATCACACTCCAAATTATTCTTAACATCATTTACAAATTCTAGCTTTTTGTTGAAATTACAAAATACTATTTTAGTTCCTGAAATTACAAACTAATCCTTCAGTTCTTGAGGATCATCACGATAATATAATCTGCACGAGAAGAAAACAAAGAAATGGTGACTTGTACCCTGCAGTGCAAAGAGTCTTAAGATATGGAATGGCGCCAATTCTTATCTGGTTTCACAGGAAATTTGAGAGGAGTAGCAACAGGATCAGGACGTAGAAAAGGGGAAAGACGACCAAATTTTCTAGACAATGAGTTTAAGAATGATTTTTTAGGCAAAGGAGGTTTGTCAGCAGAAGGCGAAGAAGCAGCATTGAAAACAGGACTATTAGTAGCTGATGATTCAGGTATATATTTTTCAATCTCTTTTATTTTCACTTTCAATTTCACTATCTCTAGTTTCAGTTCTTCATTTTCTCTTCGTAATTTGGATACCACATTTGAAACTGGATAAAGTTCAGCAGAGTGGACATTCAACTTGTCAGTACCATGATCCATGTTGTCGCGAAGACGTTGTTGTTCATAGTTGAGAACTTGAACCACGGTTTGGACAGGAAGTCTGTTATTTTGTGCAGCGTGTGCTCGTGCTTCTCGTGATAATTTCTGGTAGTCCATTATGCTGCATACTTTCTTTCTCTCCGTGTCACTTAGATATGGATGAGCCTGAGAATTATTAAGCGTTACAAACTCTATCTTTGAATTGAATATGAATATCAGTCAAATGAATTGTGAAGTTAAAACTTGGGATTCGGATCCTCTGATGCCTCTGCATGGGGCAGCAAGCAGCATAACCGTTTAGAGAGAACATTTTCTCTCTCTAAATCTAACGGCTCTGTTGCCTGCCTCTGCACCGTGCAGAGGCAGCAGAGGATCCAAATCCTAAAACTTGGTACAATAAGAAAAACTAATTTCAACTAACTTCTTAATAAGAAATATTGATTCCAATTTTGTAAGCAGGAATCTTAAAACAATACTATTATAAGTTCAACTCTGATTTCTAAATAAACCATGATAACATCAATATATATAGTGCTTTATCTAGGTGACAGAAATCTAATATTGGTTTTTTCAAAATAGTAAAAGCGTGAACACAGTGCTATTGAAAAAAATAGGATCAAAAGCACACTACAACAATATTAGTATAGAAGTGTACCTTAAGATAGATGTCTATTGCTCTATACATTCCATCTTCTGTTGTTCTTGATTGTTCAGGAATTAGTTCAGCAAGAGTAATGAACTTTGTTACTTGTATATTTCTATCAGTGGCTATTTCAGCAAGGTAGTTCTCCAATAGCTTTCCAACTCGATAAATTTCCCTTTGTGGAGGAGAATAATATTCATCATTTGCATTGTACACTGAATGATTTCCCATTTCAGATTCTAAGTAATTAGTCACTATTCTTTGCACGGTATCTACATCAAATGATGTGTCCCCAGTAAATGAATAAGAAGGAATAAGAATATCATTCAAAACAGCTTGTCCTAATTGCATGGCCATCCTCTTCTCTAAATCAAGCCTGCAAGCAACTGTTGTTTCGAGAAAGATTGCTGCTCGAAGCAACATAGAAAGAAAGCTTACAGACATTGCATTCTTCTCCTCCCTTGGTAGAAGGCTTACTAGTGTCTCTAAAACAATCCTCTTTTCGTGCTCTTGTTGTGGTTCAATCTCCATCCTTCCCTTTCCAAATATCTCCTGATCCACAAAATAGAAGGTTTAACATTCAGTGTACGCACTACGCACTACCAGAAAACCGGCAATTACAGACGGCCAAAAGCCGTTGGTAAAGCAAGAAAACCATTGGAAGTGATGCCTTTACCGACGGAAATTTTTCCGTCGGAAATGGGCGGGTCGGAAATAATTACCGACAGTGTTTTAGGATATCCGTCGGTATTACCTGCTTCTTATTTCCGACGGAAATTCCGTCGGTAACCAACTGCCAATAGTTTCTGATGAACTTTCGGTCGGTAATTACCAACCGCTAATGGTCCGTCGGAAACGTACGCGGGAATATATTCCCCCTAAATTTACTGACAGATTCAGTGAAGTACCGACCAACTTTTCTGTCGGTAATGACAAATACCAAACAAACTGTTTACCGATGGACAAAGCCGTCAGAAATTTTAGTTTTGCCGACCGTTCATTATCCATCGATATATGTTGTAGGTAAATCACATCTTTCTTGTAGTGACATTTGAATTTATTAGGACTTATTTACCGGTGGAAATATCAATAAGCATTCCAGTATAGTTTAAGTGCATTTTCTTTTTGATTATATAAATAATAAACAACTAAGCGTTGAATTAAACTGTTTATCTAAAACTCAATATGCAAAACCAAATTGATGTGAAAGTGTCATTTCTTTTATTAGTGAAGGGACTTACCAAGCCTCTGAGAGATTTCTGTGCATATAGCATTATAATAGGGACAATAGCAGAATGTTTAAACCCTCTTGCCATCATTGCAACTAAAACTCTTTGAAAAAAGTCAATTCTAAGAACTGCTAAATCTTCAGCCCACCAATCAACTCCTGGCCTTTGCTGAGATGACATAGAAGACACAACTCCTTCAGTGCTACTATCACTTCTTGCAGAAGAACAAAATTGGCTTTCTTTAGAAGCTATATAAGCAATAGCATCTACGCATCTACTCACCAATTTTACTTTCTCTGAAGCTGGAAAAAGTGTTTCTGATATATGTAATATAGATACAGCACCAGACATGCTCTTAAGTGCCACTTCATTCAAGTAAGAATCAGTCCTTCCTATCAAATTTCCAACTGAATAATCTTCTGTCATTTCAAGATACTCTGCCACGCAGCGAAGCATCGCAATGTTTTCAACACTTATTTCGAAGTTTATTCCGTAGCAGAATTTTGCTGCTAGTTCAAATGCTTCTGCTCCACCAGGAACATCAAAGAGTTCTATTAATGAAACATTAGCTTCACTAGGTTCTGAAATGAGCTTCCTTATGTAACCACTCTTGGAAATTATTGGAAACTGCAAATTACAAATAGAGATATCGATGCTAAATGATCATTAGAAAAATAAATTTGATACATGCAGCAAAGAGTCTGTGTATGAATTGATTCACTACCTTATGTAACGAAAATGAAGTTTCACCAATTTGAACAGTGAGATCACTTGGAATCTCCTGGGAAAAATTCCTATGACAAGTAGTTCATTCAACTCATGAGTAAAGGAAAGGTTAGCATAAGAGATATATGCACCAAATAATGAGTTTTAAAAAATCAGAAGTATACCATTCACTTGTTCTCTTCATGGCACCAGAAATATGTTCCTCTTTCCTCAGAGACACAAGTTACCAGCAGCTGATGTATATATCTCTTGATCACTATCCACCATGTCAGTGACAGAATTCTAGCTCACTATAGTTTCTTTACCTACATTTGAGGATGAAGCACATAAAAAATGAGGAAAAATATTGAGACAGTTATAGGCGAGCTCATCTTACATATCACGTGTGAATTGCGCTTTCAATTTAGTCCCTAGAATTCTTACTATTTCAAAATTACCCTCAAAATTGAAAAGTCTCAATCAATAATTGATTTTAGGGAGGGACCAATTGATTTTTGCAACTCCTACAATTTAGTTTCATGAATAACTAAATTGATTGTTCTACATGACAAAAGGGTATAGGAGCAGAGAACCTCTTTTTTTGGGTAAAGTAAGATATCTCCTACACACAACTACAGAGACTAATCCCCCGAGGTACTGAGATCCATTTAAAGGGTTGGAGCAGAGAGCAGCTTACTTTATCGTATATATATCCCATTTGAAACTTTAGTGAGTGAGAGACTCCATGATAAACTAAACAAGTATCAATTCGTAAGACCTAGCTTAACTAGCAATTGTTGATATTGCCGGGCTGAATACTATCACTCTGAGACCACGCAGTTGTGTGTGAGTTTTAAATAGTCCTTACCACTCTGTCTATGGATCAAAAAACCGAACAAGTATCAAGAATAACGAAAGCAAAGTCCGAACCTGATCAAACAAATTAACACTATTGAGCGTACATGCAATGCAGGGTATTTTTTGCATGCAAGAAAATTAACACTATTGAGTGTATATGCAATGCAGTTAAGAATAGTGGTATTTTAGACGTTATGAGTAGGAGGGAGGAGGGGACAAATACGAGCATGAAACATGGTAACTTGTGCTGTGTGATATATGCTTTTATGAGAGTTTGAGTGGAAAGGAAGAATTGATGAGTGTGATATTTGCATGTTGATTGGCATTTAACGGGGTCTATACTTTATTCAACTTGCCAAGTCTAACTCACTCTCATCGACAATCACAAAGGTGACCCCCCTGCCCATGAAAATTTGCCTGTTATATCGGTCTGATTGTGTGAAACAATGTATCAATTCATGACCACAAACCAAAGGAAATTATTACCCAAAAAAATAAATCATAGAAAAGTGGGCTGCACTGAAATGCAGATATAAACATACAGGTTGTTCCAAATTGTCAGAAGGGCCAAAAGAGAAAATGGTTGATGGACCATTACAACCTACACAGGTCAAGTTATTTTGTTTTCTTTTATAAAATAAAGTAAGATTAATACACCTTACAAGACATTTTTTCTTTCTCTTTTTTCCCAAATAAACAAGTATTGGCATTTGGCAGATTATTGATTAGGTATGTCTCTCACTGTTGGTTGCATTAGCCATTTCAGCGACATGAGGACGTCGGCTCTAGGGTTCGAACTCGAGTGTGAGCGGTGGTAATGTATGTAACATCCCCAATTTAGCTAATTTCATTTATTGAAATTAGCAAGAGGTTTAGATAATTAATTAGCATAATTAATTAAGTGAATTATGTTGTAGTTGTGTGCTAAATTATGTTAGCACTTGAATTGTCGATTGATTGGCGAGCTAATTGGGATTTTAAGTGAGAATACTAGGACAAGGGTATTTTCGTCTTTTCCACCGATAAGTGAGTTCAGCTGACCCATCCTTCCACAAAACACCCACATATGCATTAATTAATTATTTTATAAGTAGTGTTTGATTGTAAATGAATTAAGAAGAATTTAAGGAGGTATAAGTCAAAATTGGACATAAGGGCAACATGGTAATTTCGCCTCATTAAGTGACCCTCAGCTGGACAAACACACAACACTACCTCTCCTTCCTCATTCTTGCTGAAATCCAGAAACAGAAACAGTGAGTTTGAGAAGGAGAGATGCGAAAGAGGGAAGGAGGAAAAGAGAAGAGCAAGTCCATGGAACCTTGATGCATGCTTCTTATTTTTAGTTCATTGGATTCGGCCTAACCTCCTCTCCAAACTGATACTCATTTCACCACCAAAGAATCATCCATCTTCCGTTCACCATTTTCGAACCCAAGCTCCATTTTTGGAGAAAAGTTGAGTTCCTACCTTGCATGTGATTCTAGTAGAGCTCTAGGAGTGATTTGAAGTATAGCATTTCAGTTGGAGTGTTGCTGTGCAAGATGAGGAGCCACATTTCGAATTAGAAGCACATTTGGAGAAGGTTCAGTAGCTAGGGGTGCTGAAATTCGAAGTTGGGGTTGAAGATACAACAAGTTCACCCAAAAAGAAACAAATCCAGTAGGAAACCCGTTTGGACCACCTCCGTTGTTTATCACATATCTCTCTGTACACCCATCATATGGATGTCATTTTTAATTATTCAGAAACTAGACACAAAATGCTTCAAAATAGCCACAAGAATCATCTGATTTTATTAGGTAGGGAGGGAGATATCATGTCCACAAGTTTCGTTTATGAATCAGTCACAGTTTTGACCCAGTTCCCTTATTTTAGCCATAACTCTCTCAATACTAGTTGCATCTGTTTGAAACCTTAACCCTCAGAAACTAGACAAAATCCCCTACACATTAGGCACTGGTTTGGATAGTTTTGGTTAATAATTGAAGGAGTTATGCCTATTGCGAAACAACGTTCAGATGTTGTTAAACCGAATTAGAGGTTGTTGCCGCGTTCTAGAAGTTGGAGTTTGATCGGAGTAGAAAGGGAATTTCACTATTGATTGAGATGCATTTGGGGAAGCTTCAGTAGCTGGTCATGTTTGGGGATCCATTCGGAATCGCTTTGATGTTCGTTGAAGCGAGAAATTCGTGATGGTGAAGAGTTCGAGTACGGGGACCGTTCGTGGAGTTACTTTGTCGTATCAACCGTGGAATCCGTGGTTGTGCGATTTTCATCGCAATCGGTGAGTTCTATACTCGCTTAGGGAATTGTTTTCGAAACGTTGGTCAAGTGTTTTGACTCTGTTTTCAACTTGCTAATTTTTGTGTTAAAAACCATTTTCGAAGTTTGAAGTTTTACGGTTTGTTTTGTAAATTATAACTTGATGGTGATTGGATTGTGATTGTCATGATTGTGGTTTGTACTGGTTTTGTGCTGTTTTGGACTGAATTGATGTATTGTGATATTCGGGTATCGTTCGGAATAAGTTTCGGAATCGATCGGAATGGGAATTTCACACGAAAACAGGATTTTTAGAAATGCTGATGAGTTAGCACGACCCGTGCTGATTTTAGCACGACCCGTGCTGATCTTTCTGTCACAGATTTTAAGTGCAGAAAAGTTAGCACGACCCGTGCTGATCTTTCTGCCCCAGATTTTAAAATGTGCCCAAACCCTTCCTAATTGACTCCAAACCTATTCTAATCCCTTCCCCAACCCTATGTATTGACAAATAAACCGTAATTCACATAAATGCGTAGGTATGAATGAAATATTGGAAATTTCCCAAGTATGATAAATGATGATAACGATTAGAATTCACGAGTGAGAATATCCAAGTCATGTTATGCCAAGGGACTATAAGTCCATTCAAGTTATGTTAAGATAAAGGATTATAAATCAATACAAGCCATGTAAATTCTCAACTCATGTAATAACAAGTCAAGTTACTTTCCAAAAGGAAAGGAAGAATTACTTTCTCTAAAAAGAAAGGTAGAATGGCATACATATAATAATATATGTATATCAAGGGTGACGACCCTAAGGATTAGCATACTAGGGGAGGGGAAGTCATGAGCCCCAAAACCTAGGCCCCATGAGGTTTGCCCGCTAATTAGTGGTTAGTGGATTGGGTTCACCAAAAGCCAAAGAAATAACCAGATAAGGTAGGCTCGAGGTGTTGTGCTAAGTTAAAAAAATGATAAGATATGAATTGTAGTCTCTTATTAGGGCTACAAGAAGAAATAAAGAAACATAACGCGTAGTCACTTATTAGGGCTACGAGTTAGAGGAAAATATGTCCACATAGTCACTTATTAGGGTTATGAGTTCAAAGAATAAAAGCATAAAGAACCGCTAGAGTTGGTAAGGGATCTCAATAGGACTCACTGAGATAATGTTTATCTCACCCTTTATTATTGTGGTTTTTTACAGAGAAACAAGGAAAGGCAAAGGCGAATAAGCACGGCTAGACGGTGTGCTTTATGGAGCTGTTATTGAAGAATTAGTTTTATGACTATGCCATTTCCTCTTTGTTATCTTTGTAGTTCCGATTGTATAACTATTATTCGCTAACAGTTGTAAATCGTTTCCGCTACTTATGTTTTGGGTATTGAACACCAGGATTGTATAAGTCTTAAGTCATGAGACTTAAGTACTTGGTTAAGTTTAACGAGGTTCAAGGAACCATTTGATAATGATTTATCGAAAGTTTTTAGTTGTGTTCAATGTTCAATAACAGGAAGTTACTCTGATATATGCCACTTTGGTAATTCTACAAGCTAGAAATATCGGGGTGTTACAATGTATGTGCGTACGTAGTGTTTATTTGTCATTTCATCTAAGTAGAACAAAAAAATATAGCCTAAGTATCTAAGTTGGTGAGTTAAGGGAGTCAAAACAAGAGATCCAGGGTTTTGGGTTCAGGTTTCAAATTAAGGTCTCAAGTTGTTGTGGCAAAAACTCTATTGAGAAAACATAGACCGACAAAGCCGAGTAAACACACTAAGAAACAAAAAAGTCTATACAATCATAAGTCCTTGTTTGCTTTCCATAGAGGTGCTTGGTAGAATATCATCGTCGACAATTGGTTCCCCCCAATTTTTAGTGAACGGCTTGCTCTTGTGCACATCCAAGACATTTTGTATCATCATTCTTGCTCCCTCCCCCATCATGCATGATAAGTTAATAACGTACGGTCACATTTAGACACAAAAAACATTTATATAAATCCACATTAGTACCACCAACCATGGATCTTACGTTATTATTGATCTTAGGTCCGTCCACCAAATTAAAGACTATACCAACCCCGAAACACCGTTGCTATTGTTTTCTTTTTCAATTAATCAATCCATTCATGCCCTCTCTTCGTTACCAATAAGCGACAAATCAAAATAGAAAGGCTTTCACGATCAGAGCATGGCTTAAAGTAAACTGTCGTTCTTGTCGTATTGCTAACATGGTGTGTGTGTAAGATTAAAATTGCTATTAGTTTCAATTTCAATCAACAATAATAGTCGGATCTTTCTATACATAGTCTAGCACAACTTTAGGACATATAAATGTCATGAGATTAATTCACAAAATTGAATCAATAAGTGTTCAATTAATACCAATCATTTAAGTAAAAATGGCAAAAAAAAATGGCACTTACCTGATGAGTAGGGGGTGTCAGGGATGGATCGGATAGATATGGATTTGGATTATAATTGATGGATTTGAGAAATCCATTTACAAATTTATATCCATTAAAAATTTACCAAACAAATCCAATCCAATCCATCTATTGACAAAAAAAGTCCATCCAATTCATCTATTAATAATAATTTAATAAAAAAAATATTTGTAATAGTCAAAAAAATAAAATAAAAAAGTCATAATTTTATATATATATATATATATATATATATATATATATATATATATATATATATATGTATATATGTTATAAATATATATAGACTTAAATATATGTTTAGTCCTTGCAAATATATGTTTTATTCGGTTTAGTCCCTATAAAAATAAAGCTTTGTGTTTAGCCCTTGCAAATACAAGTTTGATCCAGTTTAGTCCCTATAAAAACAAAACTTTGTTTTTCGTCTCTGCAAATATACGTTTATCCAATTTGATCATTGTAATATGTAAAATATTTGATTTTAGTCCATTTTCTGCTCATATTGGAGGGACTAAAATGAAATATTTTACATATTACAATGACCAAATTGGATAAAACGTATACTTGCAGGGACGAAAAACAAAGTTTTATTTTTACAGGACTAAACTGGATCAAACTTATATTTGCAAGGGCTAAACACACAGTTTTATTTTTACAGGGACTAAACTGGATAAAACATATATTTGCAAGGACTAAACATATATTTAAGCCTATATTTATGTACTATATATTTAAATATATAATATTTATATATGGTGGTGGTGGCAACGGCTGCCGGCGCGGCGACGGCGGCCCTCACGGTGGCTGATGGCGGTGCAGCGGCGGCCGGCGGCGCCTCTCAGGCGACCTGCACGGCGGCCGGCGGTGGTGCTCCGGCGAGAATATTATATATAATATTATAATTTTCTAAGTTTTTTTTTGGAAGTTTTTTTTAAAAAAAACTGAGAAGTATTATTAATAATATATTTTGGTAAAAAAGTATTTTTTATAATTATCCAATGAATTTTGATTTTGTAATTTTGGTAATCCAATGGATATAAAAAAATAATTGATGGATCATAACCATCCACAAAATAAACGGATGGATCCAATCCAATCCATTAATGAGGATATACAATTTTGATTTAAGGTGGAGAGCCTGGGTACATGCTTGTGTTTTCTCAAGGAGCCTCTTTATGTTGTTGAATGGATGTCCCTATTAAGGAAGCTGTAATCTGAGGGGTTCAAACAAGGGGGACTATCTTCTTTTCCTTTCTTGATGGTGGTGGATAGTTAGGGAGGTTGTGTTCTTAAAGTTTAGGGAGTTTAAATTGGGTAGCTTTGGGTTGGAGGTCTCTCATTTGCAGTATGCGGACAACACTTTATTTATTTGGTTTTAGTATGCTTCTGGTTGAAAGTTAACTTCTCTAAAAGTTGTTTTATAGAGAATAATATGGATGGAGCTTTCCCATTGATGGCAACGAGTTTCCTGAATTGTAAGTCAGACACTGTTCCCTTCATGTATCTTAGCCTCCTAGCTGGGGCTAATCCTAGGAAGGTGTTTTTCTGACAGTTGATGTTGGATGTCCTCCCATAATGTTCCTATTTTTACCTCTCTTATCTCAAAATACATGTGAGGAATGGTTAAATCGGTGGAGAAAAGTGCCATTGTAAAATGATTTAAGGTGTGTATGCCAAAGCATACAGGTGGGATTATGGTGAAATATTTGAAGTTACTTAATCTAAGTTTGCCTTTTAATTAGAGATGGTGCCTTTTAGTTGACAAGGCTTTGTGAAAGGAGGTGTTGGTTGCTAAGTATGGGATGGCAGTTCCCGGAGGTTCGAGTTTAGGTCAGATTAATCAATTATACGTTTCTTCTTTGATAGGCAATGTTCATTGGGAGGGGGGGTGGAATGTCCGTTTCCCAAGTACTTGAGACCTCTTGTTTGCACTCATTTGGTATCCCTTAAGGGCTAAGGCCTTAACTCACCAAGTGAGCTACCTACTTGCGATGTAGGGTGTGGATTTGGATTGGTTTCCTACCCGTATGAGTATAAATGTGGGTAACCACCTTTGTTTCATTTTGACATTATGTGTGGCTTTGATCTTTCTACCTTAAGGTTGTTTTCCAATAATTGTATGTTATCTCAGAGAATAACTATTCAATCATGAATCCTGAAAATAAATTAATCGATAATTTAAATTGAAACAAAACTAAACACAAATAAAAATTGTAAAAGTAGAGTAAGTTGTGATTATCATTTTGAGTTTTAAAGAGCTTCTCTAATGCTATTCTTGCAAAGTTAACGACCATTCTTAATTTGTTTTCGACATTGGAGATTGTTCTGTACCCTATGTTTGACACCTTGGAGAAGCATTCTCACTTCCTTCAAGGACAACATTGATGAGTATTCACAAAGCATAAATGTAGAGAGTACATGATATTAAACTCCAATCAATCAATGGTAAATAAAATTTATCCATTATTTACTATTCTTACTGTTTCTTATATTTGGTACTTTTAACTTTTTACACATAAATTAAGGTGTCGTTATATCAAAGAAAATTAAGGTATCAATAACTTGTGTAAGTTAATTACCAAAATACTTTTATTTTTACCACTAATTAATTACAAATTTGTATACCCATTAAACGACTTTTATATCTCCCGTCTTTAAAACACTCAATAAACATAAAAGGATATACTTGAAAAAACTTGATCAATTATAAATTTAGTTGGGAAACCGGTTGAGACCCACCCCGCATTGTTATCCTAATGTTATGAATATTGTTATCCTAATGTTATGAATCTGTGAGGGTAAGCAGAGACTGAAAAATACTCACGCGGCTTTATGGTGTTTTTCGTCTACGAAGCATGTAACACCCCGGTATTTCTAACATGTAGATATACCGTAATGCACCACTATAGTAATTATCAGAGGACACAATTCCTGTTTAAGTATTGAACGTACAAACTTTTTCCGAAAATAAAACATAATACTTCGGATCCATTCATCTTAATTCCATAATGTTTCCAACATCCGAAGGAATACAACTTAGATGTTCAATATCATAAACAGAAACTAAAACGGTTTATACAACTCATAAAGAATACAAGTCATATAACCATAACAGAGGCAAGCAAAACAGGATCTAAAAACATCAAGACTGCAAGTCCTTGACATCTCCACGAGCTGGTCACCTATCCGTGCCGGATACTCTTTCTCTTTACCTGCTTCTCTGTAAAAACAATAATAATGATTGGGTGAGACAACTTGTCTCAGTGAGTTCTACCGTGCCCCCTCACTATCACTCGGTTCCATTATAAAACCGTATACATAGTTAAATCATAACTATTTAAGTCAATATATGACTAGCCCCTTTTACCAGCCGTGCAAAGCCCACAATCCCGGTAAACAAAGTGCTATCACATATTTTTAAGCCTTGTCAATTAATATATAATTACAAGCTTTTCTCGAACGAAACATCGACCGTGAAAAGCCCACAATCTCGATGAATCGAAGACCTATCTTAGCATAAATCGTCCGTGCAAAGCCCACAATCCCAATAACCCCCGTTAGACCACGCCATAATGTTTCAGGGCCTAGGGTAGGGGCTCATGACTTCCCCGCCTAGTATGCTATTTTGTTGGGTCGTCACCCAACTCGATATAATTTATATATCACACCCGCATTGGGCCGACTTCTATATTCGATATAATTCTATATCTATCATTGTATCTATAACCCGTTTTGATGAATACAAAATTAGACATCCGGCATTATAATACAGTATCACATTGGACGGGTTATCCGTTTTGTTATTAAAAAAAATCATATGCTCACACGCGTCTACAATTCGGTTTTGAAAACAGCTTTGACCTTTAAAATCAGTGTATTTTCCAAACCAAATTATATATTTATAGTTAGGTCTTTGAATAAGCTTTCAAACGCATCTGAGAACACCTCAATCGGGTTCCCGGATCAAAAGTTATCGCGAAAACAAAATCAGTGTGTTTTGCTGAAAACTGCAAAGCGTCGCGACGCGAACTGGTTCCGCCGCGACGCGAAAAGTTACAGAAAGTTTTGCGTTGCAAAAATAAGGGGAGTTCGCGACGCGAAGGCTCGGGTCGCGACGTGATGAGAGACAAAATTGTGAAAAAACAGCATTTCGAAAACCCGTTTTATACTGTTTCACTTCCTATTCGACCCCGAGACATTTCCTAACCGTCGAGACTTAAAAATAGACATTATAAATAGCAATTCAGTCCATATTCTAGCGAAAACATTAAAATCAGCAAATCCATAGAAACATATATATTTACCGAAAAACCGTACAAACGCTATTTTTCCCGAAAGTCAGATTTTCGCATTGAACCCAAAACGAAACAAGTTCAGAATATAGTAATGTTCCTAATTGTGAGTAAAACTCACCGATTCGACGATCGCACGAGGAGTCCCGACGGAGTACGCAACAACCGAACCAAAAGAACTCTCGAACAATCCCCGCTAGAACCCAATTCGATCCAAGACAGCAACTTCCACTTTTGTGCAAACTGAGACAACAACTTAGTATGACTAAACTCCTTCCAAATTCGAAATGCAAGTTCAGAACTTCCTCCTCAACAGCTCCCCCTGAACATGCAAACTAACAGCAGCTCAAAACTTCATCATCTACCTCACTTGCACTACAAAAAAATTGGTTATTAGCGACGGAAATTTCCCTCGCAAAATGACCAAAATTCGTCGCTAATGGTCATTTGCGAGGGAATTAGCGACAGACTGGTTCCCTCGCTAATTCCCTCCTCGCTATTGGGATTAGCGAGGGAATTGAAGCCCTCGCTAATTAGCGAGGGAATTTTCCCTCGCTAATTCCCTCGCTAATGACTGCAGTTTTTCAAAAAAAAACTGACACGTGTCCAGTGCTGAATGGCTTGTTTTTATTATATATATTTATTATTATACTGTTAAAAAATTATTATATTATTAATTTTGTGGTTGTGGTGGTGGGGGTGGTGGGGGTGTTGGTGGTGGAAGGTGGAAAGAAATTCGTATAGGTGAGAGAAGAGGAATTCGTAGGTGGAGAGAGGAGTTCATGGTGGTGGTTTCGTGGGTGGTGGCGGCGGTGGTGGTGGTTGTGTGGTGGAAGAAGGTGGGGAGAAGAAGAGGGAAAGGGGAAATCATAAGAGAGAGAGAGGGAGAGGGAGAGGATGAGGAGCTCCGGTGGTGGTGTGGTGGAAGAAGGTGGAGAGGAGAAGAGGGAAAGGGGAGAGTAGCTCCAGTGGTGGTGGTGGTGGTGGGTTAGGGTTTGTAGGTGAGAGAGAGAGTAGAGGAAGAGGAAGGGGAGAGTAGGCCGTAGGTTGGTTGTATGGTGGTGGTGGTGGTTGTGTGGTGGTGGAGAGTAGAGGAAGAGGAAGGGAAGAGGAAGGGTGAAGAGGAGAGAAAAAGAGTGAGGGTGTTGTGAGTGAGAAAGAAGAGTGAGGGTGTAAACGGATTTAAGGAAAAAAAAGTAAAAAAAATTGCGAGGGAATTAGCGACGGACACCGTCGCTAATTTATGCACACTTACCAACCCCTGCACTGTGTCCCATCATCTGAAAACTGTCAAAAATTAGCGAGGGACTGAAATTCCGTCGCTAAATACCTGCAATGAGTCCCATCATCTGAAAACTGTCAAAGATTAGCGAGGGAATTAGCGAGGGACTGAAATTCTATCGCTAATTTTCAAAATTTCCGTCGCTAATTTTCAAAATTTCGTCGCTAATTCTCAAAAATACGACAGCCCCTATTCCCTCGCAAATTCCGTCGCTAATTCCAATTTTTGCGAGGGAACATTAGTCCCTCGCTAATTTCCGTCGCTAATGGGCAATTTTTTTGTAGTGTTGGGCTTCATGGTTCGAAAATGGAAAAGAGGGAAGGAGGGTGAATCAGTTTCTGAAAGTTGTACCAGTGGAAAGAAAAACGAAAATGGAGTGGAGGGGAGGTGAGAGTACTTACATGCATGAAGGTCTTGGTGAAATCCCCACCCTCTTCTTCCTTCTTCTCTCTCGCCCTCTCTTCTTCTCTTCTCTTTCTGTTTTCTTTTTGATTTTCAGTTCTGAGTTCTGGTGTTTCTGAAGTGGTTAAGTGAGGGAGTGAGCAGCTGAAGTGGAGATGAGATGTGTGGTTCAGATGGGCTGAGGGTTAAGTGATGGTGAAAAGACCAAACTGCCCTTGGCCCATTAAAGTCATGGCTTGATGTAAAATCCTCTAAATTCTTATGGATTCTTACTCGGTGTAATTTTCTCGACTACTCTATATTCGAGTTGCGACTAATTACTCTTACTAAATGGCTAAATCGCTCGCATTCATCATAAATCACATTTTAAAAATTAGGGATGTTACAATCACCCCAACTTTTAAAATTTTGTCCTCAAAATTGAAAAGGCGTACCTCAATGAAATAGATATGGATAACGAGTCTGCATGTCATCTTCCAGCTCCCAAGTAGCCTCTTCGACTGAGAAGCCATCCCAAACTACTTTGACGATATGAATAGTCTTTGACCGCAGCGTCTTCACGCCACGTTCCAAGATATAGCTAGAATAGGGTTGGAATGATAGATCCGGTCGAAGATCGATTGTGTCAACACTCAACGGTTGATGTGGATCGGGGACATACTTCCTCAGTTGAGATACATGAAAGGCATCATGAAGATTTGATAAGGCCGGAGACAGAGTGAGGCGATAGGCAACTGGCCCAATACGCTCGATGATTTGGAATTGTCCAACATATCGAGGACTGAGTTTCTTCGCTCGCAAAGCTCTCCTGGTACCTATGGTTGGAGAAACCGTCAAGAATACATGATCGCCAACTTCAAATTCCAACGGTCTCCTTCGGTTGTCAGCATAGCTCTTTTGCCGACTCTGAGCAACATTCATTCTTTCTTGAATCAGTCTAATTTTCTCGGTAGTTTCACGAACCATATCGGGTCCCAAAAATTTATCTTCACCAATTTCCCACCAACACAAAGGAGTTCTACACTTTCTCCCATAAAGTGCTTCAAACGGTGTCATTCCAATGCTGGAGTGGTAACTGTTGTTGTAGGAGAACTCTACTAACGGAAGATGATTCTTCCATTTTCTTCCGCTATCGAGCACACAAGCCCGAAACATGTCCTCAAGAGTCTGAATAGTCTTTTCTATTTTGCTTGCCTCCGTTTGACCATCAGTCTGAATATTCATATTTTTGTTAATTTTTAATAAATTTCTGGCATCTCCACGAGGACCGTGAGGATGTGTAGGGAAAGTGATTGGGGACGGAGGAGATGGGGGACAGTTTGGGTGGCGAGGACGGGGAGTATTCCCCGCCTCAGCTCCTCCCATTGACATCCCAAGGAATAGTCGAAGAAATTTGGGTTTGGTTCATGTGAATTATTTTGAAATACCACGTTGTAATAAGTGACGAATTCATATATTTAAGAATATTAATTATACTTACTTAATTAAACTATGGTCTATATTGAATTATTTTCTGTTTCGTTTTTTCTTTCCATGCAAACTCAAAAACAACAATTTAAATATTATTAGTTTTAGGTAAATCATTATTTTTTTTATTCATTACTAAGGTAACTATTAGATTTATTTGATTATGAAAATATAATTTACATTTATTTAAATTTAATAATTAGTTTTACAATTTTCCTAAGCTTTAAATAAATCCCCAAAAAATAGCTATCATTTTATTGTTTTTTGCTTCCATTTCACGGATGTATGTTGTGAGCTACACTTTTTCATTTCACCAAATTTGTTCAATTTTATTCATTTGTTTGTTATCAGTATTATGAATATTATTTTAACTTTATTATTTTCTACTCCATAATTATCCATATTATTAAAATAACTTAATTATATAAAAAATTGACATTTTCAAACATCAATTTTCCCGTGCATTGCACGGGTCAGGATACTAGTAAAATACATTTGGGAATTGCCAAACAAAATTGAACAGCCAAATGTCATCATCTTACAATCTCAAATAGCCAAACAATGCTGACATGTAATATTTTCAAATTATTTGAATTAAATAATTAAAAAAATATAGAAAAAAACTGCTATATATACATTAATGTCCCTAATTGATAAATATTTATTACAATTTCATAAAATGCATTTTGAATCCTTTCATAATAAATTTCATATTACATAACCGAATATGTGGTGTAATATATATTTAAATAATATTTACATATAAATTATATTTAAAATATAAATTGGGGCCTATTTTTCTGAATTTCTTTGAAAATTCAAATTTATTAAATTATTCTTCAATTATTTGGAAATACAAATTATATATGTAATTACGTTTTTTATGTTAATGTGGTTTAATATAAACTGTGGCCTATTTTTTTGAATTTCTTTAAAAATTCAAATTATATTTACATTCTATTTGAATTATATGGAATAATACAAATTATATCATAACTATACACATTCAAGAATGTGTACACATAAGCATGACACATCACCATTTTAAAATTCCACATAAGCACTACAAAAAAACCACCTCAGCGTCCAACATGCTATGTGTATTCCAACTCACCATTTTGAACAATCTGGACAGCTCAAAATCACTCTCAAAATTTAACCCAATCTGGACGGCTCACAATGGTTATAATTGCGGCTGCTACTTTTTCAAAAAAATAATTGAAATCATCATTAATAATTATGACTTATAATGACTTATAATTTCCTGCCTTATACGTTTATGGTCAACTTATATTTTAAAAGAATAAAATTAATTATATTAAAACTATATTAAATTTTGTTTTGAATATTGCAATTAAGTTCAAATATTTCAATTTAGTTTTGATTTTGGATGTTATTCTCTTTTTTTTTCTTTTTCTAAATCCCACCTCCAATTAACATTCAAGAGAGTAACAGTATATGAGAATTTGAAGAATGAAAGTTGTTATTATGATATTGAGTCTTGGCTTGCATTTTTTTCCTATTGATATTGTTGAAGCTTGACTACAGTGAATATGTTTGCATTCTATTTTCTAAAGCACTTTTGGGGTTGACATCTTTTCCGGTTTGACCCATCTCTTATGGGGTATGATAAAATTTGCTTATTTTTCTTTTTCGATTTGGAATACTTTTCATTAACATACTTAAAGGTTGTTATAAGTTGTATTGGTGTTCATAATGTTGCAAACTTGGAGCAAAGTTATTTAATCAAGCCACATGTTATCTAAAATATGTTTCTTCTGTTTTTCTAAAATATTTTGTATATTTTATTGTATGGTGAAGTGGTCATTGAGCATTTGTTTTGAGACACTGAGACAGGGATATAATTATACTAAGCCAAAAACATATGGACAGAAATGTTGTTTTGAAGCAATCCGATATAGTGGTGTTGTTTTAGGCAGTTTTCGATTGGTCTTATAAGAGGAATGTGAATGTTTCCATATTGATGATTTAATGGTACGGTCAAAATTATAAAGTATCAGCTACAAAGGATTCAACAGGAATGGATAGAATTGATGTCACCACAAGCCTTAATTTGCTTGGATGCCATGTTCTTTGCAATTTTCAGATTTTAAGAACAATATTGGCTAATGCTCACACACTGAACCTTCTTGAATATAATACCCTCTAAGAAGCCAATTGTAATTTAGAGGTGAATAATTTAGTAAGCAAAAGCCATGTAGTCCTTAAACTTCATTATTGTTTCTCATTTTTTTAAATCTGCTATGCTTCATTTTGCCTCTCATTTTGATTAAATTTTTTTAGTATTGTAATTTCAACAAATCTCTCGGTAATTAGTCACTATTAATTTAATTTGGTATAATAAATAACACTAATCTCATGGGAAAAAAATCCACATGAAATAAGCCTAAATTTGTTGTTAATTAGATTGACCTTTATTAATTACATGGGAATCTATTTTTCAAGAATAAATTTGCCTTGAAGGGTGGCAACTATGATATCGTGGTTTGTCATTTCTTATTTCTCCTCTCTATGTTTCCAAACCTTGCACCCCTATTTTTTTTTCTAATAAACCTCTCTCATGTTCTGTTCTTCACATTCAAGTGTTTTCCCTTCCCTCTTAGATTTTAATAATAGTTTATTCTTTTTCTTTTGATATTCGTTATTGCCAATAATAGTTTGAAAATTTTTTAAGAGCTTCATTTAACGAGCTGATTGCTAAGTATTATGCAATTTCAAGAGAATTGAGGTTGCTTGCTGCACATACCATCCTCAAATGTCAACGTTACCATATCAATAATCATCTCCAATCTACAAATTGGTGAAGAACCATTTATTCTATAAAATCATCTATTATTTTTGCAGTCCATGTTAATTCCTATTTTGATCTCAGAAAGCCTCTGGATGGTTATTACTCAAATGAAGAGTTAAATGATCTACTAAGTCCATGTTAATTAATTCCTATTTTGATCTCAGAAAGCCTCTGAATGGTTATTACTCAAATGAAGAGTTAAATGATCTATTACAACAATGGGATGTATCAGGTGAAAGGGTCACATTAAAATGAAATGGTTGGAGGGTTTTTACTAATAGTATCAACGGAGAGGGTTTTTATAATGAGTGGGTGAGAGGAGAAAATCATGGCCATATAAAAGTACATGGGTGGCTATGATTGGAAGTTAATTAGTGATCACATGGCCACTTAAAGAAGTCACATAATCTTTGTTTTAATCCTGATCATTCATGTATTGATCTATGAACATCATTGTTTCCTCTCACCCTCTCATTATAAGAATGAATATTAGAGTTGTTTCCTCTCACCCTCTCATGAATCTTATTCCAAGTGACCCCCGACTTCTCTTTAAGTTCAGCCGCAGACAATTTCCAGTTACCGTTTGTTTTGCAATGACCATTAACAAAAGGCAGGGTGCAACTCTTTCACATGTTGGAATCTATCCACCTAAGTCTGTGTTTACTCACAGACAATTATATGTTGCATTATCACATGTCAAGTCAAGACAAGGTCTAAAGCTACTAATACTCACGAGGAAAAAGAGTTGTGCTAATAAAAATGTAGTGTATCAAGATTGTATTTAATCATGTTTAGGCGTTATTTAGGGGTATAACATTGTTTCAGGTATTGTCAAAAAAAACATTGTTTCAGGTACATGATTATTTTAAGAATGAAATACATTCCACCCATTTCAATCTATTAAGTCAAAGTGCCAATCTAAATTCCCTTTTCATGACAAAATCATGTCTATTAACGTAACATCGAAATAAAAATTAACTATTTACTATAACCAAAAATTGTGACGTATACCCGTGCAGCGCACGGGTCATACATACTAGTTATATTTAAATTACATTTCCTATGAAAATGTGGTTTAATATAAACTGGCGCCTATTTTTTTTAATTTCATTGAAAATTCAAATTCAACTTTCAAAATCATTTTGATTCCCTCGAATTTAAACTTGAAATATTACTATATATATGGTCATACTCTTATGGGAAAAACCCATTCTACATCCATTTTCGTATTCCGCATACACATAATTTGATTTTCAATTGCCAATTAATTCCGCATACACAAGAATTTGAGGAATTTTTATTTTTAAGTGGAAATTTAACACTGTCTGAACTTCATCACCATTACGTTTGTCCACCAAAATTTAATCACCAAACTTATATTTGTTTTATAGTTCATGAATAATCATATCTTTAAAATTTATATTTACACTTTTTCAAAAGAATTTCATTTTATTGTGTTGGCTCGCATTGCTGAAGTTGTTTCCGCTGACGGGTTAAATAATTATTTTTTATTTCTAAATTTCCATTGACTTTCGATTGTGTTGTTTATCTTTGTTAGCCGTTTTCATTGTTTTATAGGTCTGGTCTTCAAATACGAGTCTTTGACCATACAGGTGCAGATGTTTTTGTCCTGATCGACTCTGCCACAATTCAATTCTATATCAAGCATCTCATTGATATGCGTGATCCAACACCTATTAATGTATTATACTTTTATGTATGTCCATTTATACTATACCAGTCTGTATTTTTGGTTGAACTTTTTAATGCAATACATCTTATGTGTATAATGATTAAATCGCAGGAAAATAATCCATTTGAGTTAACTGGACATTTAAATCAGACTTATCTTTTTAAGGTTGTTTGTCGTATCAGCGAGTCTGTCATTCCATTGAATAGATACAATGTGACTAGCATATCTATCGAGAAGGAAGTTATTGATCACTTTCACTATAAAATGGATAAGAAGGCGTATACATCTATTCAATACTTTGCCAAAAAAAATTGGTATAGAATTTCTCATGTCTTACTGATTGTCATGTCTTACTGATTGTCATTTTATATTTTGTTTCCAATGATACATGTTTTTTCCCTACCGTGACTCGTGTCACTCCAATGGATCAGCTACTAATCCAATAGTTGACATGTAAATGCTTATTGATGTAATCTTCAATAGATATTTTCTTTATAATGTTGCATTACACTCACCCTCTCAATAAAACAAATAACTTATAGGCCCTAGCAGTTTTTTCATACCAAACCAAATAATAACTTCAGACTACAACAATGGGCATAGTATAAGTATTTTTTTTCCACAGACATTGAACCAACATTTGTTTAAGTTCGGATACTTTACTACTTTTATTTATTATTTAATTAAAATATCACTATCATCAAATAAGACTCAATGCGTACAGTCAAAAAGATCAAGTAAAACTCATATTTTTTACACAAAAAAATAATACTCATCTTTAACATGCCAATATGTGAATATATACCCGTGCATGACACGGGTTACTCACACTAGTTAAAAACAATTATAAACATAACACCATAAAAGAGTATCCAACACATGTCATATCAATGTAACATGTACAAGTGTCCGACTCTGACACGAACACGAGACAATCAGAAGAGAGGTGTCCCTCCTTCAGGGTGTGTTTGGTAGAAGAAAAAGAAAAAAGAGAGAAAAAGATAAAAGAGAATGTCTTTCTATTGTTACACACTCCCTAATCTCTTTTTCTCTCTTTCGTTCCTATCTCTTCCCTCTTTATCTTCTACCAAACATATCATTTAGTATAAAATAAAATACTAGTTCTAAACTAATCTTATAGTTCTAAACTAATCTTATTCCTTTCTCTTTATTCTATTTTCTCTCCTAAATCAAATAATAGAAAACTATTCTCTCTTTCTCTCTTTCCTTTCACTCTCTATTCTACCAAACAGACGCTCATAGTTTTTCGTGGCAAAGAAAGAGGATGATGACATGGACAGTCACAGTTTACGCCCCGCAGGAAAGAAAATGATTTCCAACCCTCCACAAAAAGTTACTCTAAACCCGGCGAACAGAGTATTCTTCTTTTGACCTTTTTTTTCATTTTTTTTTTGAAGAAATGAGTATGTAATAAAGTATGTGTAATTATCTGTACACATACGTTAAATATGCCCACGAATCTCCAGCACCACTCCTCCGCTTCTTGCTAGTGTGCACCCTTGTTGCCTTGCGTGCGCCGGTTGCGCAACCTCCTAACCTGCGCATCCCCATCGTAACTAACACCACCACTATCCTCCACCAACGCCACAAAGCTCAGATCTCGAGTTCCAATTTCGAAGGCATGTCGAAGGCTCGTGTTTACACCGAGGTGAACGTTATTCGCCCTAAAGAGTATTGGGACTACGAGTCCCTCACTGTCCAATGGGGGTAATATTCCCAACCCTAATTTTTTATTTCTTGTTCTTTTTTTTTTGTTGAAATCTCCTTTTTGTTTGTCTTGCGAGCTTTCTGTTATGCCATGATTTGATTAACGATCTCAATTTAGGGGGATTTTAGGTTATGAATAAATAGTGCGTGCAGATAAATGATTCCCAAGAGTGTTATGCGAGCTTTCTTTTTTGTTGAAATGAAATCTCTTTTTTGTTTGTTTTGCGAGCTTTCTGTTATGCACTTGGTTTCTTAGGTACTGATTGCTGTTTTACGTGTGTTACAACAATTTCATGTCAGTTTTTTACCTGTTTTTATTATAATTGCATCCTTTTTTATTGGATCTATTTCCTTGCACTGTTCTATCTGTGTATGAGAATCATGAATTGATGGCATTTGTTCACTGGATTCATTAGTTATTGAGAATCATGAATTGATGGCATTTGTTCACTGGATTCCAGACTTTACTACATATGAATATTTATTGTATGACTGATTAAGGTTTGTTTTCATGACATGTATTAGGTCTGATTTTCATGATGTTAATGCCAAAGTGCTCTAAATCCCCTTGATTTTCACATTTTTTATTCTGTTGATATTAATTAATTATCGGTGTTGTATGTACTCTTTATAGTGATCAAGATGATTATGAAGTTGTACGAAAAGTGGGAAGGGGGAAGTATAGTGAGGTGTTTGAAGGCATAAATGTTAATAGCAATGAGCGCTGTGTAATCAAGATTCTGAAGCCTGTCAAGAAAAAGAAGGTGAGCTTTTGTTTTCACATTGATGTTGCTTTCTAGTTTCTACTCTTCCTTTGGAACTTGAAGAGTAAGACTATCAATGAAGCTAGCCAGGGGTGCTTTGTTTGAATTTGCTGCACAAAGAATAATATTATTTACACAAGTAATTTTCTCACATACTCTTCACAATCTTCTTTTGTATTGGATATCAACTGGACCGCTTTGCAGATTCTCACCAACACACTTGTGTAACAATTGTTTTCATAATGAGTAAACAACTTAAATTCTGATGCGAATGCGCAGGCGCCAAAAAGGGGGAAGTTTGGCAATGTTTTTGTTAAGAGGGGCAAAAGAGTAATTAACCCTAATTAGTATAAAAGAAGTGATTTTGGAAGAATAGGTTAGGTTTTGTTTTATTTGGGCTTTGGCTTGGGACGGGTGCTGCGCTCTGGAGAGGCAGCGACCCTGTTATTGCTTTCTTGTGTTTTTGCTTCCCTAAACTCTGTTTTGGCTATTATATTCATCTATCAAATTCTGTTTTACGTTAATTTCCTTCACTGTTGCTGTGTTACTCATCATTGGTATCAAAGCTCTTGTCCCACGGAGCTTGAACGATGGTGAAGAAGACCGCCATGGAAGAACGCCACGAACGGCTCGAGCAAGAAGTCGAGGGGCTTGCGCTAGAAGTGCGCGCGCAAGGGGAGGCCATGCGCGAGTGGATGGAACGGCTGGAGCTCCGTTTGAAGGAGACGCAACGCCGCCGGTAGAGGGGCAGCAAAGCGGCGACGCCAAGCGCGGAGGAGGACGGAAGAGGCGACTCTTCCACCGAATCTGCGACTTCCGGGGGAAACTGCCCGCGTGCGAGACACCGGCACCGGGGGCGGAAACTTGAGATCCCCGTTTTTGAAGGAGGCGAAGCTTATGGGTGGCTCGTCAAGGTGGAACGGTACTTTAAAATTAATGGGGTTGAAGAAGAGGAGATGCTGGAGGCAGTAATGATTGCTTTGGATGGGAGGGCCCTAAATTGGTTTCAATGGTGGGAAGAACAACACCCAGAGCCAACGTGGGAAGAATTTAAACAGGCCGTCATACGGCGTTTTCAGCCCAATCTGGTCAGCAACCCTTTGGGACCAATCCTGAGTGTTAAACAAACAGGGACAGTGATGGAATACCGTGAGCAGTTTGAAATGTTAATGGCTCCATTGAAGAGGCGTGACAGAGGCATGTTGGAAAACATTTTTCTCAATGGTTTACGTGAGGAGATACAAACCGAGTTGAAACTCCATAGCACTAGGGGATTGAACGCTTTGATGGATCGGGCGTTACTCATAGAGGAGAGGAACAAGGCGTTGCGAGAGGAAGGAGGGAGGAGGGGTGAAGGGACTAAGTGGAGAAATGGGGGGTGGAGTTCGGGGAGTGACCCGGGGAAGCATAGGACTGTTATCACCAAACCCAAGTTTGAGTTTGGGGGAGGTAGTGGCAGCAACTCGCAAGAATTAAAAAATCAAGGGGGAGAAGGGGAGAAGAAATAGGGGGTGTGGAGGAAACTCACTTAGGAGGAGCTGAGGGACCTTAGTAGGAAGGGGCTGTGTTTCAAATGTGGGGAAAGGTGGGGCAAGGATCACATTTGTAAGATGAAACACTTTAGGGTGGAGTTGATTGATGATGAAGAGAGTGAGGGAGATGGAGAGCAGGGGGGACCGAGGAGGAGATAGGGGAGTTGGAAGGGGAGCTAAAGACTCTATTGCTCTCACTCAAGAGCAAAGAGGGCTTGACCTCAAATCAATCCTTCAAGGTGTGGGGGATCATTAATGGGAGAAAGGTGTTGATATTGATTGATTGTGGAGCCTCTAGTAATTTCATATCCTACAAGTTAGTAGAGGAGTTGAAACTGGCTTTAGAAGACACTCCTGAGTATACTGTTGAGGCGGGGAATGGAGAGAAGGTCACGCACAAGGGGGTTTGCAGGGGACTCAAGGTGCAAGTGCAGTGGATCAATTTTACTCAAATTCTATTTAATGACTCTGGCAGGGACTGAATTAGTGCTTGGTATGGATTGGTTGGCTAGCTTGGGTGACATCAAGGCTAATTTCCAGGACATGCTCATCAAGTGGGAAGGGGGAGGACAGAAATTCAAGATTAGAGGGGAACGGTCACTGAGTAAACAACAAGTCTCATTCAAATCCATGCAGAAGGCCCTACTAAGTGAAGAGGAGAGGTACCTACTCCAATATTGGGAAATGCAGAGTGAGGGGGCTGAATTGCAGCTACTGCCCGAGGTAAAAGAAGTACTGGAAGCTTTCTCAAATGTGTTCCAAGCACCCACTGGATTGCCTCCTGTGAGAGAATAGGACCATGCCATCGTGCTCAAGCCTGGAGCGCCATCTCCCATCATCCGGCCATACAGGTATCCCCATTATCAAAAGGATGAGATAGAAAAATTTGTTAATGAAATGTTGTCCGCCGGTATCATTCGACCTAGTGTCAGTCCTTTCTCTAGCCCTGTGTTGTTGGTTAAGAAAAAGGACGGTGGATGGAGATTTTGCATTGACTATAGGGTCCTGAACAAGTACACTGTGCCTGATAAGTTTTCCATACCTATCATTGATGAGTTATTAGATGAAATTGGCAACGCAGTGATATTCTCTAAACTTGACTTGAAGTCTGGGTATCATCAGATTAGAATGAGGAGCGAAGACATTCACAAGATTACTTTTAGAACCCATGAGGGACATTATGAATACCTGGTGATGCCTTTCGGGTTGACTAACGCCCCGTCTACTTTCCAAGCTTTGATGAACGGTATTTTGAAATCGATCTTGAGAAAGTATGTGTTGGTGTTTTTTGATGACATCCTGGTCTATAGTAAGGATTTGGATTGCCACATGGAACACTTGAAGAGTGTGTTGGATATTCTGAGAAATAATCAGTTGGTTGCAAACCAGAAGAAATGCACTTTTGCCCAGAGTCAGATCGAATACCTCGGTCACGTCATTTCAGGAGAGGGGGTGGCAACCGACCCCTCCAAGGTTGAAGCTATGGTAAATTGGCCTACCCCAAGGGATGTGAAGAGCCTTAGAGGTTTCCTTGGGTTGACTGGGTATTATAGAAGGTTTTTGAAGGACTATGAGAAAATTGCGTGGCCTCTTACGCAACAACTCAAGAAGGACAGTTTTCGTTGGGATGAGAGTGCTCAGTTAGCTTTTGAGAAGCTGAAGGTAGCCATGACAACACTACCAGTTCTTGCTGTGCCTGATTTATCTAAAGAGTTCATTGTGGAGACTGATGCATCTGGGAAAGGGTTTGGGGCAGTTCTGATGCAGGAGGGGAGGCCTGTGGCATACATGAGCCAAACCTTATCCAATAGAGCTCAGAACAAGTCTGTGTATGAGAGGGAGTTGATGACAATTGTGATAGCAGTTCAAAAATGGCGACACTACCTTTTAGGAAGGCACTTTGTGGTACATACTGACCAGATGAGTTTGAGGTTCCTGACGGAGCAGAGGGTGATGGGAGAGGAGCAACAGAAGTGGATAACTAAACTACTGGGCTTTGGTTTTGATATCAAATACAAGTCGGGAATCGAGAATAAAGCAGCTGACGCCTTGTCAAGGCAGCACAATTACAGTGCCATCTCTATGGTGCAATGCCAAGAGTGGGATGGTCTAGAGGAAGAGGTACAAGCTGATGGGCGGTTGAAACTTATTGTGCAAGACCTAGTTGTGAAGGTGAACACTCATGTGGGTTATACTTTGAGGAATGGACGGTTGTACTATCACGGCCGCTTGGTGCTTCCTAAGGACTCTTCGCGGGTCGGGAAGATTCTCGAGGAGTTCCATGACTCAGCTATGGGGGGCACTCAGGAATCCTACGAACTTACAAGAGAATAGCAAGTGTGGTGTATTGGGAGGGGATGAGGAAGAGGATTCAGGAGTACGTTCAGGCCTGTGCTATATGCCAACAGAACAAGTATCAGGCCTTGACTCCGGGGGGATTGCTCCAACCACTTCCGATACCGACTCAAGTTTGGAGTGATATATCTATGGACTTCGTTGGGGGCTTACCCAAGTCAGCAGGGATGGATACTATTCTGGTGGTGGTCGATCGACTCACCAAATACGCTCATTTCATAGCCTTGGCTCATCCGTACAATGCCAAGGATGTGGCTCTGGTGTTTATGAAAGAGATAGTGAAGCTACACGGGTTCCCAAGCTCTATTGTGTCTGACAGAGATCGAGTTTTCATGAGTGCATTCTGGTCCGAGCTGTTTGCAGCTGCGGGTTCCAAGTTGAAATATAGCTCTGCCTACCATCCTCCGACGGACGGCCAAGCGGAAGTAGTCAATAGGTGTGTTGAGACCTATTTGAGGTGTTTGACCGGAAGCAAACCCAAGCAGTGGGTTAAGTGGCTACCCTGGGCTGAATATTGGTACAACACCAACTATCACTCCTCCATTCAAATGTCACCGTTTGAAGCTTTGTATGGGAGGAGACCCCCAGTGTTAGTGAGGGGGGATGAAAACAGTAGTTGTGTGGACGAGGTTCAACAGTTAACTCAAGAGAGAAATGAGTTGCTCCGTGATTTGAGAGACCACTTGAGCAAGGCCCAGAATCGTATGAAACAACAAGCGGATAAGCATAGGAGGGAGGTGACCTATGAGGTTGGAGAGATGGTCTACTTGAAGATCCAACCCTACAAGATGAAACAACTAGCGAAGAGGCTGAATCAGAAACTCAGCCCACGGTTCTATGGCCCGTTTGAGGTATTGGAGAGGATTGGGACAGTTGCCTACAAACTGAAGCTACCACCAGAGAGCAGAGTTCATCCAGTGTTTCATGCTTCACTTTTGAAGAAAGCCATTGCCCCTACGGCTGCGGTTCAACCTTTACCGAATTGCCTGGCTGAGAATCTTGAATTGTAGGTTCGGCCCGAAGACATTCTGGCTGTGAGGAAGGCTCAGAACGGCATGCTGGAAGTTCTGGTGAAGTGGAAGCATCTCCCCGACTTTGAGAACTCTTGGAAAGACTTTGAAGACATGAAGGGCCACTTTCTAGAGTTTCACCTTGAGGACAAGGTGGACGTTTTAGGGGGGAGTATTGATGCGAATGCGCAGGCGCCAAAAAGGGGGAAGTTTGGCAATGTTTTTTGTTAGGGGCAAAAGAGTAATTAACCCTAATTAGTATAAAAGAAGTGATTTTGGAAGAATAGGTTAGGTTTTGTTTTATTTGGGCTTTGGCTTGGGACGGGTACTGCGCTCTGGAGAGGCAGCGACCCTGTTATTGCTTCCCTAAACTCTGTTTTGGCTATTATATTCATCTATCAAATTCTGTTTTACGTTAATTTCCTTCACTGTTGCTGTGTTGCTCATCAAATTCACCATGAGAAGACATAATGTAATCGTCTTTTAATAAGAAAGGGTAGAAACAATTTTCACAATGAGTCAAGCAGGACATGGTCTGGTTCTGCAGTAAACTGATTCTGCAAATCCCATTTTGAAATTGTACGTGGAAATTGTCCAAATTAAGTTGTTCTGGCACTAAACCATCATTCCAATGAGTGAGTGGATCAATTAGGGCATGAACAAAGTCAAATTCGCTTCCAATTGTTTTAATTGGAAAAGCTCGTATGTATGGATTCAGTAATATATAATATATATTGTCGTTAGTTTGAATGCATAAGACATTGTTGAAGTTTTGTGTCAGCCTAGCTTTAATTTTTCTTTTTTGTTATATGGTGTTTCGTGTACTATGCCATTTCATTTCTTCTGAGGTTTTTGTCTTAATTTCCGAAAATTTTAACATAATTTTGCAGATCAAAAGAGAGATAAAAATACTTCAGAACCTCTGTGGGGGCCCAAATATTGTCAAGCTTCTTGATATTGTCAGAGATCAGCACTCTAAAACTCCAAGCTTAATATTTGAGTATGTCAACAGTACAGATTTTAAAGTTTTGTATCCAACCTTGACCGATTATGACATACGCTATTACATATATGAGCTGCTTAAGGTAATGTGATCCTTCAGCCTCTTGTGGTATACTTGGACTGCTGCTCTCTATGTGTTCTTTATAGTTTATACTTTTTTCCTTAAAAGTAGTTGGAGTATTTTTATCTTGGTTTAGGCTTATATGAATTTTGCATTTGGTTTACGTGAATAGGTTGTTGCTTATGCATCGTTAAAATTTTTACGTTGTATCTGTGCAAGATGTGTTGAGAAACTTTCCTTGTTACATGAATGCTGTTGTTTTTGAATCGCAGGCCTTAGATTACTGCCATTCTCAAGGCATAATGCATAGAGATGTCAAGCCACATAATGTTATGATTGATCATGAATTACGAAAACTTCGCTTGATAGATTGGGGTCTTGCTGAATTTTATCATCCTGGAAAGGAATACAATGTTCGTGTGGCTTCAAGGTAATGCTTATTCACAAATCGACTATTGTCTCAACTCTATTACTAAATGCCAAGAAAGAGATGTAAATGGATGAGCCTAGATACTAATATACAATATAAAGCAAAATCAGTATGGTACTAAGGTATCATTAGCATGGAAAGGTTATTGGAAATTTTGCATGCCAAGTATCTGATGCATCAATCTGATCACAGACCCTTGTGGGCAACCAAATATTTTGCATGGAATAAATAGGAATCGAAGTAATGACATACTTAGCAAGCGTGATCCTCCCAGCCCTATTCAAGAGATTAGTTTTCCAATTGACCCAGTGGCTAGATTTTCCTCCCCAAATAAATTGTTTCACTGATGCATCAATCTGATCACAGACCCTAGTGGGCAACCAAATATTTTGCATGGAATAAATAGGAATAGAAATAATGACATGCTTAGCAAGCGTGATCCTCCCAGCCCTATTCTAGAGATTAGTTTTCCATCTTGCATGTAATTTGAACCTACATAATAGCATGCATACATAAATTAATATTCTCGTAAGGGAGGATGTTATGCCCACATGGCAATTTATAGGGATATTTGAGCCTATTAGGCCTTGCTGAAGATATTAAAAGCATAAAAATTAGTCATCTGTTTCCTGTGAAAGGGTTGTTAAGTAGAAGGGGTGAGCAGGAAGAAACTGGTATTCAAGAAAGGTTTTAGTGCTAGTTTAGAGGTATTCTGGTTTATAATTCAGAACGAGTCTCTCTCTTTCCAGCTTAGACATATTCAAGTGCTTTGGTATGGTTACCTAAACTTCTGTCAGCTCTTGTTAGTTGCGTGTTTTAGGTCCTACACCATATAAACATTCTTAGCTTCATTCTAGGCCAGCTTTAATTCACTGTCCCAATCGTTTTTCTTATTTTGTTTTCAGTTTGCTTATAATTGTTAGCTAGGCATAAACTTGACAACATAAAACAATTGTTAATTTTTCCTAAACTTCTGTGTTATTGCTGTGTGAGGACACAACTTGTGGTTTTTCAAGTTCTTGAATGACACTGTTGATAAAATTTTATGTCCTATGCTCTTCTTTCTCAGGTACTTTAAGGGGCCCGAACTTCTAGTTGATTTGCAAGACTATGACTACTCATTAGACATGTGGAGCCTTGGCTGCATGTTTGCTGGAATGGTGAGAATTATACCTATGGGGGCATTTGCCTCATGGTTGTGAAAATTATTCCTGTGAATAACTTTCCTAGAAAATAATGATGTGAATTTTATCCTTTGGTATTTTTTAAAAGCGTTTGGCTAATACATATAACACTCCTGGGAATCATTGCTGTAAGATTAGGGTATAGAGATAGTTACACTAATTTCATTCCCACCTTCATGGTTTCAAAAATTATTCCCGTGAACTACTTTCCTAGAAAAATAATGATGAGAATTTTATTCATGGATATTTTTTAAAAAGCGTTTGGCTATGGGAATCATTTGTTGTAAGATTAAGGGTATTAGGGTATAGAGATAGTGTTACACAAATTTAATTCCCTCCTTCACGGGAACCTTTATTTCCCTCCCCTTCCTTTGGAGTATAAGCATGGGAGAGTGGTTGTTATTTTATTCCTGCAAATGTTTTATACTCAGAAATAAGCATGAGAATCCATATTTCCATCCACCACATTCACGGGGATGTGTTTAGAAACACACACTATAGGGGGTACATTATGTGTGGCATTTAGTTTTTTTTTTATTTGATATAATGCATTTAGTTTTATTTGAAGTCTAGTTTTGAATATTCGTGTGGAATATCATGCAATTCTGTGTTTTGATCATTTTACTTGATGTAGATTTTTCGCAAGGAACCTTTCTTTTATGGTCACGACAACCATGATCAACTTGTTAAAATAGCTAAGGTAACATTCACGACTAAATTATAAAATTATCAGGTTGCTATGCAAGTTTTTTTTATCAGTGTTTCTATGCAAGTAAATGTCATATATTAGTTTTAGACTATAATGATAATAATATATTTAAATGATTTTCAATAATTCAGAGCCTATTTTCTTTGAGAAAATGTATTTTTTTGTTTCCACTTTTAATTACAAAAGGCAAAAGTGCCACATTGTTATCACGTATTTCGTTTTCAGTTTGTATAAAAAGTTCTCTGTTTTCTATACAAATATTTGAAAATGTTAAAACAAAATGAAATTAGGTGTCATTTTTGTAAATAAAAGTGAAAGCAGGACATAAGAACTTTCCACTTTTGTTTCATGTTTTCACTAATTACAAAATATACCCCTTAATGTATCACTTCATCTCAGATTTCTAGAGATTTGTATAGAAAATAGTGAAAAAATAGGCAATATCGTGCTACAAAACTCCCTCCAGGAAGGGTTCGGAGAAGGGCTGGATCCATTTGTACAGTCCTTTCTTGCGTCTGCAAGAGACTGAGCCCAGAGCCTCTTCTTACATAATATTTGATATTTCATATACAAATTTTGACACCCAAAAAAACAAATGGAAAATGATGTATCACTTTTCTAATAATTAGTGAAAACAGAAAACATTTTCTCAAACAAGGCCTACATATAGGCAAACTAAAAAAAATAACGATCTTTTATTGACATAATTTTTTTTGTACATATAAACAAAGCTTCATTTCTCGTCTTTTGTATGTGATCTGCAGGTTCTTGGGACTGATGAACTGAATGCATATCTTAATAAGTATCATCTGGAGCTTGATCCTCAACTTGATGCACTAGTTGGAAGGTATCATCTCGTTCCTCTATTTGATTTTCTTCATATTTCATAGCAAATCTGATTTTTCAGTAAATTAACATCTTGTCATACTTTTTTCCATATGGCAATGCAATATCTGAGCCCTTTTCTTAAAAGTTCCCTGCTTTTGTTTTGACTTCGTTTCCCCACGATAGGCATATGAAAAAGTATTACAGCATCCTAACAACTTTTTGTTCATACTTTGCTATTTTCTTTTCCAGGCACAGCCACAAGCCTTGGTCTAAATTTATTAATGCAGATAACCAGCATCTCGTGTCTCCCGAGGTTATTAAATCATTAAATCAAATGGCATTGGGCCTAAAATTAGTTTATAATTCAATTTAACAATTCTCATTCATGGGTTATAAATATTTCACTATTTTTGGCATGCAGGCAATTGATTTTCTTGATAAACTCCTTCGATACGACCACCAGGACAGGCTAACTGCAAGAGAAGCAATGGTAATAATAAAGAACTCATTTGTTAAACGTAACATTGTTCTTCTGTTGTTTTAGTACCTTAATTTGCATAAATACTTTATGATCTTTTGATGTAACATTTTTTCCCCTGATGTAAATCTTGTAGGCACATCCGTATTTCTCTCAGGTAAGGGCTGCAGAAAGTAGCAGAATGAGGACACAGTAACTTCATGTGTGGACCCTTAAACCTGAGTTCCTTCATGTGGGATTGTTTTATAATACCCTAGCATTCTGCATGATTTTTATAATACCCTAACATTCAGCAACATTTTCATAATACCCCAACATTCCCTAAGGTTTTGTATAATGTTTAGTAAGTTTTTTATTAAAACAACTTTCAAGAAGATAATGCACTACACCACAAGGCTTTGGCTTTAAAGAAATCTCCCTTCTTATCCTTTATTCAGATCCAAACACCCACAACATTTTGGTTAGTGGAAAACTATGCATCCAGGTTTCTTTTGAAATTATCTTAAGGTGGTTTAGACCACTTCAGTGTTTGTCTGTTGCACGCCGCTATCACGAGGAGTATTAACTGGCTTCCTTACTGATTGCCATTTTCTAATAAATGATAATCTCGTTTATCACTCTACTCCGAAACTATCAACTTTGTCTTGCCAGATCTTGTGATTCCTGCTAGACTATAAACTCCAAAGAATAATTGCCCATTCTGGTTGCTTCTGCACCGATAGATTCTACAACATATTGAACGAATATCCTTGAAGCTTTCCATATATCGAGTCCATTGAACCACACATCTGATAGAAGATTAGCTTGCTTCCGAGTTCCGACATTCCACACTTTTTGGACAAGTCTACAGACGAATGCGAGCAAGTTTCTATCTCATTTTTGCAGAACGTACAATTTGATTAGGCATTGCACTTGTTTTATCTGAAGAGTTAATTACTCTATTAGATAGCACATGTCTACATGCTCTTCAAAGGAAGCTCTTCACTTGTATCCAACAACTTGTTCATGCACAAGTGGTAAGCGCATTTCACCGTAAACTTGCCATGAGCCCATGATTGCTTCCAAGCCTAACAAACATCTTTCGGAAAAGGGCATTCTAGCTGACAATAATTTCCTCATCTATGCTTGCAGAAGTCAAAATAAATGCATAAAAAACTCTTGCTTATTGCAACATCTGTAATGTCCCGTGTCGAGAGAAACAAAATCTATTTTTGGTTACAAGTTGTTCCAAAAAAACCAATATTATATTATGTTTTTCGGTTGAGACCCTCTATATTCTGCTTAAGTGCTTATGCATTGTTCAGACTGTGATGCTTCAATATTTTTGTCTGCTATTTTGCTACTGTCGAAGTATAGAAGAAAAGTTCTTTGCAATTGCATTGATCTCGAATATAATCAACAAAAAATCTTAGTTTGACGGACTAAAATATAAGCAAAATGTAAGTAACTTTACACTATTTAATTTTTTTGGTTTAGTGGTCTTTTGACCCTGCTCGGGTGTCTAGGGGGAAGGAGCAAGTAAAGCCTAGTGGCTAGCTCCAATTTGTTCCATTTTTGGGGATTGAATCCAGGTAGAAGTTGAGTCTGTCCCTTTAAATGAAGTGCATTAACCACTTGCACCTAAGTTTAGAGTTGTTTACACTATTTAATGATACCTTATCTAAAATACCGTTTAATCAATTCATATTTATTTTGTAATAACTCTTTTATTCTCATGAGACAATTTCCCACGAGGCCACGAATGACAATTTGGAGAATGCACTATCTTTTTTAATTACTTTAAAAAAACCTAAATGAAATCAACTATTTTTCTTAAAGAGTGTGACATAGTTATTTTTGTTTATATACGGGACCGGATGAATTACTAGCAATCTTTTCAGTATTTTATTATTGGTAATAGTTTTAGCAACATTCACATAAACGTCACCTATAATAATGTTCAAACTCTTAATGAAGTTTCCACCAAAAAAACCTCCTAATGAAGAATAACAGTATTTTTCCAATACCTAGAGTTGGAACTTTCATCTCACCCATTGAAGATTCATGTAACATATAGGGTAAACACTAGGTTTAAGCCCGTGCGATGCACATGTTTGTTTAAAATGATTTGTTTCTTTTTTTCTGTTTACAAAAGAGAAGAGAAAAATAATTTGTTTCTATATTATTATAATATTATTTATTTTTATTATATTGTTTAAAATTTTTTGTATGAAACTTGCTGAATGTTATCTACTGGTTTGTTAAAGTTATTTTTTTTATTTCATAACATATATTAATTTGGAAATACATTCTATTAATAATGAATAGGTAATGTTGTATTTAGTATCTAGCATATTGGAATTTGTGTTTAAAAGCAAAAAATTTAGTTATATTGATTTCAATTTGAAAGTTGTTTATTAGAATTATTGTATGTGATATATTATTTGATATGTTTTTCAAAATATATGTTTGTTTATAAATAAACCTATAAAACCTTTTATAATATGAAGAGTAGTTGTTTGAGTTAAAAATATGAATTTTTCGAGGTAAAGCGTTAAGGGCAATACATTTTACAATAACGTGCTTAGTTTTTTCAATGTCTTCCTTATTCAATGATACACTACATTTTTAGTGTACTCCACATATTTCTCATCTTCTTCAACGATGAAAATTTTTAAACCCTTTGGTGAAGTCACCCTGGACTTTTATTTATTGTCATTGCTTAGGATACTTTTATTGAGAATTGCTTTCTACGCAAAACAAAAAGCCATTTGGAGTTAGTAGCCGTAGAGATTGACACATAGTTATATAGGCATTGTCATAATGTTCATTATCAATCAAGAAATTAAGATCTCTAAATAATTCACAATAAGTTTCTATATTAAAGAAAAGAAGAAGAAAGAAATATCAAGCACAAATGTTCAAATTCTTAACAAAAAAGACACACAAATTCATGCGTCATTCATGGCATTAAAAAGATAAAACCCCAAAAATCATAATATCGAACCCTTGTATCGCACCCCCAAAAACCCCGAAGACAACCTAAAATGATACACCCAAAAATCTCGAAGACCACCCAAAACAAATTCTAAAAGCATTATTAAATTGTTTTTTTTCTAAAACATCAAGTTCCTTGTTTTGAAACATCTATAGAGATGGACACATATACCAATCAAGAAATTAAGACTTCTAAATAATTCATAATGGTTTCTATGTTAAAGAAAAGAAGAAGAAAGAAATACCAAGCTCAAAGGTTCTAATTGTTAACAAAAAAGAAGCACAAACCCGTGTGTCATTCATAACATCAAGAAGATAAAACCCCCAAAGTTCATAATATCAAACCCTTGTATCACACCTATAGCGACCGAAAAATCCGGGTGAGGATTCCTCGAATGTTCAAAAATGAAGCCGCCACCAATGTTTAATTATAAGGGAAAACATTAGAAAATCCCTTTGAGTGGTATAAGGGTCCTTGAGACCATTTGGGTTCGGGAGTCGGTTATGCATGGGGAAGGTATTAGCACCCCATGACATCCTTCCTAAGGAAGGTTACCTTCTAATTAGTTGTGTTAATTCTAAAAATGTTATTTTACCCTTAAAAAGAAAAAAAAAGACTTAATAAAAATTTTAGTTTTTTGTGCTTGACAGGGGTGGGCCCCTGCTCCTACGGATCTCCGGGGTGCGATGGAGAAATCAAACCTACGTAGTTCTTGGGTAGAAAATGTTTGTGTGTTGGCGTTTTTTAATTAATATTTTTTTTATTGTTTTATAGGGATTTTAGGACCTTTTGAGTTGTACAACTCATTTATCCTAAAAAGCAGATTAACCCGGTTGTACAACTGACTTAACCCCCTATTTTTGAAAATTTGTTTTTATTTGAAAGAAATTATTTCTTTTAAATAGGGATTTTAGGACCTGATTCGTATAGTTCATTCGTGGCCCTAAAAAGCTGACCAATCAGACTGTACAATCGACTAAATCCCCTATTTATATTTTTAGGAAATTGAAGAATTTATTTTTGTAAATTTTATGGGTTTTTTTAAAAGAAATTGTTTTTTTGAAAAGAAATTAGTAAAAGCAAAAAAGGGGTGAAATAGTAAAGTAGGGTGTAATTAGCAGAAGGGGGTCGTATTATTAAAATGAGGGGTGCAAATAATTGAAGCCTTGTCTCGTTTTGGGTCTTGGGTTGATGGCTTTTGAAATTGGGTTTATGGACAGGGATATTGTATTAATAACCATGGGGGTGTGGGTAGTAATATGTTTATTTAATTTTTTAAAATAAATAAATATTAGGAAGGAGAGTATATAAGGCTACATTAGGTAAGAGAGAACCCTAATTCTCCGCTTCCTCATACCCAGCGCCGTTCACAGTCAAAAGAGAGAGGGATGAACCAAAATTTCAGGGAGAGGGAGAGAGATTCGCGGAGAGAGATAATGAGAGAGAGAAAGAAGGGACTTCGCAAGGAGAGAGTGAGAGAGGGATGGCAGCGGCGAAGACCAACGATGGGGGAGAGGGAACAATGACGGCCTCATGGCCACGCCGGAGAGGGTTTGCGACGGTGATGGCCACCGTATGGTGGCCGGAGCTTCAGGGGTGATGTCTGGTTCGTTTTCATGGCCGACGAGAGAGGAGGGATGGTGACAAGATGACCGTCGTACGGTGGTTATATGCTCCTGGTTCGGTTTTGAAGGCTAGCAAAGGGGCGGAACGACGATAGTGTGTTTGGTGCGAAGGGACAGTGGCTACGACGGTGATGGTGGTGCACTGCGACAGCATGGGGAATATGGCGGCCACGCCTGACGGCGATGGCCACCGCCGGTGGTGGCGTAAGGACCTGGGTATGTTTTTCTCTATATTTTTTTTAGGGATACTGCCTTCTTCCTCTTCTTCTACTTTCTTATTTTAAAACCTCTAAACTCTAAATTTAATTCAACCAAAATCTGTTTGTGATGATTTGTTGGTAGTCCTATTTCTGATCTATTATTTTTTTATTTTACTCATTCATATCACTAACAAATACTTTCCAGATGATGGTAATACTCTGAAAGAATAAAACACGGCTTGCAATTACAATAACAATGATTATGAACATCTAAAATCTACAAATTGGTTTTAGCACATGAATGACTTAAATATACCTAGAGCATGTATTACAGAACTGAAAGGAAAAGCGTGACCAACCTCTACTTCCAAACTTTTTTCTGAAAAAAAATGTTGCAGAGAATTAAATCGGTGTTGCTGCCGCTATTGTCTCCTAGTTCCAAACTCTTTGAAATGGAAAACACCGCCCCTCCTATAGCTTCAGCTCCCGTCTCTCTAAATTTCTAAACTACCTCTTCCTAAGAGGATTTTTCTCTCTGTTTTACTCAAATAGAATCTTGATTTCTCTATATTTTGATAGTGGTATCAGTTTATTCTCTCCCTTTTATTGTTGATATGCACTGGTATTTATAGTCCAATATGGTGGTGTGTGTGGGTGTTGAAGCAGGGAATCAAAAACTCTTGAGGACAAATTCTGAAGAACAAACAATCAGCCCAGAGGTGGTGGGAAGGGTGTACTCAAAAGTGGCTTGGTTGGGGTTTATTTGGAAAAAAAACAAGGGAGCAAGGAGAAGGAGCAATTGGCTCCATTCTTCAAATGTTGCTGCCAGCAACAGTGGCCGGCAGAGGGGCTCCTGCCTTGTTTTTTTTATTTTGTTTTTAAATTTTTGTACTTTTTTGTATTTAAGTTTTTTTGTCTATATGTATACCAAAGTTGACTTTGTGTTGTACCATTATTTTGTAAAAAAACTGCTTATAATAATAAAAAAAAACAATAATTCAGAAATTGATTTTTATATATAACAATAATAACAAACAAATTAAACTAAATAATAATAATCATAATATCAATAAATAATGAGTACCGAGATAAACGTTCGTATACGACGAGATGCGAACGCACTTCCGTGATGAGAGCAAAGATGCGCGCATAATTAAAGATAACACGTGACACAACGAGAACAAAAATGGGTGCACGATTAGAAGCGACCCGCGTGCGGATTAAAATGGTTTGCACTAGTCTATCAGACAAAATTAGGGTATGACAGCTGCCCCTCTTTATTTATATTTTGCTCGAAAATTTAAAGATTTTTTTTTAATTTTCAAAGTAAAATGGAAATAAAGATAAAGAACACTAATTTTGTCTTAAAACACGGTAAATAGGGATCACCGGGGATCTGAAGGAGTACTGCGTCTGTGAAGGTCTAATTCGCAATTAATGCTTGGCGCATTGATTGGAGTTAAACTGAAGGACCGACGGGGTCTGAGGGGCTGCCTGGGCCTTGAAGGACCAAGATGGTCTGATGTGGCGCCAACTAGCAACGGTACTAGTAAAACGGTCTGCTTGGGGGGTGGCCTTTTTCGAGCGGCCATGGGGGAAAGGTCAGGTCGTTGACCTGATTTGCACACCTCGAAGGACGTCCACACTGTCTTAGGCTGACACAGCTAGTCTGAAGGACCTGGGGTTGGATGATCCGTCGGTTGCTCAATAACGCGACGTGCGATCTGGACTGAAGGACCAATTGTCGGTCTGAAGGAGCGCTAGGGCTCTGAAGGACCGCCGGGGGTCTAAAGGACTGGTGCTAAACACAGTGATAATATTACAATTTAAATTTATCTCAACAGATAAAAAAAATATCTATATTTGAATGCATGCAATGGATGATGGACGCGTGCATGAAGTGTAATCATGCGCAATGATCGGTATCTGGTGGTATGATGAATGAAATGTGGAATGATTTTTCTTTTTGTTTTTGTTTTTGGTTCTTTTTGTTCTTTTGCTCTTTCTTGACTTTTCTGCTGATCTCGTCAACTCGCAGGACTCTCGACGGGAGATATGGGGGTTGCCCAAAATAGTGGTACCGAAGCGCGGGTTATTGTGATTTGTTGCTTGAAGTGATCATGCATTTGTCTTCTTTGCAATTTTATGAGAGATCCTCTCCTTTTTGTGATTTTTAGAAATTTCGCAATGATCGTAATGCTTTTGATTATGCACATGTTTCGCAATTCAGTATCATTTACCACAAAACATCTTTTCAAAGCAAAGAGGGAAATGAGAGAATAAAGAAAGAGTTTAATATTCAAATGGAGACCAAATGCGCAGAAGGTCACATCGGCTGAAAATTACATTGAGAGTTTAAACTACGAAAATAAGAAAGAGAAGGAAAGAGCAGATCTCTTGATCGTTTGTATCTTTGAAGTGACAACGCCAATCACCCATGTACATGACCTTGAGCATTCATCAACCAACTTTCGGAGGTATTGACTGCCTTTGTATCTGTTCAAAGTCCAACTTTTGACCCTAATTTTTGCCTGGACTCCTCTTTAGAGTTTTCAATCCACCGGATCGCTCTAATTTTTGCCTAGGCCGCCCTTTCGGGTTTTCGACCTAGTGAGCTCTTTTTTGCTTGGCTCGTCTTTCTCTTTTTTCCATATATTTCTTTAGTCATAGTACTTGTTAACTGTATCTGAGTTCACTGAGAGTGGGAGGTCTTCACCGTCCATCTTTGTGAGAATTAAGGCTCCTCCAGAGAATGCTTTCTTTACCACATAAGGTCCTTCGTAGTTAGGGGTCCATTTCCCCCGAGAATCCTTTTGGATAGGCAAAATCTTCTTGAGCATGAGATCTCCTTCTTGAAACTGCCGAGGGCGAACTTTCTTATCATAAGCCTTCTTCATTCTTTGCTGATACAACTGCCCATGACACAAAGCAACCACTCTCTTTTCCTCTATGAGGTTCAACTGGTCCAGACGAGCTTGAACCCATTTTTCTTCTTCTAGTTTTGTTTCCATTAACACTCACAGAGAGGGTATTTCGATTTCGATGGGAAGAACTGCTTCCATCCCATATACTAGTGAGAATGGTGTTTCCCCTGTTGACATGCGAATTGAGGTTCGATACCCATGCAAAGCGAAAGGCAACATTTCATGCCAGTCCCTGAAGGTCACCACCATCTTTTGCACAATCTTCTTTATGTTCTTATTTGCCACTTCGACTGCCCCATTCATCTTTGGACGATATGGGGAGAATTGTGATGCTGAATTTTGAAGTCGTCACAACTCTTTCATCATCTTATTGTTCAGGTTGGTCCCATTATCCGTGATGATCTTATTTGAAAAACCGTAACGGCAGATCAAATCTCTTTTTATGAACTTGACAACCACAGATTTTGTTACACTGGCATAAGAAGCGGCCTCGACCCATTTGGTGAAATAATCAATAGCGACGAGAATGAAGCGATGCCCATTTGATGCCTTGGGTTCGATGGGACCGATGACATCCATTCCCCACATTGAGAATGGCCATGGTGCTGTTAGGACATTCAACGAAGCAGGTGGCATGTAACACCCCCTTTCTACCCTTTTATTTTAATTTAGAAAAATCAGAGTTCAAAATTCATTTTTGATTTCACCACGAGGGTGTCACACATACGTCAAAATAAAACCTCAAGTCTCAAATAAAATAGTACGTCGTCAAAGGTGCAATACATAGCACTCCACAATAGGGGAACCTCAAAACATCGAAAACTACGTCATAAAATCCAACGACAACGCAGCGGAAAAATAAATCAGCCCATCAACAGTATAAAAATCTAACTACATCAGCAAAACATCAAATACATCCCCCCAGGTGCTACGTATCAGAGCATGACGACTCGACCCAAGAAGTGAAGCTAAGACCTTCACTGGGAATCACCTGCACGTTACCAACACAGGGGTAACATTCAAACAGGAAAGGGTGAGCATCATTTCAATCCATATAATAGAAAATATGATAAGTACTAATCGTAGGCTACGCACTAGAGCAATCTGCATCCAAAACACTAAATATTCACATCACAATCGTCATTCACATCAATCACAATAACTCATTTCATGTCATGTAGGCATATGAAATGCAACCCACTCGCGGGCATATGCATGAGGTACCTTTTCACAAACGTCGCTTAGCCCTTAAGGCCTCATCGTCACTTAGCCACTCAGGCCTCAAAAACGTCACTGGGTTTATGCATATGGGCATGAGACACTATGACATGCACCACTCACAACACACAATTACACAAATACCCAAATCATAGTCAACTAAGTGACTCGTCACTTACCGGTTGCTCACAAGGAGCGCAGCACCTGTCAAATCCACAATCAACACACAACGTCACTTGGCCATTTAGACCTTAACATCACTTAGCCTTTCGGGCCTCAAACGTCACTGGGTTTTCATCGTCACTTATACAATAAATATCATCAGTTCAAACAATAGCCACTGAGGGCAAAAACGTCATTTACTAGCCGCCAAGGGCATCCTCGTCATTTACACGTCATTATAATTAATATTAGCCACCAAGGGCAAAACAGTCATTTAACTAGCCACTAAGGGCATCATCGTCAAAATCATCATTTTTGACACCACTTCGTTAAAAATCACTGGTCGTACTCAAAAGAGAGTTTTTAAGGACACCAAAAATACCTTTGCAGTGCCACAGCAACGATCACCGGGAACAGCCACTTGGGGCGCCCCAGCAACCTTCTGAAATTATAAATTTTTATTTTTAAAAAGGGAACACACAGATAGGCAACGAAAAATACTTCACAACGCTTTTTGAATCGTTCAAAACGGATGTCTGAGTCAAAAGTTATGTTAAAAATAAGTTTGAGAAAAATTAGGCAACATTCTGAAATTGGCGCCTTAGGCGCCCAGGCACCAGGCAACACGCGCACTGGCGCCCAGCGCCCAGGCGCGCAACACACGCACACGCGCACGCAAACAGGCGCTCAGCGCCCAGGCGCGCGCCACACACACACACACGCACGCACAACAGGCGCCCAGCGAGGCGCAGCACACACACGGGCGCTCAGTGCCCAGCGCTGGCACCCAGCGCCCAGCGCCCAGCCACACAGAATCTGGCAACACTCAGCAACACACACAAGGCGCCTTAGGCGCCCTTGCAGCAACCAAAAACCACTATTTTTCCAGCAACTTTCAAAACACCAAAAATTGATTTTTAGCAATTTAACCCACCAAAATTTTTATATTTTTCAGCACTCAAAATGGCACTTAATTTAATCAATTTCTCAAAAATTCCTTTGGGCACTATCATCACCATCACCTTGGCGCCCTAGGCGCCTATGCACACACCCACCCAATTTGCGAAACCTCAAGCATTCCAACATACCAAATCATAATTTCATGAATACACAAATGCCAAAAGTCACCAAACAAACGCATAGGTCGCATTCACCTCAATGATTAAAATCCAACAATCAATTCGCATATATATATATATATATATATATATATATATATATATATATATATATATATATATATATATATATATATATATATATATATATATATATGTAAAAATCAACATCAACAACATATCAAGAACACATCAAGAAATCATGGCATGCATCAATAATCTAGTCTAAACCCTAGATCTAGGACCCATCATATGATCTATTAGATAGAAGGATAGAGCTCCCCTAACCTTTCAAAGAAGAAGAGCTTGAACCCTAGGAGTAGTCACCTACAGAGCCACAGCAACAACGGTGATCTCCTCTCCCCTTGATCTTCGAAATCCCTCTTCTCCTTCTCCTCTTGTGTTCGACTTCCTCTTCTCTTGGCCGCCCCTTGCTCTCTCTTTCTCACGCTCCTCTCTTTCTTTTCTCTCTTTTCTCAAAATTTCGCAATTGGCCACACAAACCCTAACCCCTAAGCACTTGTCCACTTCGCATATGCCTAGAGTCATGGGCTTGGGCTTCTCACTTAAGCCCAAGTCCATTTAGTTTGGCACCTCCACCTTCTAATACTTCCTACACATATTAATATAATTCTAATTAATTAAATTATACTCAGTAAATTAAATAAATGCCTAAATACTTAATTAAATAAATTAATTAAATATTTAGGGTGTTACATGGCACATGGATATTATCAACGTAGACTTGACACTTGTGGCATTTTCTCACGTAGTTAAAGCAGTCGGTCTCCATTGACAACCAGTAGTAGTCGGCCCTTAAGATTTTTCTTGCCATGGTGTGCTCGTTAGAATGAGTTCCGGACGAGCCTTCATGGACATGTTTTATAATTCTTTCTACTTCTTCTTTTGCTACACATCTGAGGAGGACCATATCGTGATATCTCTTGTAAAGCACCTCCCCGTTTAGGAAGAAACCCATTGACAACCTCCTAAGTGTTCTTTTATCATTCTCAGTGGCACCAGGAGGGTATTCTCTTCTTGTGATATAGTGCTTGATATCGTAGTACCAAGGTTTACTTCCAGGCTCTTCTTCGATTGCCACACAATGATGTGCCGGTAGGTTCCGATGCTGAATTCGGATGAATGCCAGACTCTTGTTGTCGTTGATATTAAACATTGATGACAAAGTTGCTGAGGCATCAGTCAACTGATTTTCTTCACAAGGGAGATGGTGGAAAGTGATCTCCTCGAACCGTTCAATCATCTTTTGATAAGGGATCAATTTGGAATCTCTGGTTTCCCAGTCACCTTTTATTTGATGAATGACTAAGGCTGAGTCTCTGTACACATCGAGTCTTTTAACTTTCCATTCAAGGGCCGCTTTGATGCCTAGGATACACGCTTCATATTCTGCGATGTTGGTGGTGCAATAGAAACTCAATCTAGCAGTAAATGGTATGAAACAATTATATGGAGAAATCAATACAGCTCCGACCCCATGCCCGTACAGATTGGAAGCGCCATCAAATGACATCCTCCACCTTTCATTGTCTAGAGATTTCCCTTCTCCGAATAAAGCCCTTATATCTTCATCTGGGAAATCACACTGCATTGATTGGTAATCCTCAATGGGCTGGTGCACCAAGTATTCAGCTAAGGCACCACCTTTGATTGCTTTCTGCGTGACATACAAGAGGTCGTATTCGGATAGTAGCATTTGCCAGCGGGCGATCCTTCCTGTAAGTGCGGGTTTTTCAAAAACGTACTTGATTGGATCCATTTTAGATACCAACCAAATCGTGTGGCTTAGCATATACTGCCTCAGACGATGTGCAGCCCAGGCCAAAGCACAACACGTTCTTTCCAGCAATGAGTATCTTGTTTCGCACTCGGTGAACTTCTTGCTTAGGTAGTAGATGGCGTGTTCTTTCCTTCCGGACTCATCATGTTGCCCCAATACACAACCCATTGAGTTGTCTAGCACTGTTAAGTACAGAATGAGAAGTCTGCCCTACACAGGTGGTATCAGAATCGGTGGATTTTGGAGGTACCTCTTGATATTTTCAAAGGCTTCTTGGCAATTATCATTCCACTTTGTTTCTTGGTTCTTGCACAGCAATTTGAAGATAGGCTCGTAGGTTTATGTTAATTGGGATATGAATCTGGAGATGTAGTTCAACCTTCCCAGAAACCCACGAACTTCTCTTTCGGTTTTAGGCGCTGGCATTTCTAATATCGCTCGTACTTTGGCTGGATCCACTTCTATTCCCCTATGGCTGACTATGAACCCTAATAACTTTCCTGATCTTACCCTGAAAGTACATTTGGCAGGGTTTAATCTGAGTTTGAACTTCCTTAGACGTTCAAAGAGTTTTCGCAGATTGACAACATGTTCTTCTTCGGTCTTGGATTTTGCGATCATGTCATCCACGTAGACTTTTATTTCCTTATGCATCATATCGTGGAATAAAGTTACCAACGCCCTCTGGTACGTTGCGCCAGCATTCTTTAGGCCGAATGGCATTACTTTGTACCAGAAGGTGCCCAAAAGAGTGATGAAGGTGGTTTTCTCCATGTCTTCAGGGGCCATCTTGATTTGGTTATATCCGGAATATCCATCCATGAGGAAGAAAAGAGAGTGTTGCGATGTGCTATCTACCAGGACATCAATGTGAGGCACGGGAAAGTCATCTTTAGGGCTGGCTCTACTCAGATCCCGGTAGTCGACACACATCCGAACCTTCCCATCTTTCTTTGGATCCGGGACAATATTGGCCACCCATTGAGGGTATTTTGCTACTGCTAAGAACCTAGCATCAAATTGCTTCTTGACCTCATCTCTGATTTTCAGTGACATGTCTGGCTTCATCCTTCTTAGCTTCTGCTTCACTGGCAGACATTCAGGTTTTACTGGTAATTTGTGTTCAACTATGCTACTGTCTAGTACAGGCATGTCTTGATATGTCCATGCAAATTATGTCAACATACTCAAACAGGAGCCAAATCAACTTCTCTCGCTCACTGTCTTTCATTGTAGTACCAACTTTAACCTCTTTCTTATCTTCCTCTGTGCCCAAGTTTATTGTTTCAATAGATTCCTTGTGGGGTTGGATCACTTTTTCCTTTTGTTCCATCATTCTCATTAACTCTGGAGGAGTTTCTCAGTTATTTTCAACATCTTCATTTGTTTGATTAATGGGGTGATCAAAGTTACAGTATGAATTATTGGCGTTGTTATTTTCAAAGATGGTTTTTTCAGATCTGCATTAGTGTAAATTGACGGAATGAAAAACGAATAAAAGAAAGTAAAAAGCGAATGCAAAAAGAAAACTGAAATTCATTGGAGAATTCAAAATAACATTTTATTGATACTGGTACTGAAAGGAAACATGCGTGCCCGAATGAAATGTCCTAAGGCCTTGGGCAGAGCCGTAGGATTGCATTACAGAAACATTACTTTGAACCAAAACTACAGGAAAGTCGACGATCTCCCAATTCTAGAGCCTTTCATTTGCAGGACAACGACGTACAAGACTGACAACGCCTTCTTCAGCATTTAGATCATCTTCCACTGCAGCAATCTGATTGGGGTTCAGCATTCCCGCACTCTGAAAACTTTGTTTGATGTCGCAGATGATGATCTTCTTCATATTTGGCACTCTGCCCTCAAGTTTGGCTAATCTCCGCTCTTTCTTCTCATCCACAATTCTTCTCTTGTCATTGCGATCATGCCAATACCCTATCCCGCGTCTATCTTTGTTCTCTTGCAGCTGTATCGGTGTCAGTATCCCCTGTTCGGTTTTTCCTAAACCTTTTCCGACCTGGTAACCTTTGTCTATCATGACTTTAGCAACCATCATGGCAGTCTTGGACAGCTTAGGCTTCATCATACTGGACGCATTGGCAATCTCTAGTGCTTGGAAGGCAGTCTCAAAAGACTCCTCAGCAACCTCGATGTAACGAGTGGGAGACGATCTATTTACCAGCGTTTCTTCTTCACCAAAAACAACCACCAACTTGTTGTTCACTATGAATTTGAGCTTCTGATGTAAAGAAGAGGGAACTGCCCCTGCAGAATGGATCCATGGCCTTCCCAAGAGACAACTGTAGGATGGGGCGATATCCATTATTTGGAAGGTCACTACAAAGAGTTCCGGACCTACCTGCACCGGTAATTCTATTTCCCCGATGACTTCCCTTTTCGATCCGTCAAAGGCCCTGACCAATATCGAGCTAGGTTTCTTGTATGAACAGTCCACATCTAATTTTTCCATGGTTGATCTGGGTAACACATTCAAAGACGATCCGTTGTCAATAAGCACCCGAGCAAGTGAGTAATCTCCACATTTCACAGATATGTGTAAGTCTCTGTTGTGCCCCCTTCCTTCAGTTGGAATCTCATCATCAGTAAAGGTAAGGTAATTACTTGCAACAAGGTTTGCAACGATCCCATCAAACTGGCCGACTGAGATGTCATGAGTGACATGGGCCTCATTCAATACTTTCATCAATGCTGCACGATGGGCTTCAGAACTGAGCAATAATGACAGCAGAGATATCTTGGCAGGGGTCTGGTTCAGCTGATCAACTATCTTATACTCTCTCTGTCTCATGAGTTTCAAAAATTCGCCGGCTTCTTGTTCCGATAGCGTCCTTTTACCCACATTCTTATCAACGGGTTCTTGTTCTACGCCTTTGCCTTTGCGGGCTCTTTCTTCCCCTTCTTTTGTTCGCTCTTCGCTGAGTCCTTCGGGGGTATAGATACGCCCACTTCGAGTCATCCCACTGGTCCCTGAGATGTTGATGACATTGGGAGTGGTCTGAACTTTCACATTGTAATTCCATGGGACTGCATTGGTGTCCTTAAAGGGGAAGGGAGTTGGCACTTGAATAGTGATCGGTTTAGGCATAGCCGGATTCAGCTTCGTGTCCTTTTTGTAACGGATTTCCAGTGGTTTCCGAATATCCTTGCTCTGGCCAATATTTGACTGGAGAGTCCACATGTCTTCCTCCTTCTTTCGAAGACCCACCTTTATTATGTGTCGGTCTAGTAAGTCTTGAAGGACTATCTTGAATGCTTCACATACCCCGACCCAGTGAGGGTCAACACACAAATCTTTTTCAGCGCATCCCTTCATAATAATTTCAAAGTGACACAAGTCAGCATGGATGAGGTCTAGAGGTGTGATGATGTCTTCCACCCTTCTGATCAAGAATTGTCCCTCAAAATCTCCAGTGGCATTAACGGAGGATTTCCCGTGCCCCGGTAAAGGGTTAGTGGCAACATTCGGACTAGGCATGGCAACATAACCCGAACCCGCGGGTACCCACCCGACCCCGCCCCGAGTTTGACGGGGAAAACCCGCTTTGACTGGGGACGGGGTTGGGTTTGGGGATGTCGATACCCACCCCGTCCCCGCCCCGAACCCGCTCGACAAAACATAAATTAATTATTTTATTTTATTATATGCATATTTACTCATTCATTTTGTTTCATAAATTTTGTTTATTTTTAATTTTGATCTATTTCCTATAGAAAAATCTATTTTAGTACTTTTAACTTTATTTTGTCATTGTATAATTATTATTATTTTATTTTATTAATTATTATAAATATATTTTTTGTATTTTTCCTATAAATTGTGGCGAAAACGGGTGCCCGCGGGGAACCCATCCCCGTTTGGGACGGGGTTGGGGGATGCAAAACCCGACCCCGATAGAGGTAGGGGAGGGGACGGGGAATGCAAAACCCGCCCCCGACCCGCCCCGTTGCCATGCCTAATTCGGACCATCTTCTTCGAAACTTAACCATTTAGATTCAATCAAGTCTTGCACCACATATTTTAATGCATTGCAATTTTCTGTTGAATGGCCAACTGCCCCAGCGTGGAATCCGCAAGTAGCATATGGGTTGTAACCCCTAGGGAAAGGAGGTTGAAGAGGTCTCATTGGTCGGGGAGTGATCAGGTTGTGACTGATGAGGTGATTGAACAGGTCTGTGTATGACATGGGTATTGGGTCAAAATTGACAGGCTTTCTTTCTGGGTAATTTTGTGGTCTGTAGTTTGGGTTGACTTGGTGAGGTGGGACTAATGGTGTTTGAGTAGGGATTTGGAAGGTTTGTCGGGAATTGTTATAGGGAGGCTTTTCGGATCCAGAGATGGCATTGGCGTCTCCTTCCTTCTTTTTAGGGAATCCCGGGAAGGGCTTTTTCTGATTACTAGTTCCAGCAAAGTTATGGGCAATCTTCCCATTTCTCCATCCATTTTCTAATCTTTCTCCTATGACAATCATATCTGAGAAGCTCGAAGACACGCTCCCGATCAACCTGTCGTAGAAAGGCGATTTAAGAGTATCCATGAACATGGATACCATCTCCTTTTCTAACAAAGGTGGTACTACCTGCGTAGCCAGCCCTCTCCAGCATTGGGCATATTCCTTGAAGGACTCATTATCTCTTTTTGTCATGCTCTACAGCTGTGTCCTATCGGGAGCCATGTCGATGTTGTATTTGTATTGCCTCAAAAATGCATCAGCTAGGTCCTTCCAGCACCTGATATGGGCACGCTCTAATTGCATATACCAGCTCGAAACTGCCCCGATGGACTGTCTTGGAAGTAGTGAATGAGAAATTTGTCCTCATGAGCAAATGCAACCATTCTCCTGCAGTACATGCTTTAGTGGCTCACGAGGCAGGTTGACCCTCTGTATTTGTCAAAGTCCGGTACCTTAAACTTAGGAGGGATGTCTACGTTAGGGACGAGGCACAAATCACAAGCATCTCTCGCGCCAACATTGGATCCTACAACTGTTCTCAACCTTTCCTCAAGCATTTGTAGTTTGTCCTTGACTTGGGGGTTCTCCATAGAGTAATTGTGAGGGAGCCCACTCATGACTGGGTTCACATTTGGGATATGTGAATGAGTGGGGTTCCTGAGATTGGACCCCTGAGCATGAGCATCAACTATCAGTGGTGGAGTATAGCCAAGTGGGAATCTTTGTGACGCGACGACAGGGCTAGGGTGTTGAACTTGTGGCGCCCCCGGATTACCATCGTGACCTGTCGATGCAGGCTGTTTTTGGCCCACGATTCTTGAGGGACCATCTTCCGAATTGGCATCGGCTGTCGGAGGTGTGTAACCCTGCGGAAGTCCGTAAGGAGGCCATTGGTAACCCTGTCCATTAGCCCCGGTAGGGTACACTGCATGTGGGATCTCGGGTCCATTGGGAAGAGGAGGGTTGGTAACTTGGTTTTCAGTGTTCCCAGCAGATACATCTTCATCCGCGTTTCCGTTCCTCAAAGCTTGTAAAACCTTTAAGATTTCAGCCATCTGTTCCTTCATCCCATCTATTTCTGCCCTAAGCTCTTGATTGCCTAGGTTCTGATTACCCTGACCTAAGTCATCCTGATGTGGATTGCCTTGATCTGGGTTATCCTGAGGCGGATTGTCCTGATTTGCTTCTGTGTTTCTAGCTTGAGAACGAGTCCAATAGCGATGTTGACGCACCGGCTTGTCTTTATATTCTGTTTTTCAATATATTTTTTAACGTAAGTACATGAATGAATAGATGAATGAGTGTGGATGAAATGCAAATGCATGGTTTTTATTTATTGAGTTGGGGAATTGTAAGCTTTTATTCAGAACAAGATAGGATCAAAAATTAAACCAAAACAAACGAGTTCTTCATTAATAAAAACAAAGTACAACATCTGAAAATCAAGCAAACTATCGGACTACATTCTTATCCTTACTTATCCTTATCATCAAGGTAACACCCTTTAATCTTAAGCACTTGTACAAGGTATTTGCATAAATCAATAAATTGAGTGATCTCGACTGGTGTGTTCCCATCCCTGGCAATGTCTACTACTATTAGGCGTTTGGGAACCTCCCTGACAGCTTCATTTGCTAATCGAGCTACTTGTGAGAACCTGTTTCTCCAATACTCGTAGTCATCATTCAACTTTACATAATGCTCCTTTAGAAGCACATGCTCCTTGTTAAGGTCATCATAGGTCTTGTCTTGATATTCAGCAAAAGCCTTCAAGTTGATTGCTTTTTTGCACTCTTCTTGCAGGGCCTCCTGATACTCCTCAAGTTTCTTCTGTATCACCTCTCTCGCCTTCCTCTCAACTACCAGCCGACCCTCGCATTCAGCAGTCATTCCTTCTAATTGAGACTTCATACTTTCAAGTTGACTTCGTAGTGTTTCCTCAATTGCTGCTGCTTTGGTCAACTGCCTTTCCCACTCATGAACATTGTTTATGGCCCTGTCTCTCTCTTGGTTGCGCACCTTGAGTTCTTCATTTTCACCCATGAGCCCTTCTTGTATCCGGCGCATTTTTTCTTTCCCAGCCTGTTCCCTTTCATCACATTCTGCGAGACACTTTCTTTTTATGGCACTTTCTCGTCACAGATCAGCATTCTCTTGGAGCACTTTCACTAATTTAGCTTGCAACTCTGCCTTTTCTTGTTCTGATTTGGACAAAGCGGCTTGGAGTTTTTTCGAATCTTCATGGAGTATAGGGATGGACTGAGCAATCTCGGGCCTGACTGGAATCACAAGGAGGAACGGTAGTCCGCACTCTTGGACTCTGAATTTGACCCACTGGATGTAGTTTTCCTTTTCATCGATACCCCTGGGTCCTAGTTCACGTCCTTTCATGGAAATTTGGTCCCAGACTCGACTAATCCTCCTCAGCATATCAGGGTCTTCGGAACCTCTCTTATCCAGCACAAATGAGAACAAAGATTCTTCTGGGGGTGGATTCATCATAGGGTAACCAAGCTGTCTCAAAGCAATGGCAGGATTATAATTGTTGCAACCCTTAGTTCCTATGAGGGGGACATTTGGGAAATCTCCACACTGATAAACAATTTCCTCTATATTTTGATCTCGAGAATACCAAGAGATGTCACTTCCTTTGAGGCCGGCAATGTATTGGGCCCATTCTGTCTTGCCTTTGACTTCTATCAGATGGTTTTGTTTGAAGATATGAGAGGTTAGCCAGCGATACAATATAGGCAAACAACATAGAATCAACCCTGACCGTCTTTTATGGCGTTGGTGAAGAGTGTAATACAAATCAGCAAGGACGACCGAGGCGGGATACTGTCCCCGGAGCTTGAACGCCAGGAAGACATCAATTGCAGTGTAGTCAATAAAATCTTGTTCATTTGGGAATAGAACGACCCCATAGATGAGGAGAGCAAGGACGTCCATGAAAGTAACCCAATCTTCTTTGCTGGCCCAGAATGAGGCTTCTTTCTCCAAATACTCCCTGGTCAAACCTTTTACACCCCTCTTTTCTACTACCATCTTGGCTAAGTATGGTATTGAAACCTTCAATATCTCAGATAATTTTTTAGCTAGAGGATAATTCTCCACATATCGATAGGGCTTCTTGTTCTCTGGAGGGAAACATAAGATATTTTCAAATTCTTCCAATGTCGGGGCCAACTGATAGTCTTGAAAAGTGAAACACTATAACGGTGGATCATAATACTGGCCCAGTGCAGTGAGAGCTTCATCTTGTACTTTAACATTTAGAAGACTTAGGAGCTTCCCATACTTGGCGGTAAAGGAGTCGCGCTGCCATGATACCATTTTGCTGCTTAGATCCCGCACGCTTCTTAGGTCTAGTCATTTTACTTTCAAGTGTATGTTTTTCTTTAAGATTTGATCCATCTTGTCATAAAGAAAGTCTTACAATCCTCTGACGGTCATAGAAATGCATGCAAAATGAGATGTTTATATATTAATTTTTTATGACATGCAAAAGAAAAATAAGAATGTGTGAGGTATGTTTCTAAAAAATAATTTGCCAAAAAATAAAATATGATCTTTTGGATTTTTTTTTGAAAAATGGGAAAAATGTATTTTGAATGCAGGGGTATGAAGCTCCTTTGTGTCCTAAAAGGGTTCCTTATAGAATAGGTCTAAGGCTTTTTCTATTTAGTGAACCTCTCAAGGGTAGCTCTATAGAGTCCTACATAACGTTCCTAGAGCCAACGACCCCAGTTAAGAATGCCAATCACAACAATAGGTAAACTATTAGGGGCGATAGCATTCTCAAAAGCGACCAAACTCTAGGTGAGACTTTCGTGACCACCCAACAGGACGTACATCCAGTAGGCCATCACTACGCGGTCTCGTTCTAACTTAGGGTATGCTCTAGTCTGGGTATAGGACTATTCTCACGTGTGGGATGATGTGTAATAGTGAGTTGTGTGTAGGAGCAAAGTTTAAGGTACACCCCAAGCTGCAAAACAAACAAACACATATACAAAAATATCGGTCTTCTATCCTAGGGTTTACATATCGTGTAAAATATAACACGCAACAAGAATAAAAGATGAAAGGGAAGGGTAAAATAAAACATCTAATTAACAAACAAATTTTACAACTAATTAGGTTAGGTTTGACTCTCTAATGTTATTCCCCAGTAGAGTGGTCAGCTGTAGCGACCGAAAAATCCGGGTGAGGAGTCCTCGAATGTTCAAAAATGAAGCCGCCACCAATGTTTAATTATAAGGGAAAACATTAGAAAATCCCTTTGAGTGGTATGAGGGTCCTTGAGACCAAATTTGGGTTCGGGAATCGGTTATGCATGGGGAAGGTATTAGCACCCCACGACATCCTTCCTAAGGAAGGTTACCTTCTAATTAGTTGTGTTAATTCTAAAAAGGCTTAAATATGTTTTAGGCCCCTGCAAATATAGGGTGTTTTGGTTTAAGCCCCTGCAAATTTTTTTTTTGCAAATAAGCCCTTGCAAAATACAACATTTTGATTTAGGCCCTTCTGTCAGTCAAATGTTACAAAAAAACACAGTTGACTAACAGAAATCCTACGTGTCATTTAATATTAATTTTTATTTATTTTAAATACTTATTTGGCATGCCAAGTCACTTGCAAAATGAAGTGTTTTGCTAAAAGCCCTTACAAAATGAAGTGTTTTGCTAAAAGCCCTTCACCCATGGCTTCCTCTCTCTCTCTCACTCTCGCTCTCTCTCTCACTCTCTCTCAAAGGTAGAGAAGCTAACCTATCTTCCTTCGTAGGCAAACACCTTCTTCTCTTTTTTTATTTTGTTGTTCTGTAAAATGAAATCAAATGTGATCTGTACGTTTGATTGAGGCTAAACAAAAGAGTACGGATATTTGAGGGAAGAGAACAAATATACAGGAGTGTCCAATGCATACCAACAATACCCTTTAAGCCCTCTACAAATATCTTTCTCTTTTACTTTTATTTATTGTTTCTTCTTTTCTACTTCTCCGCTCCACTCTTAATTCTTCCGTGAACACTTCTCACTAGTTTTTTTTTTTACTTTCCTGTTCACAAGTGTTATTAATTAAACTAGTATTTAACACAAACTTTGTTTCCTCTGTTTTGTTTTTTGGGGGTTTTCTAGAGTTGAGTTCCGAGTTTCCAACTTTATGATGTTGTATGAGCTGTTTTTAATTTTCAGATTTTGTTAGGTAGCTAGATTAGATTTCATTTTTGTGCCGTTGTGTTGCAGGGGTGTATTCTGTGAATATAGATGCAGAGCAAGGGAAGGTGTTGGTGTCAGGGCATGTAGATCCAGTAAAACTGATAAAAAAACTTAAGGGTTCAGGGAAGCATGCTGAACTTTGCGGCGGTGGTGGCGGCCAGAGAGGCGGCATGATGTTCAATCAAAACTTTCCCCAACAACAACACCCTTAGTTCAAGAACTTGCAAATAGATAACTCCAAAGGGGGAAACAACAACAATAAGTCTCAAAAGGGTGGTCAGAAAGGTGGTGGTGGTGGTCAAGTTCAAGTTGCACACTTTCAAAATCCCAAAGGGGGAAAAGATCTCAAAGTGCAGAACAAATTTCAGAAATCTGTCAAGTTCGATTTATCTGAGGATGAGTTTGATGACAGTGATGGTGATTTTGATGACTATGATGATTCTGAAGACGATTTGGATGATTGTGATGATGATGAAGAAGGCCATGGCCATGGCCATGGCAATGAAGAAGGCCAAGAATCATGAACAGTTATTAGGGAAGATGAAGAAGAAAAGAAAGGAGAGAGAGAGAGAGAGAGAGAGAGAGAGAGAGAGAGAGAGAGAGAAGAAGCCATGGGTGAAGGGCTTTTAACAAAACACTTCATTTTGCAAGTGACTTGGCATGCCAAATAAGTATTTAAAATAAATAAAAATTAATATTAAATGACACGTAGGATTTCTGTTAGTCAACTGTGTTTTTTTGTAACATTTGACTAACAGAAGGGCCTAAATCAAAATGTTGTATTTTGCAAGGGCTTATTTGCAAAAAAAAAATTTACAGGGGCTTAAACCAAAACACCCTATATTTGCAGGGGCCTAAAACATATTTAAGCCTTCTAAAAATGTTATTTTACCCTTAAAAAGAAAGAAAAAGACCTAATAAAATTTTTAGTTTTTTTTGCTTGATAGGGGTGGGCCCCTGCTCCTACGTATCTCCAGGTGCGATGGAGAAATCAAAGCTACGTAGTTCTTGGGTAGAAAATGTTTGTGTGTTGGTGTTTTTTAATTAATATTTTTTATTCTTTTATAGGGATTTTAGGACCTTTTGAGTTGTACAACTCATTTATCCTAAAAAGCAAATTAACCCGGTTGTACAACCGACTTAACCCCCTATTTTTGAAAATTTGTTTTTATTTGAAAGAAATTATTTCTCTTAAATAGGGATTTTAGGACCTGATCCGTACGGTTCATTCGTGGCCCTAAAAAGCTGACTAATCATACTGTACAATCGACTTAATCCCCTATTTATATTTTTAGGAAATTGAAGAATTTATTTATGTAAATTTTATGGGTTTTTTGGAAAAGAAATTGTTTTTTTGAAAAGAAATTAGTAAAAGCGAAAAAAGGGGTGAAATAGTAAAGTAGGGTGTAATTAGCAGAAGGGGGTCGTATTATTAAAATGAGGGGTGCAATTAATTGAAGCCTTGTCTCGTTTTGGGCCTTCGACTGATGGCTTTTGAAATTGGGTTTATGGACAGGGGTATTGTATTATTAACCATGGGGGTGTGGGTAGTAATTTTGCTTATTTAATTTTTTAAAATAAATAAATATTAGGAAGGAGAGTATATAAGGCTACATTAGGTAAGAGAGAACCCTAATTCTCCTCTTCCTCATACCCAGCGCCGTTCACAGTCAAAAGAGAGAGGGATGAACCGAAATTTCAGGGAGAGGGAGAGAGATTCGCGGAGAGAGAGAGAGAGATAATGAGAGAGAGAAAGAAGGGCTTCGCAAGGAGAGCGTGAGAGAGGGATGGGAGTGGCGAAGTCCAACGATGGGGGGAGAGGGAACGATGACGGCCTCATGGCCACGCCGGAGAGGGTTTGCGACGGTGATGGCCACCGTACGGTGGCCGGAGCTTCAGGGGTGATGTCTGGTTTGTTTTCATGGCCGGCGAGAGAGGAGGGATGGTTACAAGATGACTGCCGTACGGTGGTTATTTGCTCCTGGTTCGGTTTCGAAGGCTAGCAAAGGGGCGAGACGGCGACAACGTGTTTGGGGCGAAAGGACAGTGGCTACGACGGTGATGGTGATGCACTGCGACAGCATGTGGAATATGGCGGCCACGCCTGACAGCGATGACCACCGCCAGTGGTGGCGTAAGGACCTAGGTATGTTTTTCTCTATATTTTTTTTGCGGATACTGCCTTCTTCCTCTTCTACTTTCTTATTTTAAAACCTCTAAACTCTAAATTTAATTCAACCAAAATCTGTTTCTAAACTACCTCTTCCTAAGAGGATTTTTTCTCTGTTTTACTCAAATAGAATCTTGATTTCTCTATATTTTGATAGTGGTATCAGTTTTTTCTCTCCCTTTTATTGTTTTTTTGATAAACAATGTTAGTGGGAGTGGGGGAATGTTAGTTTTCAAGAGTTGAACTCAGGACCTCCTTCTTGCACTCATTTGGTGCACTCCTTCGGTATCCCTTAGCTCGCCAACTGAGCTACCTTTTATTGTTGATATGCACTGGTATAGGGATTTTTTTATACCCCCATCAACTCCCATCTACCCCCACCCAATACCGTAATCTCGAAAATACCCCTGCCCAAATAACAAAGCGGATTTACCTCAAATGGGGGTACCTAATAGGTAAATCCGACTTTAAAAATAACAAAGCGGATTTATCTCAGATGAGGATTGTAACATCCCCTAATTAACTAATTTAAATTATTTAAGTTAGCGAAGAGGTTAAGGTATATTATTGACTAAATGGAATATTTAGCACAAGAGGTTATCACTAATCGATTTAATTAGCATAATTACTAAATTATGTGATATTGAAATAAATAATGGTAGTCATGCATAAACAAAATAAGGTATTAAGTTAATAAGTTATGGCTTATACCAAGAAGCGAATTATTAATCTAATTGCTTGTTAGTACTTGTGTGAGGAGTGTTAGGCTAATTTTAGTATATTAAGCCAATTGTTAGATAGGATGAGTGGGTGTATAGCTGAAGGGCTTTTTGGTCAAATCCCAACTATTACACCCAGCTGAAGCAAAACCCAACAAACAGTGATTCATTTGAAGAAAAACAGAAACAGAATAAAGAGAGAAGGAGGAGAAGTCGAGAGAGAGAGTGGAGAAGAAGAGAGAAGCCCAGCTCCAAACCTTCATGCATGTGGGTGATCCTTGCACCAATCCTTCCCATTCCTCTTCCTCTTTCCAATGATATGAATTTCAGTAGCCTTTCCTCCCTCTAGCTCAAATCTCAAATTCCAAATACACAGCTCAAAGTTATTCAAAACGGGATTTCTTGCCTTGCATGTCACTTTTGAGGCAACGAAGCAAACATTAAGCCCTTAGGAATCTCAAGGTTCAGTTATGGAAACTCAATCACAAGCTACATTGTTCAGTTGAGTAGTTAAGGAAGAATTTCATTAGCCGAGGTTCTGGTTTAGTTGTTGTCCAAAGGTTTGGGTAGCTGAGTTTGTTGTTGGAGCGGATTCGAGGAGAGTTCGTAGTTTTTGGAACGGTTGAACTCTCGGAGTCTCGGCGTTGTGAGTGATTTTCATCGCCATAGGTGAGTTCTATACTCGCTTAGGGATTTGTTTGTCGAATATATGATTGCGTGATTCTGAATCAAGGTGCCTCGTGTTTCGTTTTGAAAAGAATCGAGTCAAAAACCGTTTTCGGGAAAATGGCGTTTTTACGGTTTTTCGGTGAATATATATGTTTTTATTGATTTGTTGATTTTAGTGCTTTTGCTGGAATATGACTGAATTGCAGGTTGAAATGTATTTTTTTAAGTCATGGAAGTCCTAAAATGTCTCGGCACCGGATTGAAATGTCCGCTTCGCTTTCAATCCGGTGCCGAGACATTTTAGGACTTCCGTGACTTAAAAACAGACATTTCAACTAGCAATTCAGTCATATTCCAGCGAAAGCATTAAAATCAACAAATCAATGAAAACATATATATTCACCGAAAAACCGTAAAAAAACGCCATTTTCCCGAAAACGGTTTTTGACTCGATTCTTTCCAAAACGAAACGCGAGGCACCTTGATTCAGAATCATGCAATCACATATTCGAAAAACAAATCCCTAAGCGAGTATAGAACTCACCGATTTGACGACCTCGCAAGAAATCACGTCCCCACACGAAACGACCGAACCGCAACCTCTCGAACGATCCCCGTAATCACGTACTCGCACCGAACTCGTCCGATAGTCGAAACTGAACTTCCCACACTTCCAAATTTGAAACCCAACAGCTCCTATTCTGAACCTAAGCTCCTTGGCTACTTAATTTCTTCCCCAAGGTGTTCCTAGTCACAATGTAGCTTCGTCAAGTTGCTAAAGTCACTCCCAAGGCACTACAAAAAAATTAGTCATTAGCGAGGGACAGTTCCCTCGCAAAATGACCTGATTCCCTCACTAATGGTTATTTGCGAGGGACTTAGCGAGGGACTGGTTCCCTCGCTAATTCCCTCCTCGCAAATGGGATTAGCGAGGGAAGTTGGATCCCTCGCTAATTAGCGAGGGACTATGCCGTCGCTAGTTCCCTCGCTAATGTCTGCAGCTTTTCAGGTGATGGGACTCAGTTGCAGGGGTTGGTAAATGCGCAGGAATTAGCGACGGCTTTTTCCCTCGCTAATTCCCTCGCTAATGACTGCAGTTTTCAAAAAAAAAAATGACACGTGTCCAGTGCTGAATGGCTTGTTTTTTTTATATATATTAATTAATGAATATTATATTATATTATTAATTTTGTGGTGATGTGTGGTGGTGGTGGCGTGGTGGTGGTGGTGGTGGCGTGGTGGTGGTGTGGTGGTGGCGTGGTGGTGGTGGTGATGGGTGGTTTAGAGTAGAGAGAGAAGGAGAAGAGTAAGAGAGAGAGAGGGAGAAAGAGAGAAGAGTGAGAGTGGTGGTGGTGGGGTGGTGGGTTGGTGGTGGTGAAGAGTAAGAGAGAGTGAGTGAGAGTGGTAGGAGGTATGTGGTGGTGGTGGTGGTGGAAGAGTGAAGAGAGAAGAAGAGTGTGAGAGGAGGTGGTGATGATGGTGGTGGTGGTGGTGTTGGAAGAGTGAAGAGAGAAGAAGGGTGTGAGAGGAAGTGGAAGGGGAAAGAGGAGGGGAAGAGGAATGGTGAATAGTGAGTGAGTGAGAAAGAAGAGTGAAGGTGTAAACGGATATAAAGGAAAAAAGAAAAAAATTTGCGAGGGAATTAGCGAGGGAACTGTCTCATCATCTGAAAAGTTAACGTTAGCGAGGGAATTAGCGAGGGAACTGTCCCTCGCTAATTTCTGCACCTTTACCAACCCCTGCGCTGAGTCCCATCATCTGAAAAGAAAAATTTAGCGAGGGAATTAGAGAGGGCAGTCATTAGCGAGGGACAGTTCCCTCGCTAATTCCCTCGCTAATGACAAAAAAATTGACAGCTCTATGCCCTCGCTAATTCCCTCGCTAATGACTGTTTTTGCGAGGGACAACAAGTCCCTCGCTAATGTCCGTCGCTAATTAGTGTTTTTTTTTGTAGTGAGGCTCCTATGGTACATGCAATGCTTCAAGGAGGAGAAAACTCAACTTTGAGCTTCAAGGATAAAAAATGGCAAGTTGAAAAAGAGGATGATTCAGCTAATGAAATTGGTATCATGTGATAGAGAATCAAAAATGGAGAAGAATGGTGTGTAGAACACTTACATGCACTAAGTATGATGGAGGATCTCCCTTCTTCTTTCTCTTCTCCCTTTCGCCCTCCTCTCTCCCTCACTCTAAGCTTTCTGAAATTTTTGCTGAAATGAAGTTGCTGGTTGTGTCATGTTGACTCTCAATCATATGATGTAAGTTATGCATTTTTAGGACCAATTGTGCAGGTTTTTCATTGTATCACAGTCATTATCTGGGGATTTAGTCTAGTTTTAGATAATTGTAGTAGGAAGTTCATTTGTAAGTAATTCCTTCACTTTTGGAGCTAAATTGGAATTGAAGACCTTTAATTGGTTGTGGCATCATTCGGCGAACCAGACACTTGCCCGGAAATGCAGCAAAATGGAGGGAAATTGACTGAGTGAGAGGTAGGCCTAACTCCAAGTGCAACCTACTTATCCAAATTGTCCACCCTTACCTAAAGCCCCGCTATAACCCTTAAAGTCCTCAAAATGTGTGTATGCAAGTCATTTGTATAGACTGATATAGAACTCTGTCAAGCCTATGAAACGATGATGCAGGTACTGTGAATTGAGTGAATACCCGAAACACCTCAAGAGTGAAACACTGGTGAGATGTGTGCAATAGAGAAACTTGAGAATGCTGCCTGCTTATGATTCGGTATTTCCAATTAAGTTGTCCTGCCACTGTATTAGGTTGATGATGATAGTTGATGTGCTGATGTGTTTAAGGTTAATGTATTATATGTAACAGCTAAATAGAAAAACAGCCACAGTCTGAATTGATTGTTTGCTTGAGGACAAGCAAAAGTTTAAGTTTGGGGTTGTGTTGACTCTCAATCATATGATGTAAGTTATGCATTTTTAGTACCAATTGTGCAGGTTTTTCATTGTATCACAGTCATTATCTGGGGATTTAGTCTAGTTTTAGATAATTGTAGTAGGAAGTTCATTTGTAAGTAATTCCTTCACTTTTGGAGCTAAATTGGACTTGAAGACCTTTAATTGGTTGTGGCATCATTCGACGAACCAGACACTTGCCCGGAAATGCAGCAAAATGGAGGGATTCGATTTCTGTTCAATATCGCATCGCAACCAGGAGGGTTCGCGACGCGACCAGGAGGAATTTTGCAAAGCCAGATGTTTCTGTCCTATTTCGCGTCGCGACCAGGAGGGTTCGCGACGCGACCCGGAGCAATTTTGCGAAGCCAGATGCTTCTGTCTTATTTCGCGACGGGCACGGGCCGCGTCGCGATGGTGCGTGAAAATTAGGGCTTTTAAAGCAGTTTCAGCGTTTTTCCTGGGGACTTGGTCTTGGGAGCGCAGCTAGGGTTTGGAGCAACAGCTGGGGGTGTTTTTGGGAGCTTCTAATCACTTGGGAACAAGGTTTTGAAGACTTCTCATGGATTCCTCTATGTGTAACTTCTCCTTATTTCTATCTTCTCCTTCCTTGATGTTGTCTTTTTAGTTTCTTTTGATTAGGGAGAGATGACTCTCCCCAAACCCTTCTTATGGAGTCTTTGATATGGTTAAGACAATTGATTGTTTGATTATCATATGTCTAAATCTTATGTTCTTAATGCTTTGCAATTACATATGATAATTGTAATGATCTAGGTAAATAATCACATAGGAATATGGGTTGTTTGCTGGAAATTGGGGTTTAGATCACATGCTAGTAATCATCATAGGAATATGTGGTAGCTTATGTGAATTCATTAAAATTCTTAATCTTAACGCGTTACCCTATGGCATGACTCACCTAAGGAATTAGGGTAACTCTTAGGGTAATAGGGGTTTTGAGGCAAGAAATTGTCCTTAGCCTAATATTGTGAATTGAATCTGGTATTTCAAACAATTAATATGTGAGTAGCTGAAGGTCCATAAGATCGGTGAAGGAAGAGGATTCGACCCCTAATCGCGTTTATCCTAATTGTTTTATAAATTTCTATTTCACCATTACCGATAACTATCTTTTTGTCCAACCGTATCAACTAAGAAATAATTTGTTTGCTGAATTGACAATAAAACACAATCCCTGTGGATACGACCGGTACTTACCGTTTAAATTATTACTTGCAACGACAATTGGTACACTTGCCAAAAGTCTTAACAAGTTTTTGGCGCCGTTGCCGGGGATTGTTGATTTCATTGTCAACAAGGCATTTGAGTTAATTCTTAGTTGTTTTATTTTATTTTATTTATTTCAGTATTTTATTTTTGTTTTATTTGTTTAGATACTTTGTATAGTGTTGGACTTGTTAACGGTTTGTTGAAGTGTTTCAGTGAACTGTGTAGCAGGGGCAAAGTTCGAAAGAATTGCTGCTTGTCCCGAAAAAAAAAAATTTTATGGAATCCACTTCTCGGATGGAAGATGCTTTGGACCAGTTTAGGCAAATGACTGAGACTATCTTCCAGCCTAAAGAGCAAGCTTCTCGGTTGGAAGATGCTTTGTCCGAGTTTATGCGAATGTCCGAGACCCTCTTCCAACCCCAAGAGCAAGTGATGATAGAGTCCGCGCCACCCTCACTTAGCGGTAATTTTTGTGAAGAACCCCACTTGAATGAAAAATGTGTGACACGCACCTTTTGCGATTCTTGTGGGGAGTATCTTGTGGAGTGCAACTGTGCGGATGAGTGGGTAACTATATCAGAAAATTACCCATGGCTATGCACTACCAATGAGGAACAAGAAGAACAAGCCCCAACAAAAGAAGAATCTGGGGAGGATAAGGAAGATGAGGAAGAAGAAAAGATTGAAATGGAGGAGCATGTAGTTTGGAGGGAAGATCAAAGCTCCCAATGTGGGGAAGGGGTGAAAACCCAACAAGAAAAAACCCAACAAATCATGGTTCCTATTATTCTTCCAAGTAGCAAGGAGGATACAAGTGAGGAGATTGACATATACTTAGACTCCTTCTATGCCTTATTCATCACCCTTCACCTTAAAAGGGTATGGAAGCATCTACAACTATGTTTCAAATTCATGATGTTCCTGCCCCAGAAGAGAAAGAAGAAGGATGATGTGTTCTTTGTGTCATATCAGCCACCTTGATAGTGGAATGACAAACGTCAAGCTAGTGACGTTAAAGAAGCGCTTGGTGGGAGGCAACCCATTGGTTCACTATTTACTGTTTTGAGTCTTTATTTTTCATTCCCCTTTTTGACTTTATTTTGCATTTTGGTTTGTACTCTATAATCTTGACTTACTCTGTGATATTGAGGCACCACTGCCCTATATTTTGTTTTTGTTTTGTTAAAGCAGCGTCAATGGTGATGATGTGTGGCATTTGGGGTCGCATGTTTGCATTTTTCCTTTGGACACTCGCACGTCAAGTTTTATCATCAAGTAATAGCAGGGGTCATGACAAACGTTGCGGAAGTTCTTTATCATCTGTGAGCAGTATCTCTCAAGTTCCATCTCTACGATCCCAACTGTGAGGTTTGAGCCTAAACACGTTCTTATATATATTGTGTGTATTCCTTGCCTGCATTAGTCTGCAGAACTTGACATTGTGCTTAATTGTTTTTGCATTTGATTTTCATACACACTGAGGCATTTCTTTTGGCACCCCTGAGCCTTTCAAACCACACCTAATTAATGTTTATCCTCTGCTAGCCCTCTGAGCCTATTGTTAAAAATTGTATGCTGTTTCTCTGAAAATCATAGCCTAGTTAATTCTTAACTTGGAGTTAGGTAACAAAAGCTGTGAGAATGGGAAAAATTCTAAGTTTGGGGTTGCTCGTGGAATAGCAACATTCTAAGTTTGGGGTGATATACAAGAGAAGGAACAAAGAAATATATATATATATATATATATATATATATATATATATATATCAAAAAAAAAGAGAAAAAGAAAAAATAAATAAAATCCTTCTCTTGTTTGTTGAATGCTTTGGGAAAATGGGTGAGTAAGTGAATTGTGCGAAATTGACTGAGTGAGAGGTAGGCCTAACTCCAAGTGCAACCTACTTATCCAAATTGTCCACCCTTACCTAAAGCCCCGCTATAACCCTTAAAGTCCTCAAAATGTGTGTATGCAAGTCATTTGTATAGACTGATATAGAACTCTGTCAAGCCTATGAAACGATGATGCAGGTACTGTGAATTGAGTGAATACCCGAAACACCTCAAGAGTGAAACACTGGTGAGATGTGTGCAATAGAGAAACTTGAGAATGCTGCCTGCTTATGATTCGGTATTTCCAATTAAGTTGTCCTGCCACTGTATTAGGTTGATGATGATAGTTGATGTGCTGATGTGTTTAAGGTTAATGTATTATATGTAACAGCTAAATAGAAAAACAGCCACAGTCTGAATTGATTGTTTGCTTGAGGACAAGCAAAAGTTTAAGTTTGGGGTTGTGTTGACTCTCAATCATATGATGTAAGTTATGCATTTTTAGTACCAATTGTGCAGGTTTTTCATTGTATCATAGTCATTATCTGGGGATTTAGTCTAGTTTTAGATAATTGTAGTAGGAAGTTCATTTGTAAGTAATTCCTTCACTTTTGGAGCTAAATTGGACTTGAAGACCTTTAATTGGTTGTGGCATCATTCGACGAACCAGACACTTGCCCGGAAATGCAGCAAAATGGAGGGATTCGATTTCTGTTCAATATCGCGTCGCGACCAGGAGGGTTCGCGACGCGACCAGGAGGAATTTTGCAAAGCCAGATGTTTCTGTCCTATTTCGCGTCGCGACCAGGAGGGTTCGCGACGCGACCCGGAGCAATTTTGCGAAGCCAGATGCTTCTGTCTTATTTCGCGACGGGCACGGGCCGCGTCGCGATGGTGCGTGAAAATTAGGGCTTTTAAAGCAGTTTCAGCGTTTTTCCTGGGGACTTGGTCTTGGGAGCGCAGCTAGGGTTTGGAGCAACAGCTGGGGGTGTTTTTGGGAGCTTCTAATCACTTGGGAACAAGGTTTTGAAGACTTCTCATGGATTCCTCTATGTGTAACTTCTCCTTATTTCTATCTTCTCCTTCCTTGATGTTGTCTTTTTAGTTTCTTTTGATTAGGGAGAGATGACTCTCCCCAAACCCTTCTTATGGAGTCTTTGATATGGTTAAGACAATTGATTGTTTGATTATCATATGTCTAAATCTTATGTTCTTAATGCTTTGCAATTACATATGATAATTGTAATGATCTAGGTAAATAATCACATAGGAATATGGGTTGTTTGCTGGAAATTGGGGTTTAGATCACATGCTAGTAATCATCATAGGAATATGTGGTAGCTTATGTGAATTCATTAAAATTCTTAATCTTAACGCGTTACCCTCTGGCATGACTCACCTAAGGAATTAGGGTAACTCTTAGGGTAATAGGGGTTTTGAGGCAAGGAATTGTCCTTAGCCTAATATTGTGAATTGAATCTGGTATTTCAAACAATTAATATGTGAGTAGCTGAAGGTCCATAAGATCGGTGAAGGGAGAGGATTCGACCCCTAATCGCGTTTATCCTAATCGTTTTATAAATTTCTATTTCACCATTACCGATAACTATCTTTTTGTCCAATCGTATCAACTAAGAAATAATTTGTTTGCTGAATTGACAATAAAACACAATCCCTGTGGATACGACCGGTACTTACCATTTAAATTATTACTTGCAACGACAATTGTTACACTTGCCAAAAGTCTTAACATGTCACGAGCTGGGCAAGGTCTTAAGTGGAAGGGAAATGACTAAAATGCCCTCGAGTTAGCCCTTCACCTTAACCTTCTCGTAAATAACCCCTAACTCATAATTAACTTCTAAAAATTGTGATTGGGGTCTTATGGAGTTAAGGAATATGTTTTGGTGATGGGTTATTTGGGTTAGGGTGCGAAAGATATGGAAATCACCAAAATACCCTTGGTCCCCTAATCCTCACGTAATTCTATTTCTACCTCAAAACGATCACGTAATTCATACTATTAATTAACAACTAAATGTTGCTTTCACGCTTTTAACATGTCCATGACTTGAATTATTATTTTATCAAATACCAATTCACTAGTTAATTTCTCAAAACGAAATTAACCAAAATTAGGGATGTTACAGGTTGAATTTTCGTAATGTAGTTGCTATATAGAGTGGCTAAGTTCCCTTTATTATGATATTTGAATTTGTATTGATTTATTATAATACTTGAAATAACATAAACTTTTTAACTACGGTATATTTAGTCATATTTTAAGTATTTCTTCAGAAAATAATTGATCAGTGTTAAGGGAGCGATTTGCTTACGGTATTGATCTATATTTTAAGAAAACCCTTGAATAGAATACTCTTATGAAAGCATTAGTGTTAAGGGAGCTTCACAAATGCATCAAAATGCACTATACTGTTGTGAGATTAATTAGTACATACTTTTTATTAGAGTTTTGAAACTTACATAAATATGATAATAGTTGAAGAAAATGATGTTTTTCTTGTTTCTTCCCTTTTTTGTGATATAGAGGGGGGAGCTTGCTAGAAATGACACCTAAGGTAGTCTCATTCTTGGAAGTGACACAAAATTTTATGAATCCTCAAGGAACATAAGCAAATCATTCAGATCTGGGACATCATACAATTTCACAAAAGCTATTAAAATTAAACCTTTTTCTAAATAACAACATTAAAATATACATGATTTTTCAATGCCTATAACTTTACAAAGAACTAACTAATCCAAATTTATCTTCCTGCTTCTTTGTCAACTTCTAAGCTATCAGAAACATGAAACCATTTATCTTTTTTGTGAAATTTGCATCTTCTCGTGAAAATGGCTCATTTCTTCTTCTTATTTTTCATTATGAATTTTTTCTCAAAAGCTCTCCCCTCACCATCCAAAATTGTCTCCTTTAAATAGTCATTTCTTGCTTATAACTAACTAAAACTCTTCCTCTTCCACTCATATTTTACTACCTCATGAGTTTATTGTCAATTAAAGGAATAATTCATATAATGTCAAACCCCTCCCTTCAATGCATAATTGTTACATAAAAAAAGAATTACAAATGTCAACTAATTATTTATTATTTTAAAAACATATTAATTTTGTTTAAAACCGGAAAGACATGTGTGTATTGTAGTACTTTGAATATCATAATTGGTAAATATATTTATTCAACTAATTTAGATTTTTATTAATTATAATAAAAATATAATTTATTTGTAAATAAATATATAACTTCAAAAAATACGTCCAGATTTATTTATATATATATATATATATAAATGAATGTATGTGTGTGTCTATGAATATATATATATATATATATATAGAGAGAGAGAGAGAGAGAGAGAGAGAGAGAGAGAGAGAGAGAGAGAGAGAGAGAGAGAGAGAGAGAGAGAGATGAATGTATGTATATACACGTTTTTAAAAATGAACAATAATAATAATAAAACCACCAATAATAATAATAATAATAATAATAATAATAATAATAATAATAATAATATTATGGGTGTTGTATTTCTATAGCGGCACTTCTTGTGCTTGTTCGTTCAATGGAATTTGTTTGCTTATTAAAAAAAATAAAACAATACAAATGGGTCATTTAAAAAACCTGAAAAAATTGAAATGTGAGTTCACATATATACAAATTAAAGCTAATAATAATAATAATAATAATAATAACAACGTAGGTAAAAAAGGCTTGCACTTTATTGTAAAAAAACTGAAGGAATATAGAAAGGTACTGGGTGAGTAAAAGTTTAATTGAGCATAAAAACAATGACTCAAGTCTCACAAATAAAAGTTCAAGTCTCCTTTACATAGATACAATGTTTTAAAACCCGGACCGGTGACCGACTCGGTGAAGGTACCGGGTCACTTGGTCAAGGGTCGGACCGAAGGGTCGACAGTTGAACCGCATGACCAAAACCGGGACCGAATGACTCGGACTCGGTCTCTATTTCACAAATTTTCAAGACCCATATAGTATAAATTTCGTACCTCTAAAACTTAATTTCCTAAAATTAAACATCCTGCCTAGAAAAGTCTAACAAAAATTCACCACAAATTGAATAATCCCACAATGCTATCAAATTACATATAATTCATAGAACTTTGAACTTCAAACAAGTCCATTAAATCATAAACAACATGAGTATCTTAGCAAACAACCAAACAACCATCTCACAACAAAACAATTATCCAAATCCATCTAATTTCAACAACAAAGAACCATCTCACAAAACAACCATCTCATACAACAACAACAACAACAACAACAACAACAACAAACAACCATCATTGTACACAAATCTAAACATCATTCATCATATGATGGAATCAAAACATCATCATCATATATGATATCTTCATCAATAGGTTCCCCGGAAGCTCCATCTCCGCCATCATTGTTTTCATTCTCATTTTCCATGGGATTGTCTTCAGCATTATCATCTTCATCTTCATCCAAATGTAAATGATCTATGACAACATTTTAAAAGAGAAGTTAGCAAATAAAATCTCAAGTTATTAAACATGAAGCAATGAAACTTTATTCACATATAACAAAAACATACCAATATCACTTGAATTTGGTTGGATGGTCATACTTGCAAGATCACCACGCAATGAATCCAACTCTTCATTGGTTAAGAGGGGTGGTGACTCCTCCAATACCCAACTAGAATGGTCACCAATTGTTTCAAGATTGATAAGGTCATAACCATGATTCCTTTTTTTCCTAAACATATGTAACTTAATCTAAGCACATGTGATTGATAGAAATATAAACAACCAAAGTAAAATAAACATAAATAAATAATAATACCTATTTTGGAGTCTTAAATTGTAACGAACAAAAACTAAGTAATTAAATTTTTGATGCTCCAACCTATTTCTTTTTTTGGAATGAATGTGCTCAAACACACTCCAATTTCGTTCACATCCTGAAGCACTGCAAGTTTGACTTAAAATACGGATAGCCAAGATTTGCAAGTTCTTGGCACCAGTTCCATACATATCCCACCATACATCTACAACATGGCATGTGATTAATGAAGAATCAATGAAAGTAATGAACTAAACTAAAGATTATGAATCAAATAATAAGAAAGTTTCCTGACCTTAGTATAAACCGATCATCCATTGCACCTGGCCTTCCAATCCCCAATGGCATCTTTGTACTGGGCTACCTCAGCAGTTAATTTCCTTCGCAGTTCTTGATTTCCATGAGAATACTTGTCAATGACATCAAAAAGGCCTGATATTGTATCTCGATCATTATCATATCGTGTCTGATTATACCGACAAGCTGGATTTAACCAATAACCTGCAGCATGGAGATTTTTACAAAGTTGGGAATCCCAACGGTCATCCAAGATCTTCAAGTAAGGATCCACTTTCTTCTTAAATATTTCTTTGAAACATTTTCACCATCTCTGCTCGAGCCATCTTTATAGCTTGGTAAAGAAAACCCATAGCAGGTTTTTCTTCACTATCAACCATCCGCAACACACGTACAAGTGGTTCTGTGACTTTCACTATATCAACACATTTGTTCCAAAATGCAGAGTCTAAGACTTGATCCACAAATTGTTTTGCCTTGGCTTCCCTGGCATAAGCTGAGGTTGTCCAATCTTTAGATGTTACCATAGCTCTCAGTGCATCTTTTTGAGCTAAAATACTTTGCAAAGCAATGAAATTAGTGGCAAATCTAGTAGGAGCAGGACGAAGAATTTCTCTACTACGTACCGGTATGTTTTCTCATCAAATACAAAGCATAACAATGGTTATAAATATATCTGGTAACATTTGAAGCATGTGACACAGCCTCACTTACTTCCAATAATTTTCCAATGTCTTGCAACATCAAATTAATGCAATGTGCTGCACATGGAGACCAAACCAAAGTAGGAAACTCTTTTTCAAATAGCTTTCCAGCAGCAACATAATTTGCAGCATTGTCTGTCACTATATGAACAACATTTTCAGGGACAATGGACAACACTACCTCCTTGAAAAGTTTAAACAACATCTGTGCCGTTTTTGAAGCATCAGAAGCATCCACTGATTTTAGAAAAACAGTACCTTTGGGGCAATAAACCAGAAAGTTTACGAGAGTTCGCCTCTTTCGATCCATCCACCCGTCTACCATAAGAGTACAACCAGTAATCTTCCAGATATTACGATAATCAACTATCATTTTTTTCATCTCAATAACCCATTTATTTAACAAATTACCACGGAGCATATGCATAGTTGGAAGCTTATACCCTGGTCCCATACTACAAAGCGCATAAGCCATAGGTTGATAATAGGCTGAATTAGATGCATTGAATGGGACACTTGCATCTATGAACCACTTTGCAACAGCGAGATCACACTTCTCTATCACTTCTTTACTTTGCGACACACTTTTTAGGGTAGGTTGTGCTCCAGGAGTTGTTCTAGGCAAGAAATAGCTACCAATACGACCAATACTCTTTCCCTTTTGAGATGCAACCTCTGGTCTTGATTATCCAACAACCATTTGCACTTCAGCACTCTCTTCACTAGGTGGATGTTGATAACAACTCTCCTCAGTTTCTGCCTGAGTCTTTCTTTTCTTGTTCTTGACTTCATCAATATTTTCTTTCATTTGATTCTGAACTTCTGGAGGCACCTTCTTGCACTTTTCAACTTGGCCTTTTTCTCCAGCCAAGTGGCATTTAAACCTATTAATTCCATCTCCCCTGATAATTTTCTCACAGTATATACATAGCAGAACATTTTTCCCATTCTCCAAAATACTTTTACAATGTCCCCAACCTATATCAGGTTTTCCTCTAATATTCATGCATGTGGGTTGTATTTTCGGTGGAAGCCTCTTGCGACATTGGTGTATCTGTAGGAGTAGCAGACATTGGTGGTGCATCAACAGACGAAGACATTTTCCAAGCATAATTACACATAAACAGAACAGAACAACAATAAGCCTAGCCAATAACCAAACAGCAGTATTAGACAATAACCAAACATTAAACAGAACAGAACATTTTGAGCTCCAGAACAGAACATTAAACAGAACAGAACATTTTGAACAGAACAGAACAGAACAACGAAGATTAAATAGAACAACGAATAACCAAACATTTTGAGCTCCAATAACCAAACAAATTGAGCTCCAATAACCAAACATTAAACAGAACAACGAAGATTAAACAGAACATAAACGAAGATTAAGAACGAAGCACACATAAGCGAAGATGAACTGATGAAGAACAGAGCACACATAAACGAAGATGGAGCAAAATAGATTGCAAAAGGTGAAAAACGAAGATGATGTGCTGCTACTTACATGCACACATAAATGAAGATGAAAAATGAAGATGATGTTCTGCACTTCTGCTTCAGCGCGCGAGACACCGATAGAGATGAAGTACGACGCGAGACAGCAAGAGAGACGAACGGTGGCCGGCGGACAGGCGACAGCGACAGCGACGGCGACTTGGGGCTTTGAGGTAGATGGGTTTCGGATTTAGGGTTGAAAGAGAGAAAGAAGAGAATACGATTGTGGTTGTGGGTTTCAAATTCAGTGGATTGTCTCTCTCAGGTTTCTATTTTGGAATTTTGTTTTTTACTTTTTTTAAAAAAAATTAAAAACGCAAAACGACGTCGTTTTGATGGTTTGAGTTTTTTTTTAAAAAAATGTGCAAAAACCGGCCGGTTTTAGCAAACCCACCGAGTCACCGAGTTTCGCTAAAACCGGCCGGGTTAATACGAGCAACAACGAGTCATGACATCTCCGATCCATAGCGTAACCCGAACCGGTTACCCCCCCGGTTCCCGTTCCCGGTTGGACCGGTTCGACCGTCCGGTCCGAGCCGGTTTTTAAAACACTGCATAGATATATAGATAGAACGGAACAAGATCATATTATGAAAATTGGATTTACGCGCCAATCATATTTGTAATTAAAATCAAACAAATTAGATATATTATGAGAAGTGAGTTGGCTCCCCCCAAAAATTGAAATTATAAATTAAAATTGTGGTTCAGTTTTGTTTTTAATTCAATGTTTCTACATATGGTTTACTACAAAATAATATTGTAAGTTGTTAAGGTTTCTACATATGGACTCCCGCAAGCAGTTTATCTCTATCTTCTTGTTCGTTTATTCCACTTCTTGAGACATTTAAGAGTTTATTCTGCAAGCATCTATCTAACACAATGCACCACAATGTATCAAGGAGATACGGGATAGCGGAGTCTCACATCTAAACTTATATTGTGGTGGATATCATAATTTGCTATCTTAGACTGAACGTCCTTGTGCTTTCCTATTTTTCCTGGCTGGAACACTTCATTAATCTCGTTCATTGCTCTCATGACATCGACATCAGGCACGAAGATGTAACTAGACAAGGCCTTCACAAGATCTACTTCAATAGGCTCTATAAAACTATCCTTATGCTAAGTAGAAGCCAGTTTTGACTTAGGCACACTGACCTTGATGTCATCAACCACAAAAGCTTTGATAAGTTCTCTTGCAAGCCTGAAATTGAAGCAAGCTAGAACCAAGGTGTGGGGGACATGGGGATAAGCATGACCAACAAGGTATTTTGTCAGTGGTGTGCGACCAAGGGCAGTGGCAGACGGTAGGCTGCACAGCCCAAAAGAGAGGAGAAGGAGGATGAAACTAACCCAGCGATGGAAAGGAGAAGAGCTTGAAAAACAGTGCCGCTTACACAGATCGAGTGACACCAATTGTGCGGGAGACACGGTGTCGGAACCACCGACCGAACCGACACTAACCTAACAGAGAGCAAGAACCTAGAGCTGGGTCTCTCTGGTACGAAACACTAGGAGCCGCAATCAGTGTGTGTAGGTTTAGACCCACTTATTTGAAAGCCCACAAAACCCTATGGACCCGAATATTTTTTTTTGTAAATATTCAAAAAAACATTTTGGTCGTTCATCTGACCAAACCCTTTCGCCGGGGTAGTTTACTATCTATTGAAGAAAACAATGGGCTGATTAAATTACTAAATTGCCCATTATTTTCATACATATATATAATAGTAAATATATTTGACCTCTCTTAATTTACCTTTTTAAGGTTTTCTCTTTTTTTTTGAATTCACCTTCTCATCTCTTTTTTGGGTAAACCCGGATATCACCGCACGGACAGCAGTGACTAATCTCTCGCTCATTGTAGGTGCCTCGAGGGGCAGCAGGCCTAGAGTTTTAACGTTGCTCCGTACCCAAGGCGGGGATCGAACCCCCGACCCTTGGTTAAGAGAGGTTCAGCCCCAACCGCTGAACTCCCACATTCTGGGTTATTCACCTTCTCATCTACTATCTATTGAAGAAAACAAAAGGCCGATTAAATTACTAAATTTCCCTTTATTTTCTTATATATATATATATATATATATGTCGGTAAACTAAGATATCCTCCACGGCGACGGTGGAGATTAATCCTTCGAGGTATCAGCCAGGGATCAAACCCATGACTAAATGGTTAAGAGACCCAAATATCTATCACTTGTGTCATATCATGTTGGTCATATATATATATATATATATATATATATATATATATATATATATATATATATATATATATATATATAAAAGTGACAACTCTACATACGAATTTAGTTTTTACTATACTCGCATTGACAATTCCAAAAAAATGCAAATAATAAAAAAATTTGAGACACATAAATATTTTTAATAGGCACCGAAAGGAATGAAATCCCTCTCGTTCCAAAAGCAATTTTTGATTGTTGTAAAAAAAACAATTTTTTGATTAAAAACTTGTTGGAGCATATTTGCATAACGGTCGCCCATGTAGTTAGTTTACTACACTTAGTATCTATTTGGAACTGCAACCACGGAATCAAATACACACTTAATCATTCCTCATACAAATTACACATTTGGAAATTCTCCTCCATGGAACCACACTACCACCCTTAATAATAAATCACAAAAGAACATGGTATACATAATAAGTTGAGGGGATTGAGAATAAAAACCATTGAAGGGCCGAATAAACTAAGCTTGTTGCAAATCCAATTAAGATCACTGATAGACTACACTAAGCTAATCACTAGATCTAGGGTTGCAAGAGAAGGAAAAACATAAAACAACTTCTGATATTTCATACCCTCAAAGGAGGCAGCATTACATCTTAAATACTTAGGGTTTCTAAGACTGCTGGGTCACACATTAGACATTTGGGCCGCAGGCCACTTAAGGTCCATACAAACGAAAATAAATAAAAGAGGGACAAATGTCCATTACTAATTACACCATAAAAATTACTGAATGAAGCCTTTAAGCCATCCTGGTTTTTGGGTCACACGAATGGGCCTGTTGGGTACCACTATTGGGATGCTAACATTACTCTCGAGTCCATTGAGAACCTTATCCTCAAGGTTCAGGACGCTACGTGGCACGTTGGAAGTGGTTGGGGCAGGATCCAATGCGCCAACTAGCGTTGAAGGCGACGCGTCCAGCAAGGCAGGATTTTGAAACAACGGTCCAGATGAGGCGCGAACGTTGCGTGGTACGTTGGGAGTGGTTGGGGCAGGATCCACTATGTTAACCGGTGTGGGGGATGGTGCATCCAGCAAAGCAGAGTTTTGTATCAACGGATCAGATGAGGCGTGCAGGGAGTCATTGGAATCCAACGGTTTGCAGAGAGGCGCGTTGTTCCGTGGCAGGGAAGCAGGCGTGTCAGCAGAGAGGCGCGATGTGTCCATCAAGGCGGACTTGGGGAAGAGGAAATTTGCTGGATTTGATTTTGCATTGAGTTCCGAATCTTGAACCAACGGTCCGGATGAGGCGCGCTGCGCGATGCTTTGATCCGACGGTGAGCGGAAGGGGGCGTTGTCCCGAGGGAGGGCGACAGGTGCGCGTGGGCCAGCTGCAGCAGGCAGGGTCAGCGCCTTTCCAGGCGCGTGGGGCAGCGTGTCAACAGTCTCTGTATCATTTTTTCAATCAACGGTTGGGCTCGCGCAGAATTAGCTTGGGAAGTGGTGTCTTCATCCAACGGTTCAGAAGTTGTAGGGGAGAGTGAAGTGTTTATATTGTACTTAGTTGCACAAGTCACATTACTTCCTTCAGTTAAAGAGCTTAGCTGTTCTTCTGTCTTCCCATTCACACCAAACTCGTTTCTCTCTCTGTCTTCTTCAGACTTTCTTTCTCCTTCTTCTAAGTCCGTAATATCCAAACCATTTCCCTTATCCTCAAGCTCCTCAAGATTATGAGCTTGAAAATCACCTCCGAAATAGGGACGTAACTGAGAAACGTGAACCACTGGGTGAATACGAGATTCAGGGGGAAGTTCCAGTTCATATGCTACCTTCCCAATGCGCCGGAGAACCTTAAATGGGCCGTAGTAACGCTTGGCCAGCTTCTCTGAGGATCTGCGTGCAACAGTTTGCTGGCGGTAAGGGTGTAAACGCAGAAGAGGCAGATCTCCAATGTTGAAGGTATAGTCCCTCCTTTTCTTGTTAGCTTGGTCTACCATTCTTTGTCTGCTTCTTTTTAAGTTCTCCTTCAACGCTTTCAGTATCTCTTGTCTCTGTTGCAGAGTGGACTCCAAGTTGTCCAGGTCTGTTTCACCTGTAACATAATCTGGAACTGCTGGTGGTGGTCGGCCGTAGAGAGCCTGGAAGGGCGACATCTGAATGGCCGAATGAAAAGAGGAGTTATGCCAATACTATGCAAGATGCAGGAACTTAAACCATTTACGAGGGTGATCACTCGTGAAACAGCGAAGATACGTCTCTAGGGAGCGGTTGACGACCTCAGTCTGGCCATCAGTCTCAGGGTGATAAGCAGTGCTGTACTTTAGAGTTGTTCCCTGCACGCGAAAAAGTTCTTTCCAGAAGTTGCTTAAAAATAAGGGGTCTCTGTCAGATATGATGGATTTAGGGATGCCATGGAGTCGGCAGATCTCGACTGAGAATCTAGTGGCTAGATCTACTGCACAGTATCTGGTTGGTAGTGCTATAAAGTGAACAAACTTTGTGAGTCTGTCGCAAATCACCCAGATGGCAGTGTGTCCAAAAGAGTTTGGAAGGTGAGTTATGAAGTCCATTGTAAGTTCTTCCCAAACCTGATTTGGTGATGGCAATGGTTGAAGTAACCCTTGTTTTTTCTAGTGGTAGGTATTTGTTCTGCTGATAAGTGGTGCAGTGCTAGATGAAGAGTTTAACATCTCTATGAATTCCTGGCCATGAAAAGGAAGCAGAGAGTCTTGCCAAAGTGGGTTTAACACCTGAATGGCCGGCTACAGGGGTGCTGTGATATTCATGCAGAAAAACCTTCCGTAGATCTGCCGAGTCAGGTATGAAAAGTTTGCCTCTGTAATAGATCAAGTCATTTGAGTAACTGTAGTCATTCTTCATGTCTGTTTCTGATGTGCACTGCTGAACTAATTCCTTTCCCTTGTCATCCGTCTTGTAATACTTTTGGAGTTGAGCAATAAGCGTCGGAATTGGAGATGAGATTGCAGAGAGCAGTGTTGCATCTTCTGTATATTTACGGCTAAGTGCGTCGGCAACCAGATTAGACTTGCCAGGTTTGTAGTAAATATCAAAACTGAACCCTTGTAATTTAAATGCCCATTTCTGTTGTTCTGGTGTTTGAATCTTCTGAACAAGGAGGCTCTTAAGGCTCTTCTGACTTGTGTAAAGGCGAAAATGCCGTCCTAAGAGGTACTGGCGCCACTTTTTTATTGCTTCAGTGACTGCAAACATTTCCCGCACATACACTGAGGCTGCTTGCATCCGAGGACACATCTTTTTGCTGAAGAAGGCTAAGGGGTGACCATCTTGGGAGAGAACAGCACCAATGGCAGCAGCAGAGACATCTGTTTCAACCACAAAGACCTTGGTAAAATCAAGGAGAGCAAGCGCTGACACTGATGTAATTTTCTGTTTTAACTCTGTAAATGCCACTTCGGCATCTGTACTCCATGTAAACTTAGTGGAACGCAACAAATCGGTGAGAGGAGCGGCGAGAGAGGCGTAGTGACGCACAAATCGTCTATAGAATCCGGTGAGGCCTAAAAATCCCCTGAGTGCCGTGAGTGAACGTGGCTTTGGCCAGTCTAGTATAGCTTGAACTTTATCAGGATCTGGGGATACACCATTAACAGAAATAACATGGCCTAGGTAATGAACAACATCAACTGCAAAAACACACTTAGACAGCTTTGCAACAAAATGATGGGTCTGAAGTAAATCTAAAACAAGTCTTAAATGAAGTAGATGATCAGATAAACATCGGCTATAGATTAAAATATCATCAAAGAAAACCAGAACAAACCGTTGTAAGAAAGGTCTTAGTAAATCGTTCATTGCTGATTGAAATGTAGACGGCGCGTTAGACAGCCCAAAAAGCATGCCTAAGAACTCGTAATGTCCGTCAAACGTGCGAAAAGCTGTTTTATGAGTATCTTCCGGTGCAACCCGTATCTGGTGATAACTTGAGCGTAGATCTATCTTGGTGTATATTTTAGCTGAGCCAAGTTCATCAAGAAGCTCATCGATAGTGGGGATTGGGATGCTGTCCTTAACACTGCATTTAGTGCTCTGTAGTCAACACAAAACCTCCAAGTTTCATCTTTTTTTTTAACCAACAAAACTGGGGAGGAGTAAGGGCTATTTCTAGGGACAATAGTGCCTTCTTGTAACATGTCATGGATTAGAGAGGTCATAGCTTCTTTTTGTGAGTGAGGGTAACGATAGGGTTTGACATTGATGGGGGGTGTGTTTGGGAGTAGTGGGATGTGGTGGTCATGAGGTCTGGGGGGTGGTAGGCCATGTGGTTCTTGAAAAATAGTTGGGTAGTTTTGGAGTATAGAGTTAATCTCAGGTGATAAGGTATGGGCTATTGAGTCAATGAGGTTGTTGGTGGTTTTGTGGGGGTTCAAGGCTCTGTCATTGGGCTCAAAGCTTAGGAGGTGAAGTGAGGCAATTGAGTCAGTATGTAGTAGGTGGCACAGTTGGTGATAGGTAGTTTGGGCTGGGCTGGATTTAGGTTCTCCCTTTAGAGTGATTGGCTCATTATTGTGTTGGAAAGTGATTGATGGTATAGAGAAATCTGCCTGAATGGGGCCCAAGGTTCTAAGCCACTCCATCCCAAGGACTACATCAGCACCTTTAATTGGAAGTAAGTAAAATGGTAAGCAAAAGGATTGGTTCTGTAGGTTGATAGGAACGTCGTTACAAATCCCTTCACATTGTAAGTGGGAACCATTTCCAACCATGACAGAAAATGCTGGGATTTTTGAAGTGGGTAGTTTCAAATGCTCAGCAATTCTTGGTTGGAGTATGTTATGTGTGCTCCCAGTGTCAACTAGAACCGTAAAACCTGAGTATTTGAGGGGCAAATTGACCTGTTAGAGCTTGAGGTGATAGTTGAAAGTAAGTTTCTTCTGGTCCTATTACAATTTCTTCATTTTGAGTTTCAGTGGGGTCTAGTTTTTCACCTTCCTCAAACATGAGTAAGAGATATCGACCACTAGCACATTTGTGCCCCGAAACAAACTTCTCATCACAATTGTAACATAGACCTTGAGCACGGCGCTCTTCCCGTTGGGCTGGACTGATGCGCCTTATAGAGTATTTAGGTTGGTTTGGTTTTGGTGGGGTTGGGGTGTTTTGGGTGGTGGGTGTAGTGGTTAGGGTTTGGGCTGTCTTGTGTGAAGGTGGGTTTGTGTTTGAGGTTTGGCCATAGGTTTGGGGAAAGGGTCTTGAGAATTTGGGTTTGGCGGCTTTAATCTTATCCTCAATGAGTTTGGCTAGACCAATAGCTTGAGAAATTGAATAGGGTCGTTGTATGGCTATTTCATTTCTGATTTATGGGTTTAAGCCCGAGATAAAACAGTTTAAAATTGCATCAACTGGTAGCCCTAAGACTCTATTTCCCAATTTCTCAAAATTGGCTTGGTATTCAGCAACAGACCCAGTTTGTCTAAGCTTAAAAAGTTGGGCTTGGTGATTTTCATAGGTAGAGGGACCAAACCTTAGCTCTAGCGCTCTAGCAAAGGTTGTCCGATCAGCAAGTTGGCTGTTGTGATGCATCCATTTAAACCAACTCACTACAAGAAAAACACGTCTTTCCGGCGGAAATAATTCGCCGGAAATGCACCAAATCCGCCGGAAAAGTGACGTTTCCGGCGGATTTTTTCCGCCGGTAAAACGCTCGTAGGTAACGGTTTCCGGCGGAATTTCTGCCGGTAATTTCCGGCGGATTTTTCCGCCGGAAATTTTTTACTTTTTTTTTTTAATAAAAATCCGCCGGAAATTCAAAAAATCCGCCGGAACATTTCCGGCGGATTTTTTGAATTTCCGGCGGATTTTAAAAAAAAATAATTTTTTTTATTTTTCGAATTTTATATTTAAATAAATAAGACGTAATAGAAAAAAATTAGAATGAGAAGTAATAGAATGAGAGGTAATAGAATGAGAAGGAAGAAAAATTAGAATGAATTAAAATGAAAGAGAGTTGTGTTAAAAAAGAATGAATGAGAGTATGAGAATGAAGAAATAAGAATAAGTGAGAATGAAGAAGAATGAATAAGTGAGAATGAATGAGAAGGAAGAATGTGTAAAAAAAAGAATGAACGAGAGTATGGAAAAATGATATAGGAGAGAATAAGAATGAAGAAGTGAGAATGAATAAATATGAAGGAGAGTGTGAAAATGAAAAAAGAAGAAGAAGAAGAAGAAGAAGAAGAAGAAGAAGAAGAAGAAGAAGAAGAGAGAAATGTTGAAGGGTGTAGGAAAAAGTGAGAAAGAAATAAGGGTGAAATGAGAGAATGAGAAGAGTGTAGGAGAAAGTTGTATTTATAGGAAATGGCACCGGAACATTTCCGGCGGATTTTTTTAAATTTCCGGCGGTTTTTTTAAATTAATTATTATTATTTTAAGAAATAAATCCGCCGGAAATTCAAAAAAATCCGCCGGAAATGTTCCGGTGATATTTCCGGCGGATTTATTTTAAATAAAAAAACATTAATTTTTTTTAAAAAAAAAAACGCCGGAAATTCAAAAAAAACCGCCGGAAATTTTCCGGCGACACTTCCGGCGGTTTTTTTTTAAAAAAAATTAATTTTTTTTATTTAAAATAAATCCACCGGAAATGCAAAAAAATCCGCCGGAAATGTCACCGGAACATTTCTGGCGGATTTTTTTGAATTTCCGGCGGATTTATTTTTTAAAAAAATTTAATTTTTTTTAATTTTACCAAAATCCGCCCGAAATTCAAATTTTTCCGCCGGAAATTTACCGACGGAAAAAATCCGCCCGAAATACCAAATTTCCGCCGGAAACTTACGCGGAAAAAATCCGCCGGTAATACGCGATTTTCTTGTAGTGACTAAGTGCTTCCCCTTTCATATAAAATGAAACCATACGCAAACGATTTACCATTGGAATGTTGTAAAAGGAAAAAAACTGCTCAGCTTGGAACAACCATTCCAAAGGGTCTGTTCCATCAAAAATTCTCATTTCTACTTTTGGTTGTCTATAAGGGGTTTGAGGGTTAATTTGGGAAAACTGTGGGGAGTACATCTGCTGCATAAAATTAGGGAACATATTATGGTATGGTGGGGGTTGTATTGGGGAAATTGGGGAAATGCAGGGTAGGATGTTGTGCCATATATGTTAGGGGTGCTGGAGGTGGTGGTTCAGATCCAGCAAGAGAAACAGTGGGTTGACTCGAGGTGGGTTGGGTCAAAACTGTGGGTATTGGGGTAGAGACAGTGTGGGAAACAGCATGTTCATACCCATGAGGTATTATAGGGGAAGAAGGGGTACCTGATGAAGGAGAGTGCTGTTGTGTAGGAAACCTTTCATTAATCAGTTTTGTGAGTGTCTCAAAACGTGAATCCATGAGCTGTTGTTGATTATCCAGCCTTGTATTCACAGTACCCAGCTGTTCGCCCAGTTGTTGCTCAAGCTGCTGGTTGTTTTCATGGAGGACAGCATCCATATGTTGATAGGAAGTTTGAATGACATCATCAAGATCCTTGGATGTTGGGTTGGTAGCTTTTGGAGGCATTGAGAAACAGAATGAAAGCACCAATGATAGACTACACTAAGCTAATCACTAGATCTAGGGTTGCAAGAGAAGGAAAAACATAAAACAACTTCTGATATTTCATACCCTCAAAGGAGGCAGCATTACATCTTAAATACTTAGGGTTTCTAAGACTGCTGGGTCACACATCAGACATTTGAGCCGCATGCCACTTAAGGTTCATACAAACGAAAATAAATAAAAGAGGGACAAATGTCCATTACTAATTACACCATAAAAATTACTGAATGAAGCCTTTCAGCCATCCTGGCTTTTGGGTCACACGAATGGGCCTGTTGGGTACCACTATTGGGTTGCTAACAATCACAAGAACATGTATACAAAGATGGAAGGGCAGTCCAACTCCAAAAAAGTTAACATACTACTGGCCTGGGAAAATTGTCATCACACCCATAGCAACAAGCTTATACTACCTTCTTCTACCAAAATTAAAGCCATCAAATCTTTTCAACTTCACACCACACGAACACCGATAGCCATTTCCAAATTCGTCTTCTAAACACACACAATAGAAATGAATTAATCATGATGAAACATTCTTAAAACAAATGAAATCGGAAAAACAATACTCGATAAATCCCCATTTGAGGCTCCCCAAACAAAGTTTTTTTTTTCGAAACATATTTCTTCACAAGACATTCTGTCAATATAAACTGTCGTATCATAACTGTCGTATCATTAAAAATATTTGACTTTAATCATAACTATTACTACTTATAAAGTCACGCATATATCCCAATAAAGTGAGACACGCCTCATCACACAGTCCCTAAAACACTCATAAAACACCCAACATTATTATTATTATTATTATTATTATTATTATTATTATTATTATTATTATTATTATTATTATTGTGGTGATGTGGCAACAATTCGCTTCAGACCCTATAAGCTTGTGCCACGTGTCACTGTGGCATTGGACAGTTCGCAATTCGGTTATAACGGCCATTTTGCAGTGTTCTTTGCGCGCTTGCTAGCTCATCTCTATAAATCTAGTTTTGAGCTGTAAATTCAGATGTAACAGAATTCTAAAGATTCATTGGGTGTGTGCGAGTGTAAACACGGGTGAATTAGGGTTCTGGGAAGTGAGGGGGTTCGATTGAATTGGGAATTCTTCACATTTTGTACCATTGAACAATAATTGATTGAATGCAGTAAGAACTAAGTAATTACTTAGTTCCCCAGATGTAGGTATCACTTTGATACCGAACTGGGTGATCACTTTTGTGTGTCTTGTTCTTTAATTACTCAATTTCCGTTTTTCCCCAAATTCACGATTCTAGGGTTCTTAATTAGGATTGTTCAATTCGTTGGTTCAATCGGTTAATTGAGTTCGGTGATTCGTGCGTTGTGTATTTGTGATTGAGTCTCGATCAATCTTGCAAAGAATTTGGCAGAATCTTCATTGTCTATCTCAACAATTGGTATCAGAGCTACGTTGAGATTCATCCATGGAAATGGCAAAATACAACATTGAAAAGTTCACTGGAAAGAATGATTTTGGCCTATGGAAGATGAAGATGCGTGCCATGCTTGTGCAACAAGGTCTAGAGGAGGCTCTTGAAGGGGAAGACAAGCTACCCGAGACAATGACAACAAAAGAAAAGAAAGAGGTAATGAATAAAGCTTATAGTGGCATAATCTTGTGTTTAGGTGATGGTTCTTAGAGAGATATTTAAGGAGAAAACTGCTGCGGCTATTTGGCTAAAACTTGAGGGTCTTTATATGACTAAATCTTTAGCAAATAGGTTATACCTGAAACAAAGATTATACACCTTTAAGATGCAATCTGGTACTTCAATAACTGATCACATAGATGAATTCAATAAATTGATATTGGATCTTGAGAACATTGATGTGAAAGTTGATGATGAAGACCAAGCATTATTGCTGATAAGATCACTTAATGATTCATACGAAATCTTGGCTGATACCCTCATATATGGAAGAGAATCTATTACCCTTGAAGAAGTCCAAGCTGCACTCATGTCCAAAGAATTGTCAAAGAAAAAGGATTCCAAGGATAATGAGCAGAATGAGAGTCTTGTGGCTCGAGGAAGAAGTGAAAAGAGGGATGGCAAGGGAAAGAATAGATCAAGATCCAAGTCTAAGGTCAAGCATAACAGATGTTTCATATGCAACAAAGAAGGACATTTTAAGAACAAGTGTCCAGATAAGAAGACTGGTAAGGGCCAAAAGAATGATGATGAAGGTAATGCTTCATATGCTTCTGATGGCTATGACAGTTGCGAGGTACTGATTGCTGCAAACTGTGAAGAAAGTGAAGACTGTGAGATACATGCCACCACAGAAGCTAAGTGTGAAGAGAATTGGGCAATGGACTCTGCTTGTTCATACAATATGTGCTCAAGGAGGGACTGGTTTGTTGATTACAAGCCATTAGACACTGGTAGAGTGTTAATGGGTAATAACAAGGCCTGCAGAATTAAAGGGATTGGAACTGTCAAGCTAAGACTAGTTGATGGCTCAATCAAACTACTAACTGATGTGAGGCATGTACCAGAACTAAAAAGGCCTCTAATCTCTCTAGGGTCATTGGAAGCATCTGGTTACAGTTTTAAAGGTGAAGATGGCCTACTAAAAGTCATGAAAGGGTCAAGAATAGTAATGAAAGGTGAAAGAAAGAACAACAAACTGTATATTCTTCAAGGTACCACTGTGACTGGTGAAGCACATGCTACAAGCTCTACTATTGACAAAACACTCATGTGGCACCAAAGACTTGGGCATATGAGTGAGAAAGGTTTAAAGGAATTGGAGAAACAAGGTCTACTCTGTGGTGACAGAATTGACAAGCTAGGATTCTGTGAACATTGTGTTATGGGGAAGCAAACAAGAGTGAAGTTTGCCACAGGCATACACAAGACAAAGGAGAGGCTTGAGTACATCCATTCAGATCTGTGGGGGCCATCACAGACACCAACTCATGGTGGTAAGAGGTATTTTCTTTCCTTAACTGATGATTACAGTAGAAAGATTTGGATATATCTGTTAAAAACAAAAGATGAAGCTTTTAAAACTTTTGTTGAGTGGAAGAAAATGGTTGAAAATCAATGTGACTTGAAAGTGAAAACACTTAGGACAGATAATGGACTTGAATTTTGCAATGAACAATTTAATACGTTTTGCAAAGAAAATGGCATTTACAGGAATTTGACAGTAAGAGGCACACCACTAGCAAAATGGCTTAGCAGAAAGGTTGAATAGGACTTTGCTTGAGAAGGTTAGGTGTATGCTAACTAGTGCAAAGTTGCCTAAAGCATTTTGGGGTGAAGCAGTCAATACTGCATGCTACTTGGTGAATAGAAGTCCATCCACAGCATTGAATTTCAAAACTCCACAAGAGATGTGGACTGGTGAGGCACCAAATCTTAAAAATTTAAGAATATTTGGTTGCCCTGCATACTGTCATGTGAAAGAAGGAAAACTTGAGACAAGGTCTAAGAAAGGAATTTTCATGGGCTATCCAAGTGGTGTAAAGGGGTATAGAGTGTGGTTGACAGAAGAAAAGAAGAGCATTATCAGTAGAGATGTGGTCTTTCAAGAGTCAAAGCTGATGGAGAGTACATTGAGCAATGAAACACTTGGAATGACAGAGCAGAACAAGGAATCACAGGTTGAGGTGGAGTTAGAAAAGAGTCAAGCTAAAATTGATGAAAATCAACACCAAAATGAGGAAGGTGAGAGCACTTCATCTAGCTCAGACACTGAACAAGAAGACAACAACAATGAGAATGATTACTTGCTTGCTAGAGACAGAACCAGAAGACAAATCAGACCACCTGTTAGATTTGTAGAAGAGGCTGATACTGCTTATGCACTTAATACTGCCATGGAATTTGTGAATGAAGAACCAACTAGCTATCAAGAAGCAATAACTTGCAGTGACAAGCTTCATTGGCACAATGCAATGAAGGAAGAAATGGTTTCACTTCACACAAATCAAACTTGGGAATTGGTCAAGAAACCTACTGGTGTGAAACTAGTAGGGTGTAAATGGATTTACAAGAAGAAGGAAGGTATGACTGACAAGGATCCACCTAGATACAAAGCTAGGTTAGTTGCCAAGGGATACACCCAAAGAGAAAGTATTGACTATTCTGAAATTTTCTCTCCTGTTGTAAAACACAGTTCTATTAGAGTACTCCTATCTCTAGTAGTTCATTACAACATGACACTTGAACAAATGGATGTGAAGACTGCTTTTTTACATGGAGTATTGGAGGAGAAAATTCATATGACTCAACCAAAGGGTTTTGAGGAGAAGGGCAAGGAGGATCAGGTCTGTTTACTAAAGAAATCCTTGTATGGATTGAAGCAATCACCTAGACAGTAGTACAAGAGGTTTGACACTTACATGATAGACATAAAGTTCAAAAGAAGCAATTATGACAGTTGTGTCTACTTCAAGGAGCTAAGTGACAAGAATTACATCTACCTGCTACTCTATGTTGATGATATGCTCATAGCTAGCAGAAATGACTGAGATACTGAAGTTGAAGAAATTGCTTGCTAAGGAGTTTGACATGAAGGATTTGGGTAAAGCAAACAAGATTCTTGGCATGGAAATCAGAAGGGAAAGAGAAGAACAAGTTCTAAGTATCACTCAAACTGGGTATGCTAAGAGAATCATAGAGAGATTTAGCATGACAGATGCTAAACCTGCAAACTTACCCTTGGGAGCACAAATCAAATTGTTTCGAGATGATTGTCCATCTACAGAAGGAGAGAAAGCTCAAATGCAGAAAATTCCTTATGCTAGTGCAGTTGGAAGTCTAATGTATACTATGGTATGCACTAGACCTGATCTAGCCTACTCTCTAAGCTTGATCAGTAGGTACCTTGCAAATCCAGGACAGCAACATTGGGTTGCTGCTAAGAATGTTCTAAGATACTTAAAAGGAAGTGTGAGCACCAGTCTGGTGTATAGTCAAGGAGGCAAGGATCAAGGTGGAGTTATAGAATATGTGGATTCAGACTTTGCTGGTGATCGTGACAAGAGAAGATCATTGACAGGTTATGTTTTTACACTATTTGGTAACACAATTAACTGGAAAGCATCTCTGCAACATGTTGTTGCTCTATCTACAACAGAAGCAGAATACATAGGTGTGACTGAAGCAGTAAAAGAAGCACTGTGGTTAAAGGGATTGATCAATGAACTAGGTGTGAAACAGGATTGTGTAAGTGTGTATTGTGACAATCAAAGTGCAATACACTTGTGTAAGAATCAAGCTTACCACGAAAGGACCAAACATATAGACACTAGGCTTCATTGGATAAAAGATATCATAGCTCAAGGTGGAGTTAAGATTCAGAAGATTCACACAAGTCAAAATCCAGCAGATTTCATTACAAAGGTGGTTTCACTTGGCAAGTTCAAGCATTGCTTGAATTTGCTAAGTATTGGTTAAGTGTTGTGATGAGTTTGAACTAAGTTTTCTACAAGGTTCTTGCTGCAATAGTGGTTCAGGTGTTGCCAAGGTGGAGATTATGGTGATGTGGCAACAATTCGCTTCAGACCCTATAAGCTTGTGCCACGTGTCACTGTGGCATTGGACAGTTCGCAATTCGGTTATAACGGCCATTTTGCAGTGTTCTTTGCGCGCTTTCTGGCTCATCTCTATAAATCTAGTTTTGAGCTGTAAATTCAGAAGTAACATAATTCTAAAGATTCATTGGGTGTGTGCGAGTGTAAACACGGGTGAATTAGGGTTCTGGGAAGTGAGGGGGTTCGATTGAAATGGGAATTCTTCACATTTTGTACCAGTGAACAATAATTGATTGAATGCAGTAAGAACTAAGTAATTACTTAGTTCCCCGGACGTAGGTATCACTTTGATACCGAACTGGGTGATCACTTTTGTGTGTCTTGTTCTTTAATTACTCAATTTCCGTTTTTCCCCAAATTCACGATTCTAGGGTTCTTAATTAGGATTGTTCAATTTGTTGGTTCAATCAGTTAATTGAGTTCGGTGATTCGTGCGTTGTGTATTTGTGATTGAGTCTCGATCAATCTTGCAAAGAATTTGGCAGAATCTTCATTGTCTATCTCAACAATTATTATCTAAAAAATAAAAATGAATACCTGCATCTGGACGACAATCTAATAATTGAAAAGAAAGAGCAATAAAATGTTTGATTATGTATAGTATACTTAACAGCAAAGATAAATATACCCTTGCGTTTCAATTAGAGATGATGATAAGAAGAAAAAAAACCTTTATGACTGCGTGGAGCAAAAGTACGGTCAGGCATGGTTGGTGGATCGGCAATATGTTTCAGTTTCTGTTTTAGTTTCCGTTTCAGGCGCCTCAAACTATATTTCTTCTTCGAAACAAGTTTTTTCATTTTCTCACAACCTGTAATTGGATTTAGAGTTGATGAGAAATAGATAAGATAGATTGCTACAAAAAGATGAACGAATGTCGTTAGTTGTTGTCTAGGGTTTTCAAGTTTCAAAGCAGGATAATATAAATAATCATGTTTTATTTTTTTATTATTTTTTTTTTGATAAAAAAAAAATAAAACAAAATAGGTGAAACAATAATCATTAATAACCACAACACGCAGCAAAAACACGAAGCTTGATATCAGAGACGTTAAATAACAAAAAGAGTGAGTTCTTGTATTAAAAAAATAGATACCAATAAAAAAAATAGAAAACTAACTATATGATAGTAGGGAAGCGGTTTGAAGACTGGATTAGTTTTCTCTCAAATCAGCTTTCAAAAACCAGCGTGCAAGGAAATCTTATTAATAGCCTACCTCCGAGGGCTAGGGTTCAATTTAGCGAGAGTTTAGGTTTTGCCATGATTTGGTTAACGATTTCAATTTAGCGACATTTTAGGGATGTCATTTCAGATTTTTTCCTGTTTCCATGTGAATGAATGAATGAATGAATGAGCAATTAACGAGGGAATTATGCTATTTTTATTAGGTTTTTTTTTACCCCTTCACATACTCTATACCCCACTTAACCCAGGGGTTTGGTTGAGCGGTTGGGGCTCATCCTCCCTTAACCAAGTGTCGACGGTTCGATCCTGCCTTGGGTATGGAGCAGCTTTAAATCCCTGGGCCAGCTGTCACACCCTTCGAGGTGCCTCCAATTCAGCGAGGGGATTAGTCACTGCATTCGGCGGTGGATACCCTGGTATATACCAAAAAAAATACTCTATACCCCACAAATTGAACAAACTACCAATTTTACCCCGACTCCTCAAACAAATTTCCGGAATTACCTGTTAAGACAAAATTCCAGAATGAATTTTTTTGATTTTTCCGGATTTACCTCTTAACACGTAATTCCGGAAGGCATTTTTTGATTTTTTTCCGGAAAGGTTTTTTTAAAAAAATGACTTTTACCTACGGTTTCTGTCCGTAGGTAAAAGTCAATTTTTTAAAAAAAATATTACTTTTGCATGCATCCATAGGCTACCCATAACCCATGCACGTTTTCTTGTGATTAGGCTAACGTCGGACCCAAAAATGAATAAGAACTTGGTAAAAAAAAAAGATAAGGAACAATCCCAACAAGTAGTTCATTTTAGATTATTAAAAATAAAAAGCAAGAGATCTTAATAGTCAAGTTTTTTAAAAAAATAAACTTTTACTTACATACAGAAATCGTAGGCAAAAGTCAAATTTTTTTATAAAAATCTTCCGAAATTATGTGTTGATAGGTAAATCCGGAAATGTGTTTTAAAAAAAAAGTGACTTTTACCTACGGACAGAAACCGTAGGTAAAAGTCAATTTTTTTAAAAAGTTCCCTAACCAAATTTTTCATTCCGAAGATACCATCTTTCACATAAATCCGGAAGCCATTTTTTTTCAAAATTTCGGAAATACCTTTTTTTACATACTTTCGAAAGCCATTTTTGGGAAATTTCCGGAAATACCTTTTTGAGGTGTTTCCGGAACACAAATTTTTCATTCCGGAACACAAATTTTTTATTTCGAAAATTTTTCAAAAAATCAATTTCCAGTTAAATTTTGGTAAAAATGTGAGGGGTATTTTGGGGTTAAAATGTATTATAGGGGTACAAAGTCTATGTGGGGGGTTAAAAAAGCCTTTTTATTATGATAATAATAATTGTTATTTAATATTATAACATATTTTTTTATGGGATCTATTGCCGTGCACTGTGTATCCATGTCATTGAGTAACAACTAACTAACAACAAATGTCAGAGGAAATTGCATCAACTATTATTTTGGAATCTGACTCAAAACAGAGTCTTTGGAAACTATTTGCAATGGCAAACAGCTATCTTCACGGCAAGTAGTTTTCCTTCAGCTATACCAACAAACAATGATGAATCATGAATGTGAAGTATAGTTTATGACAAAAGAACCTGTAGAATCCCGAATGCAACACCCAAAACCATTGACCATGTTCTATAATATTTCAAAGATGGAACTCACACCAAAGTTGCTTTGCATGAGCACATGAGAACATTGTTGTTTTTAATAATTCAAACACCTTGGATAGTTCAAGTTCAACAGCTATATTTCAAAATCAGTTTCTAATAACTGTTTTAATTCAGTTACTAACTACCTAAGAGTTAGTTTGTTACAACAGAATTAGCTGTCAAGTAACAAACTTAAATGATCTAGACTTTTTGTATATAAATACAACCATGTAGAGTCCATAAAATACACAGGGAATGAAATAAAACAATTACTTTTACATTTCTTTACAATCATCTTCCAAGTTTACTATTGTGTGAGTTTTTTCTGACTTCTTTTAGTCTTCAAACTTTGTGTATGGTAAGGTACCTCGCAAGAGAGAGCAAAACACTCAGTTAGAGTGTTGTTCTTGAAGGAAAGAAAAGAGAGAAAAAGCAACAGTGAGAGAGGAAGATATTTCTACCTGTAAAAGTACTTCACATTATTGAAGACTTCATTCAAGCAAGCATTTCGTTGTATCATTGCATGTAAACAAGAAACCCAGCAACAAGGGTTAGGGTTTATATGTAATAAACGAAAAACAGTGAAATCAAAGGAGAAACAGCAAGAAAGTGTGTGTTATACCTTTGATTAAGGGTGCGATTGAAACCCTTGAGTGTTTCATAACCTGCGAAGCACAAAACAGAAAGTTAGGGTTTGTAAAATCACAAATTGAAGAAATTAACAGAGGGCTATTGAAGGTCTACCTTCGATTAAGCTTCGCTAGTAGTCTCGTTGAAGATTAGTGTGCAAATCCTGCAAAATCAAAGCAAACATTAGAACCCTAGCAGAGAGGGAGAGAAGAAACGAGAGAAAACAAGAAAAGCAAGAAAGAAAGAGAGAAACGAAATCTGAGAATGAATTAGGGTTTCGTGTTTTGTTCATCTAACCGGGTCAAATCCGGATCCACTAAGGATCCGCGTGTTTCAACAATAAATTGGGTTTTGGGTTCCGCAAATAATTGTTTGGCAGCCAGCTGGGCTACTTTGGTGTTTTTGGTAATTGCTTGGGCCACAAAACTACTAGTAACACCTACTGGGGTTGCAGATACAGTCCCAACAAACATGATATGCAAGTATTCTCCAACATGCTTTTAGATCCTCTCCTTCCCCGAAACTCACACCCGGATCTGCTTTTAATGAGGGAGATGTAGAGAGAGTGGAAGGAGAGGATCCAAGTCCCTCCAACATATATCATCACATATTACCCCCTCGTTTTTAGTACTAGCAATCTTTTCGGTATTTTATTATGTTGAAATTCCAGTTGGATTCACTTAAAACTCCTACTGAAGAATAACAATTTTTTCTAATACTTAGAGTAATAACTTTTTCATCCCAGCAGGGCATATTAGGTAATGTGGATAAACAACGAAAGGAACAAGATCATTGATAAATCCTCATCACATGTTTGTTTTTAAGTAAAAAAAATGTGTTTTGCATCTGGATTGTTATGAATGGAAGTCAGTTTTCAGCTGAAATTATGAGTTTGTGAATTCGCATTTGGTGCAGTGTTTATTTTGGTTTTCTCTATTTTTTTAATTGCACAGCAATTGGAGCGCAGTCGGGTAGGACAGTGTTGTGAAAGCGACCATTTTAGATGTTGGCGCACATGAGAAGCACCCAAGCACGTGTCACACGCTCCTTTACTTGCTGCGCGTGTGAGGAGCGCCTCTCGCTCGGTGATTCTGTGTGTTAAGCAAGGCCGGCCCAACACATACAGAGGCCTAAAGCGAACTCTAGAGTGAAACCCATAAGATAATAAAACAATGCAAACTCTAACGGTGTGTTTGGATGAAGTATTTTTAGAGGGTAATATAATTCATGGGAGGAATCAGAATTTTTGGTTTAAAATATTTAAATTTCCCGAAAAAATTATATTACTCCCAAAAAAATACTTCATCCAAACATAGAGTGAATGTCCAATTCAATATAACTTTAGTTCTGATTTCATAGATTTTAATAAAAATATTGTTGGACATCAAAATAGCAATGCAAACAAAAAACCCAAACTCCATTAAATATATCATTTCTTTTTGACAAGAGCTAAATTTAAGACCTCTTATTAATCTACATTTGGGCCACCTTCCTTCTAAGTAGTTTTTTATTGGGCTTTCTTTATTTACACGAAGAGTTATTATTTTTTTGGTATAAATTGGGTATCATTTGCGCGCAACTGCAGAGACTAATCTCTCGAGTCGGGTAGGACCTCGTGAAGAGTTATTATGTACTCACAAATAAATCAATTAACAAAATAAAACAAAAGTGCCTTCAACAAGAAACGCACTTGAGGATGCCAAACTGAACACCAATCAACTAGTACTAGGCTACACAGGATTTGTTGTTAGCTAACGAAATGTACTTATAATATTACTTAACAGGAAATTTTGAGGCCCAAAGCCCTTGCTTTAGTAGCTTGGGCCTTGGGCTGGCCCTGGCATGAAGAGCACGTCAGCATGCTAGAAGCGTGTCTGATGCGTTGGAATGTTTTAAAAATGAAGTTTGTCACTCAAAGAAGGATCTTTTGTCACTCTTGGAACCTTAGAACACTAAAGCACTCATACCCTTTCATCTCCATTGAAGATTCAAGGCTTGAGAACAAGATTTGAAGCTTCAATGTAGTCATCTTGTCCATCAAGTTGTAATTTCTATTTTCCTTTTTCTTCCACTATGTGTGGCTAAACCTCTTTTTATTAGGGATGAATGAATGTTGATGAAACACTATTGTAACTGGATGAATGAATGTTGATGAAACACTATTGTAACTGGTTTATATTCATTTAAATGTCATATTCTCTCTTACTTTGTGTGTTCAATATCTATTTTTAATGCTTTTCATGATTTGATCCCCCGTGTAATTATGTCAGGTTCATATATGGAATAGAAATTTTGTATTTGAATGCTTGAGATTGAATACCTTCAACTCTTAGCTTAGGAATAACCTTTGAGTTGTAGTATCTTGAAAACCCTTGATTTCAATGCTTGTTCTCACCTAAGGAAAATTTAGATTTTAATTGTTCACAAAGGAATAGTTACCTAACAAATTAGGAATTGATTACTATTGTGGGTTTGATAACAAAGCAGTTAGAAAGGGAGTAACTTTCTGTTATATATGGTAATAAGTAAAAGATCTTAATGATATTTACACCCCATGCGAGGCCCAATAAACCAACCAGCCCATATCTAGAAATTCTGGCCCAATCGATCAATGGTTCAGATGCCTCTGCAAGATCTAACGACTCAGGATCGTCAGAACGAACATCCTTCAATCTCTATAAATACCACATTCAAAACTCATAAAAAGGAGGTAACTTCAAAAACTAAACATTGATTCACTCAAATACTGACTTGAGCGTCGGAGTATTCTTGCAGGTACAACACCGTCATCTCAAGATCGAACATCGCCATCTCAATATCGAACACCGCTGATCAATGACGACATCTACCAACTACTTCGGACTACTCATTAAGGTCGGAAGTACGGTACAGAACACTTTCCATGACAAATCAGTTTGCAATAATCGTGTGTAATCAATCGGGGTTTGTCCCTAAGTTCTTTTATCATCTCATAAATTTCAAAAGTGTTTCTCAGTTCTATAATTCTATTAGTAAAAATAACAAAAATATTCTACTATATTTACTTTAAACTTGTTACTTAATCATATCAACCAAACTTGATTTCATTGTGTTCATTTAGTTTTTGTCAACGTTTATTGGTATTTAAGTTCCTTCCTTGATGACAACAATCGGTTGTTAACGATTTTATTACTTAAGATGTTTTGGCACACTTGTCAAAATTTTAACAAACATATCATTTAAATTGGATTTACATACCAATCACACTTGTTTATAAAATCAAACAAATTGAATAATTCTATGAGAAGTTCCCCCCTCCCCCCCCCCCCCATTAGTTTTTTTGTGTGAATCGTGTATTTTCTGCACGCAACTGCAGAGACTAATCCCTCGAGTCGGGTAGGACCACAATGAGCAGTAAAGCGCTCCCTCAACAGATTTAACGATGTCGCATGGCCAAGGCTGGATTCGAACCTAAGACATTGGTTAAGCTGGAAGAGACCCACACCATATCATCCAATCACCATTGGATAAATTTATTTGAACGGGTTTGGGCCAGACAGAAAATGCATAAATTTGGGATTTTCTCTTAAACAGGAAGAATTTCCAATTTAAACAACTACCAAGTAACAAGGGGTAACCACCAGGTACAATGCAAAAGTCGTTCCCAGAGATTTCGAGCTAGGCGATCTGGTTCTTCGAATGGCTGATATTGGTCTTAAAAATGCTTCCCAAGGAAAGCTCGCACCAAATTGGGTAGGACCTTACTGTATTATATCTAAAACCGGTAAAGGAGCTTTCAACCTAGAGACCCTCCAAGGGAAAAGGATTCAAAGGACTTTGAATGCAACGAAACTGAAGAGTTATTATAGTTAAGGGCAGAAATTGTATCAATCACTCCAAAAATGACACCATATAGGGCTGCTCCTATCATTGTAAATCGAGTTCCTCATTTAAATGATAGATCAGTAAACTTCCCGACATTCCACACATTCTTGATCTCATCAAACAGTAATGTATGAATCAAACTTACAACTTCGGAAGAGACTCGAACCTCGATCCCCTCAGGTGCGATCTAGGGAGCTCCCCAAGCGACCAACCATGGTCGCAACCCTCTGTTACCAGTTAAATCCAAGCCGAGTCTTGGTAAACTGTTTCAAAGGGACCGGGTCTTCTAGGGTCAAAATATCCTCGGAACGACCATTGGCCACAGTTTCCAATACCCCTATAGGGCGATTTATATCTGGGCCGAGTGTAACGCCCTAAAATTTAATTAATTATTTAATTGAATTGTTTGGGAATTTAATTGGTAGAAAAATAATAAAATAATAATAATGCTAGTATATGTGGACCTATTGTTGGGGTTGGAATTATTAAAATGAGAAGTATTAGTGAGGCACATGATGTAATTCGCATAAGCTATAGAAAAGCCCATAAAATTAAATAAGTATAAATAAGAGGTATTTTAGGGTTTGGCTCATTGAGAAAGAACAAAAAAATAGAATTGGAGAGAAGAGAAGAGAGAAGAGGCGCGGCGAAGAGGAGAGAGAGCTAGGGCAAGGCTTCGAGTTCTCCAAAGGCTAAGATAAGGGTGGGGTTCTATCTCTATATTTGGGTGTATGAAGGGCTCTATGTAGAAAGGTTAATGGAACCCTAGGTGTGATTAAGTTAGAAGACCCTAGTTGTAGGTATGGAATTTTTATATGATGATTGAACATGATTGATAATGATTGAACATGATTGATGATGATTGAACATGATTGATGATGATTGAACGCGCTTGATGATGTTTTGGAATCGAATTTCTGGTCATGGGCGCCGTGTTGATGTTGCTGTCTGGGCGCCATGGGCGCCGTTCTGTGCGTATGTTGTGGGCTCGGTGCCTTCCTGGGCACCACTCTGTGAGTGTCGTGTTCTGGCGCAGAGGCGCCAAGGGCGCCATGTTGGCTGCCCTGTCCTGTTGCTGGGCGCCATGGGCGCTGTTCCTGAGATGCTGCTGGGCGCCATGGGCGCCATTTTGCTGTTGTGTATTGCTGTCTTGCAGGTTCCTGGCGCATGGGCGCCAAAGGCGCCAACGTGGTGGCTGCCTAGTTGCTGTTTTAGGTGTTGTTCTGGCGCATGGGCGCCAAGGGCGCCAACGTGGTGGTTGTTCTGGCGCATGGGCGCCAAGGGTGCCAATGTGGGGGCTGCCCAGTTGCTGTTTTAGGTGTTGTTCTGGCGCATGGGCGCCAAGGGCGCCAACGTGGTGGCTGCCCAGTTGCTGTTTGGTGTGTGGTTCTGGCGCATGGGCGCCAAGGGCGCCAAGGTTGTGGCTGCCCTGTTGCGATGGCTGTGTTATCCTGGCGCATGGGCGCTAAGGGCGCCAAGATTGGCTGCCCAATTTCTGTTGTTGCTTGCTGTGTCTGGCGCAGGGGCGCCATGGGCGCCAATGTTCTGGCTGCCTCGTGCTGTGTCTGGCGCAGGGGCGCCATGGGCGCCTAAATCAGGCTGCGTTGTGCTGTGTTGCGTTGCTGGGCGCCAGTTTGGCTGCCCGTTGTGCTGGTGGACGCCATGGGCGCCAGTTTTGGCTGCCAATTGTGTTGCTTGGCGCAGTGGGCGCCAAGGGCGCCAAGTGTGGATGCCCAAATGTGAATTTCACGATTTTTATTTAAAATGATGTTGAATATGTGATTAGGCCCAAAGTTGCCAAAATGTTGAAAGTTGCTAAAATATTGCGATGTTGCCAAAATGTTGAAAGTTGCTAAAATATTGCGATGTTGCCAAAATGTTGAAAATTGCTAAGTTGTAAATTGTTGACGACGAAGGTTGTACGAAGACGAATTTGCCTCTATTCATTGGCAGGTGATGTGTTGTAGGCCTACGACCAATGTTGCTTTCCGATGTTGTTGCGTTGCTATGTAACCGTTGTTATTTGTTTGTGCATTTACATAGTGTCGCATGCATAGCATATTTTTACGATGGAGCTATGCTCAAACCACGATGACGATGTTGCGATGTTGATGCCCCTATTTACGGGTTTGAATTATGGTACCACATGTATTATAGGGCGGTGGCCCTGAGTTGAGTCACATTTTGCATTATGTGCATACTTATGTGATTGAGATGATTTTGACTGCTGTTAAGTGATGAATTGACCTGAATTATATATTGTTTTTCATGTATCCGATTATATAGTGTGATATCTCACCCCTTCTGTTTGAATGTTACCCCAATGTTGGTAACGTGCAGGTAATCCCGAATGAATGCAGTTCACCTTCGTTTGATCGAGTCGGTGTCGTCGCTCTGATATGTAACACTCGGGGGGAATGAACACGCGTTTTAATACTGTTTGCCTTGTTATTTCGTTGTTGGAGCTTTAAGCTGTTATGTTGCTATTTTGATGTTTTCTGAGCTGTCTTGAGTTGTTAAGAAGCAACGATTATTTAATTTGACTTGTTGTGAATCCGCTGCGTAGTTTTTAAAGATGAATTATTTCTGAGGATTAAAATGGTTGTTTTATCGGTTCATCCAAACGTGTTATATAACTGTTTTCAAAAACGAATTAACCCGTCTATTGTTTTCACGAAGTAAATGTGGCACTCCATTGTTTGTCGAAAAAGATTTTCATGAACTCTGATATTTTTGCATTATTTTGCCGGGTAGAAGTGGGGTGTTACACCGAGTCCTGGTAAACTGCTCTATAGGCCAACGGTTATGACCACCTCGAGTCCCTCAGGTGCGATCTTGGGAGCTCCCCAAGCGACCAACCATGGTCGCAACCCTTTGTTACCAGTTAAATCCAAGCCGAGTGTTGGTAAACTGTTTCAAAGGGACTGGGTCTTCTGGGGTCGAAATATCCTTGGAACTACCATTGGCCACAGTTGCCAATACCCCTATAGGGCGAGTTAAATCTGGGCCGAGTCCTGATAAACTGCTCTATAGGCCAACGTTCATGACCACCTCGAGTCCCTCAGGTGCGAAACTATCTCTAAAAAACGACGCATATGACTTGCAGAATTAAAAAAGCATTCATAAAGCTCGTAATGAGATCCAAAATCAAGATCGTTTAAAATATTTTCGATTACAAAGCATCTCGGGTTCAGCCGAGCCCTGAAAATTCCAAATTACATGACGAAGTTCTAAATCTATGCAAAATTTGATCAGATAAGCATATACCCAGAACTTCTACAAAAAATGCTAGAAAACATCAAACATCTGAGGTCGGAAAGATGACGGTTTTCTCTTCCGCACAGGGTCGACATTGACGATTCACCTCCCTTCGACCTCATGATCGGCATCAATGATTGTTGGGTCTAGTGGAAGGGAAGGATGAAGTAGAAGAACCTGCAGAAGGGCACCTTGAAAACCTTCTTTATACATCTCAAGCGCCGCTTCAGCAGCCTCCTTCGCATCCTTCTTGCTTCGTTGAAGGGCATCTTGAAGAATGGCAATACGGGCTTCAGGCTCGGTGCTCATTTCCGCCCTCGCTTCCAAAGCTTTCCTCAAGCTATCCTCGAGCTCGGCAATTCGTTCTTGTGAGATCGTCACCTCTCTCTTTGCCGCAGCCTCGGACTCCTCTAGAACTTTGAACTGATCTTCAAGCTGCTTCACGCGAGCCTCGGCAGCCTCGGCACGACTCAGAGAAGTTTCCTTTAACGCCGTAAGAGTCTCTTCACTCTCCTTCAATGACCGAAACTCGGTCTTAACTCGACCCAGCTCCTTGGTCCTCGCAGACAATTCCTCCAAAAGCTTAAAACACCTTGTCTTCTCGGCATTCAGCAACTCTACAAGACATGTCAAGAAAGATATCAAAACAAAAAGGAAAGTCATAAATAAATCATCGAAACCGGTGAAATTTACAAAAAAAAACCCACCTTCGGCTCGCTTCTCGTACTTCATTTTCTCGATCTTGTGAACCTCGGCAAGATTCAGGAAGATCTGGGCCGACGCTGCGATGGGATCCTCCCGCCACTGTTCAAAATTTTGTTTTAAAAACTTCTCGTCCAGAGGGACGGCCTTACATTTATGCTTGGATCTCTTCGCAGTCTTTGTTTTTTTGGCCGATCCCAGCTCATCATCGGCGCCAGCTCTTCCCCGTTTGACAGAGGTCCCAACATCGACACCCTTTACGACCAGAATTGGTGAATCAACCAAAACCTCGATGTTCTTTCCCCTTTCAGTCTCAGCACCGACCAGGTCCTTCTGGTGACAGTCGTAATCAGTTCGGCAACAATGGCCACCTCCGTAACAGGTCTAGGTCGGGAAGATGTTTGGAACGATACCCCTCCCTTCTCAACATCAGCCGACTGCATCGCCAACTTCTTCAAAAACGCGAGCTTCTTTGGTGCCATCGTGTCTGGAAAAGCAAGAAAAAATACGAGTTATATAACTTGCAAAAAACCAAATACACAAAAATCCACTACAGAAAGACGATCTACCTAAAACCCTTTGTACCCGCACCCGCTTCCCGGCCTGGACTAAGCGATCCGTAGGGATACCGACGGAACCCTCTGGGAAATGAAAATCAATATCGCCTTTGTGAGACGATCTTCAGCACTCAATCGATCCTCGCCGACAGAGTAGGAATGTGTAGACCGGTTGAAATGACCATGACTCCAACCGATAGGGAACTTGGTGGACACCAAAGTCCGACCATCAGCTCCGAACTTCCCTACACAGTCGATGGCCTTATCATTAACCGGTTCGACCCAATAGAAGAGTTGCTTCCAACTTCCCCTCTGTGTGTCCGCATAAGCTTTAAAAATCTTCGCGCCTCGCCTCGAGCGAAAACTTACATGCTCACGACCGGACTTATCCTCCCCACTATTCCGATTAAGCTCGAACAAATGGAAGAAAAGTTGGGACGACACCGGTCTCTCCAAATGGATACACATCAACTCAAAGGCTCGAAGGAAAGCCCAGGAATTTGGATGTAGCTGGGAGGGTGTTACATCCAACTCCGCCAGAACGGTCTGTTCAAGAGAAGTAAAGGGAGGCCGGAAGTCATGTGGTCTCCATCCTTCATACCTCCTACCCTCCAAATATTTCTCTCAGAACGCCCAGCGATTTTTCGACCTACTGACTATAGGTTATGGCCTGAACGGTACAACGATTCGATCTCCAGAACCTTGGCGAAAACCCAATCATAAGGTCGAACCTCTCGCACCGGCACATCGTGAGCTCTAGGATCAGTACTGGAATAACCATCAACTGAAATATCAGAAGCTCGACTCGTACTTAACTGGCCCATGCCATCATCATCATCCTGATCGGAATCATCTTCGAGCGCTGCGCTCGTCCCAAGGTCAGAATCGGAGCTCTCCGATTCAATAGTATTCGAGCTCTGTTGCCTTTCCCCCAGTTGAACCTCCTCCTCAGACCCCGAAGAGAGAGCCACCACATCGATCCTACGGTCTTCCTCCATAACTTCCACAACATCTGGATCAGGCTCATTAGCATCGTCAACCGGAGAAAAACTTTCAACATCGTCATTTTCCTCCGCCTGCTCGCTGGTAGGAGCGGAGGGCGGATGATCTTGCCTATCTGGAATACCGACCATTGTCCGATTCTCTTGATTTTCAGGAACGTCACCACCAGAGGCCATGATCTTCACAAACTCGTTTCGGTATTCGTTTATATCCCTACGGGTTTGTTTGGTCCTCGCCAGATCTAAAACTGCAGAAACGGGGGACGAGATCTCAGGATAAAGAATCGCAAAAAGGGGTTCGCGAACAAGTCAGAACCCGACCTGATGACCCCCACCCTGAGCGAATAAATAAAAGGAGGGGTTCAAAATGCAAAAACAAATAAATTAAAGACTAACCTCGAAATAAAGCAGATAGGATGATCGGATCTGAAAGCAATCTTTTTATCGACTTGCTGTTGAGTTTCTATCACCTAGTCCGCTTTGTTCGAAGGAAAGCTCGACAATTCAAGACCGGTAATCAGAGCAGAAGGGGTTATGCAGCAACAAAACAAAAGGAGGTGACCCCTATTTATAGTGGGCCAACAAATCATGGATTGGGCCTGGAAGTCGAATCAACGCGTCCAATCAAAATCCAAAGGTCAGGCGCTAAAAAACAAAACGTCACCATCGTTAGCCGCCATCGTGATACGCGCTGTGTCAGAAACATTTAATGTCTGGCACTGAATCTAAAGTGCTGGCCCCTCCCTCAAAAAGAAAGCTCGGTACAACTTATGATCGACAACACAAGGTGGCATCAGCTTATCAAGCCAAGATCACCCCTCAGGCGACCAGACTTGGGGGGCCACTGTTATGGTAATAAGTAAAAGATCTTAATGATATTTACACCCCCTGTGAGGCCCAATAAACCAACCAGCCCATATCCAGAAATTCTGGCCCAATCGATCAACGGTTCAGATGCCTCTGCAAAATCTAACGACTCAGGATCGTCAGAACGAACATCCCTCAGTCTCTATAAATACCACATTCAAAACTCATAAAAAGAAGGTAACTTCAAAAACTAAAGATTGATTCAGTCAAATACTGACTTGAGCGTCGGAGTATTCTTGCAGGTACAACACCGTCATCTCAAGATCGAACATCGTCATCTCAAGATCGAACACCGCTGATCAAGGACGACATCTATCAACTACTTCGGACTACTCATTAAGGTCGAAAGTACGGTACAGAACACTTTCCATGACAAATCAGTTTGCAATAATCGTGTGTAATCAATTGGAGTTTGTCCCTAAGTTCTTTTATCATCTCATAAATTTCAAAAGTGTTTCTCAGTTCTATAATTCTATTAGTAAAAATAACAAAAATATTCTACTATATTTACTTTAAACTTGTTGTTACTTAATCATATCAACCAAACTTGATTTCATTGTGTTCATTTAGTTTTTGTCAACCTTTATTGGTATTTAAGTTCCTTCCTTGATGACAACAATCGGTTGTTAACGATTTTATTACTTGAGATGTTTTGGTACGGTTGTCAAAATTTTAACAAACATATCATTTAATTTGGATTTACATACCAATCACACTTGTTTATAAAATCAAACAAATTGAATAATTCTATGAGAAGTCCCCCCCCCCCCCCCCCAAATTAGTTTTTTTTGTGTGGATCGTGTATTTTCTGCACGCAACTGCAGAGACTAATCCTTCGAGTCGGGTAGGACCACAATGCTCTCCCTCAAGAGATTTAACGATGTCGTATGGCCAAGGCTGGATTCGAACCTAGGACATTGGTTAAGCTGGAAGAGACCCACACCATATCATCGAAGCACCATTGGATAAATTTATTTGAACAGGTTTGGCCAGACAGAAAATGCATAAATTTGGGATTTTCTCTTAAAAAGGAGCAACACAAGAATATCCAATTTAAACAACTACCAAGTAACAACTTTGTCAGAGTTAAGATTGATTTAAGACTTTGATTAGCTACTTAAGTAAGTAAAAGTTGGGTGGAGTGAGATGTTTAAAGCAACCCGAGTCCTCCTAGCTTATGCAAGCTGTAAGTAACATTAGAATCAAACATTTCATTTAATTCCAAGTCTTTGTAAGACACTTAATATTAAGTATTAACACTAATGATCATTAAACTGTTACACTCGGACAAAAAGAGAAAATTAATAGTTTCTCACACTTCTTCAAGGGAAAAACGTACCAAGTATCCCCTTCCATCTCTCCCTAGTCCCCAGACAAACACACAGACACATTTTATTTAAATATAAAAGAAACCAATGATCTCTGTAAATAGATTACAGAAGATGCAGTTATCTCATTTATCAATCAGAACATTATAATCGGTAAAGGTTCCATTGTGCTGCACCCACTACAGTAATGCAGTTATCTCATTTTTAAGACACGCTGAATGAGTTTTTTTTTTATGACAAAATGAAGGAAAAATTCTTGGGTTGACAAAATGTATTAACAGTTTACGCATTTAGCCTCAACAGAGATATTTGTCAAACAGAGATTTTAAAATTGCTGAAATTAGAAGTTCAATTTCAGTTACCAACCAGCAAAGCGTATTTGCATAACGATATCTTATGTAGATTACTACACCTAGAACCTGTTTGGAGTTGCAACCGTAGAACTAAACACACACTTAACCATTCCTCGTACAAATTACACGTTTGGAGTTTCTCCTCCATGGAACTACACTACCACGCGCTATCACCACCACCCTTAATAATAAACCATTCAAAAGAAATACGGTTCACTATACATAATAAGCTGAGGGGATTTAAGAATAAAAACCTTTCATTATTAGGTAGAATAAACTAAGCTTGTTGCAAATCCAAGATGATAATAACAAGTATACAAACATCGAAGTACGGCCCAACTCCTAAAACATACTACTGGCCTAAGATAATTGCCATCACACAAGTGGTAACAATTATCTCTACTACATTCATCTACTATTATATCAATAAAAATTTGTTTGCTCAGATAGTTACGTTTTCTAATGTTGTCTGTTTTTGACACACAATTTTCTAATGTTGTGGATGTTTCTATTTCTAAACACACATACAATTGAAAAGAATTAATCATGATGAAACATATTTAAAACAAATGAAATCAGAAAAAACAATACCATTGAGGATATGTTTCAGTTTCCGTTTGAGGAGCCTCAAACTAGATTTCTCTGTTGGAACAAATTTTCTCATTTTCTTCCAAGCAATTGGAATTTGAGTTCATGAGAAATAAAGAAGATAGATTGCAACAAAACAAAAACAAAATTAAAAAGTCCATCGATGAGATAAGAGAAGGTGAGTGAGTGGTTAGTTGTTACCTACCTGAAAAGAAGTTTAACAAATTCTGATAATTGAAAGGAAAGAGCAACCGGACGTTTGATTATGTAACAGCTACGGTGGCTTGGGTTTCATGATTTGGTTAATAGGGTAGGGTTTCAATTTAGCGAGATTTTAGGTTATGTCATAATTACTCTAAAAAGGCTTAATTACAGTTTTGGTCCCCCTATTTTCATCAACTCATGATTTTAGTCCCTTAAGAATTTTTTTCACGGATTTAGTCCCCCTATTTTCACTAACTCATGATATTTGGACCAATTTTGGTACCAAAAGTTGAACCAAAATACGGATGCACATACGGATATAATACAAATACGGTGGACCCAGTCTTAATTTATCAGTTACTTATTATTTACTTATTTTATTAATTTAAAATATTAAGAATTTTGTTTAATGAGGGTCTCTCTTTCTTCTTTCTCTCTGCAACTCCTCATCTCCTTCCTCTCTTTCTCTCACCAACACACTCATCACAGCCACCGCCCCCTCTACTCCGCATTCGCACGAATCGCACAGCCACCAAGCCCACGCGACCAAGCCTTCTCTTCCATCTTCGCATCAAGGCGTGAACTGAGTGAGAGAGTGAATACTTAAGCGGCTTGAAGGTCACCGCCGGTTCTTTGACGCCGTCCCGGCCGTCGTACTTCACCACTCATTCCACGAAGCTCTACCTTCTTTAAGCATGGTCGGTTTCCTCCTTCCCTGTATCTCTCTCATTTTGTAAATATTTTCTATTTTGTGTGTATTAGGGTTTATTTGGCATTTTTTGTTATGTTATGTTTGTGTCTCCATTTTTGTTGGTTATGGTTTAAAGCAAAATGGGAGAAAATTACAGTATAAATTTGCCCTATGTTTGTGTTTTTTCCTTTCAACTTTTGTTCTCTGTTTCTATTTTTTGGGTTTCTTCCTTCTAAAAATAAACTACTGTAGGAGTAACTGATTATTGGTTGGCATTTATTTTGGGATTTTCAAAGTAAAAGGCAAATGTTGTGTTTCCCAATCGATTATCACTTACCTAATTTCTGTTTCAGATCACAGTTTAGCATTCTTTCTCAAAACTCCAATCAATTCTCTCACTAGATTTCAGCTTCGAGGAACTCAACAATGGCGCTAACGCATTCTGCAACACCGTATGTTATCTACTCGCTCTTGCTAATACTCACATACATGGGCTTAATCAAAATAGTTAGCTTCTGCTTCTCTCTTTTACTTTCATTAAGTTTCGAGGTATTGGCAATTAGCTGTGTAGTTAGCATGAACTGGTTTTTTGGTAAATACTAAGCAAGTAGGAAAGAATGTGTATTCTGCAATTAGCTATGAGATTTTATGCACCATGTGGCTATGTGACCTTGCTCTATTTGGTTAATTTGTTTTATCTTATTTTTAAATTGAAGTTACCAGGTCTGCTTTTTACTATATTGATTCTGAATAGCTTTTAAAGCAACATAAGGTGCAATGTTACCACCACTATCACTAGAAGTAGAAGTTTGAGGAATGAAAAGTACTCTTGCTGTGATGGGTTTTGTATAAGTTTTTTGTCTTGTAATGAATGAGAAATTTGAGAAATGAATAGTCTTGCAGTGATGGGTTTTGAAGGGTCAATGATTATGTCTTTTGATTTGTATCTATTGGTTGATTCTAAAGAGGGTGGTGCAATTTCTGGGTTGAAACGTTTTACCGTACTATCAGGATAAACTTGAAGAAATTCTGATGCTTCTACTATTAAAGACATTTTAACACAACAAACAAGGAATATGGGATTCTATATCTGAAGTTGGGTGGGTTTTAATGTTTTATATATAGATATTATATAGATACACAATTTAATTTGATTCATAAAATCTATTTTTCTTTTAGATTTTCTTAGTAAAAACTTATGCTGAGTATCCCACTTCCAAATAAAAACTTATGACTTCACCTAATAAAAACATGCACAAATCTATACTCAAAGACCTTCCCATGCATGTCTCCTTCTATAGATTCCTAATTTAGACCAACAAAATGATAATGACTATTGTGAACCCATAATCTGATGCAATCCAACAAAACTAGGAGAGATGTCATGAGGAAAATAAACTAGAGATCAAGTATATGTTAGCTTGAAAACTAAACATGATATTATATCAACTTGTAACAGAAATTAGCATGCCTGCAGCAACTATTATGGCAAAGCATATTGGAAACAACTCCATTATATTTCTGATTTCTAAGATTAAAACAGTTTGGTCATTTTCATTTTCATTTTTATTTTATGTGAACGGTTAGTGTGTCCACTAGTTTTTCTACCTAATTTTTGTTTTCTATGAAGGCCTTATGGGGTTGGACTCTTCTTTCATGTTGTGCAGTACCAGATTTGGCTTTCCTTTGCTTATACATACTCCATTGAAAATATTATGGAGGAAGCTACATGTTTACCAATCATGTAACTTCAACCACCAATTATTTCATTAGCTCCCTAATCACTAATCATTACATCTTAATCTCTTCTTTTTCTTCATAGGTGGAAACTGATATGGAGAATCCCTTGCTTGTGAGATGACATTATAGGTTTGTAAGAGGAGGAGGAGGAGGAGCCATTACTGCAATACAAGGAACAAAACAAACAAGTCAAACTACTGAACGGAATGAATCTGTGACATATCACATATCATATAAAGGTATATAAAAAGATAGTAAATCCAATCATTGTAATGTTTATATGAATATTTTTTACCTGCATGTTTTCCTTTTGGAATATATTATATGACTGGGTGGGAATTATTATAACAAGTTCTAGGTAAAGTGGTTTAGGCCATACCTAATGTTTACTAGGGTATGTATGTTATCTGCTTTCTATTAAAATTAAGGGTCATTCTGATTCCACTCTCCATGTGATTGTGGTTTTATTTTTCAACTTTAATACTAATACTATTATTTATAGGGAAAGTGTGAATTGCATGACAAAATATTTACTAATTTGCCATTGCTGAATTGGTGGACTCAAATATAATATTTACTAATTTTCCATTACTGAAAATACAAATATACATAATTGATTTTTATTGCGCAGTACCGGTGTAACACACACATATATCTGGAAATCCATGGATAGTGCGGATGGTGAGGGCATAACAGTTGACGACTCCAACGATGACGTTGCACGTTGGGAGCCTGCAATCGGGATGTGTTTTGCTTCATTGGATGATGGGAAATCATTTTATGGTGAGTATGCATTAAGAAAAGGTTTTGGATGGAAAACTAGAACATCAATAAAGGGAAACGATGGGGAGATCAACTATGTAAATCTTGCATGCTCGAGAGAGGGGAATAGGTCGAAGATGTCAAAAATTCCATGTTCATTGAAGACACTTCCGACTAAGGTCAGCAATTGTCCTGCCAGGTTAGCTTTGAAGTTACGAACAGATGGATTATGGGAAATCAAAAAATTTGAAGGTGAGCATTGTCACGAGATGAGCCCTACTAAGGCAAGGTTGTTTAGGGTTAACAAGAAAATAAATCTGCGTGTGAAGAGAACAATCCAAATCAATGATGAAGCGGGAGTCAGGATCAACAAAACTTTCCAATCTCTTGTTACTGATGCGGGAGGGCATGCAAATATACCGTTTTGTGAAAGGGACGTGAGGAATTATGTCAACAAGGAAAGGCGTTCAATTGGAAAAGGAGGTGATGGGAAGGCATTGATTAGTTACTTTTATCAAATGAGGGAACAAAATTCGAAATTCTTCTATGAACTTGATTTGGATGATGGTTTTCACGTCAGGAATGTCTTTTGGGCCGACCCAAGAAGTAGAGCTGCTTATGAATATTTTGGAGATGTGGTGACATTTGATACAACATATTTGACCAATAAATATGACATGCCTTTTGCTGCGTTTGTAGGTGTGAATCACCATGGTCAATCAACATTACTTGGGTGTGGTCTAGTTTCCGGAGAAGACACGGGGTCATTTGTGTGGCTTTTCCAATCATGGCTTCGTTGCATGCTAGGAAAGGCCCCCGTTGGTATTGTCACTGACCAATGCACAGCTATGAAAAATGCCATTGAGTTAGTCTTCCCTATGACTCTTCATAGGTGGTGTTTATGGCATATCATGAAAAAAATACCTGAAAAACTCAGTGGATTTGGTGAATATCACAAGATAAAGGCAGCAATGAAACAGGCGGTTTATGATACTTACACAGAAGCTGATTTTGAAGATAAGTGGTGTTCATTCGTAGACAAATTTGAGCTTCAAAACAATGAATGGTTAAGTGGTTTGTATAAGGAGCGGCATAGATGGGCACCCACATTGTTAAGGAAATATTTCTGGGCGGGCATGTCAACAACACAACGCAGTGAAAGCATACATGCTTTCTTTGATGGATATATCAATTCAACAACAACTCTTGGTCAATTTGTAAAACAATATGACAATGCTCTCAAAAATAGAGCAGAAAAAGAATTTGAAGCCGATTTTCAATCAATGGATACAATAATTCCTTGTGGGTCAACATCGTCAATCGAAATGCAGTTCCAATGTGATTACACACATGCAAAATTTAAGGAGGTTCAAGCTGAATTTAGAGGTAAAATGAATTGTGTCCCCTCCTTGGTGACATTGGAGGGTTGTGTTGCTAATTATAATGTGTTGGAGGAGATGTTGGTTGGAGATAGACAAAAAGAGCGCTACCTAAAAGTTGTGTTCAATCGTGACAACCATGATGTCAATTGTGAATGCTTGTTGTTTGAGTTTAGAGGAATTTTGTGTCGCCATGTACTATGTGTGTGTGCTCAAGAGAGGGTTACAAATGTCCCAGAGAAGTATGTTTTGCCTAGATGGAAGAAAAATATAAAAAGGAAGCATGCATATATTAATATCAGTTATGGTGTGAAGCAATTGAAGCCATAGATGGATAGGTTTGAGAAATTGTGCAAGTATTTCTATGAGGTTGCTGAAACAGCCGCGGAGTCAGAATATGCCACAAAAGCATTGGATGAGCTTTTGCATCAATTTAATTCTGATATGCCAAACATGGATCCTACAATGGAGGGCATTAAAACCAAATTGTTGAATGTCTCATCAATCCCAAACAGTGCCCCTACGTGCCACAGTCCAGTGAGGGTCAAACGTAAAGGTCGTCCTCCAACAAACAGAAAAATATCTAAAGTTGATAAAGTTGTTAAAAATTCAATGAAGAAGCGACCCAAGCGAGCTAATGACCATCACAATGTCGAGGTTTGTCTTGTTTTTTTAACAAATAATGTATTTACCATGAAACTCCATATGAAATGCATTTTACTGTTTTTTGTATAATGTGTAGGGGGCAAATATTGGAACGGTGGGTCATCAAATCAATGGTGACGTTTGTGTTGAATCAACTCTTGATGTTATGACAAATGGAGATGTGACAGATGCAACTACTTTGGTTCGTGCCCATTTTAAGATTGTAATAAATATGTAGAGTTTCTAAGTTTCTATTTGTTGATGGACTAATTTGATCCGTTTGAGATTTTTCGGCAAATTTGTGTACTAGTATTGAGTTTCAGATGTAACTTTATGTCAAGAATTTCTAGATTTATGGTTAGGACATTGGGTTGTCTTAATTTATAACTCGTGGAGAGTTGTTGGATGCAAACAATGTGGAGAAATTTGTATCACATGATTGTGCCAAGTCCAACTAATAGGAAACTAATTTGTACCGTTTTCAAAATTTTGCAATTGTGTCAGAAAGTCATCTTACATATATTTAACTTATTTAACAATTCCTCTATACAGTCAGGGAGTCTATATATAAGTACAGATGCTGGAGTGTCGAATTTCACAGACAACCGTTTGGGAACCCAATGTCCAACCCTTGGACAACCAACTTATTTGGGATTGGGCAATGACATAAGCAACAATTTTTGTTCGTCTTCACAGGCACGTAAACCGAATTTCAGTCATTTGTTTAGTTTTATTTTCATGTTGCTAAACAAGTTGTTTTCAACAGATTGGAGGTGGTATTCCATTCTTGCAACTTATGGCAAACATGGAAATAGACTTCGCTGGATTGTCACAATTGTCTACAAATCCGTGAATTTTTTACCTACAAGAAAATCATGGGCATATTAGACTTTTTGGGATTATGTGGCATGACAGCCTCATTGGATACTACGTGGACATGAGGTTAATAGTGACCTATGACATACTAAACTTTTTGAGAACTATTTTGTTGTAACTAAACTTATATGTTTATTTTGAACGGTATTGGTGTAAATGGTGTAAATGCCTTACTGTAATAGTAAATGATGTAAATGCGTCCCATTTGATGTAAATGTCACTAGGTTGATATTTTGCTACATGTTGTATAGACATGGTGTAACCTCTCAAGCTTATCTATATTATTAAATATTGGACAACATTTGGTGTCCTAAGGTTGGTATTTGTCTGAAAATAACAGGTTGGTATTTCAGTCAGAAGAAAAATATAACCATTACCCCCTTCATCATTGTAAATGTTTCTATCAGATCACCAAGTCACCTAGACAAATACCCAACTTTTTCATAAAAATAACCAACCTGTATTTTCATCTTTTCCCTGTGAGACTCGCCATGAGATTACAATTGGATACTAAATTCGTGGTTTGGGACCTATAAATGTAATCATAAGGTCATGTGTTGTTGAAATGATATCTAATTGTAAATGTTTCTATCAGATCACCAAGTCACCTAGACAAATACCCAACTTTTTCATAAAAATAACCAACCTGTATTTTCATCTTTTCCCTGTGAGACTCGCCATGAGATTACAATTGGATACTAAATTCGTGGTTTGGGACCTATAAATGTAATCATAAGGTCATGTGTTGTTGAAATGATATCTAATTGTAAATGTTTCTATCAGATCACCAAGTCACCTAGACAAATACCCAACTTTTTCATAAAAATAACCAACCTGTATTTTCATCTTTTCCCTGTGAGACTCGCCATGAGATTACAATTGGATACTAAATTCGTGGTTTGGGACCTATAAATGTAATCATAAGGTCATGTGTTGTTGAAATGACATCTAATTGTAAATGTTTTTACAAGATCACCAAGTCACCTAGATATATCACAAAGATACCTACCCCAACAGTCTTTTCCCATCATTAGAACTGCCAAGACACTTTACCAATATATACACCGGATTACCCAAGTTTTATAACTAACTAACTAAGATAGCCAAGCAATTCACCAACTTTTTTAACACAATAGGCAACCCACCTTAGTCCAAAACCATTATGACAGAAGGCCTTATATGTGAACCCCCCTTCTTTTATTTAATTAAGGTTCAGAGTACCCTTATTTGGTGTCCCATGTGAACACACAGTCATATGTCATAATGGTTTTGGACTAAGGTGGGTTGGCTATTGTATTAAAAAAGTTGGTGAATTGCTTGGCTATCTTAGTCATTGGTCTTGGCTACTCAAATGAAAGGACATGACCTAACCCCTATGCGAATATCTGACATATCAAGGTTCAGAGTACCCTTATTTGGTGTCCCATGTATCCACACAGTCATATGTCATAATGGTTTTAGACTAAGGTGGGTTGGCTATTGTGTTAAAAAAGTTGGTGAATTGCTTGGCTATCTTAGTCATTGGTCTTGGCTACTCAAATGAAAGGACATGACCTAACCCCTATGCGAATATCTGACATATCAAGGTTCAGAGTACCCTTATTTGGTGTCCCATGTATCCACACAGTCATATGTCATAATGGTTTTAGACTAAGGTGGGTTGGCTATTGTGTTAAAAAAGTTGGTGAATTGCTTGGCTATCTTAGTCATTGGTCTTGGCTACTCAAATGAAAGGACATGACCTAACCCCTATGCGAATATCTGACATATCAAGGTTCAGAGTACCCTTATTTGGTGTCCCATGTATCCACACAGTCATATGTCATAATGGTTTTAGACTAAGGTGGGTTGGCTATTGTGTTAAAAAAGTTGGTGAATTGGTTGGATACCTTGGTCATTGGTCTTGGCTACTCAAATGAAAGGAGATAAGAGCATAAATAACATATCTAAATATGACTCATCAAAAGCCTCATTGGATATGTGGACATGAGGTTAATAGTGACTTATGACATACTAAACTTTTTGAGACCTATTTTGTTGTAACTAAACTTATATGTTTATTTTGAGCGGTATTGGTGTAAAAGGTGTAAATGCCTTACCGTAATAGTAAATAACGTAAATGCGTCACATTTGATGTAAATGTCACTAGGTTGATATTTTGCTACATGTTGTATATACATGGTGTAACCTCTCAAGCTTATCTAAATTATTAAATATTGGACAACATTTGGTGTCCTAAGGTTGATGCCACGAAGCTCGCAAAACAATTACCCAGGTTTCTGACCTTAGTTTAGCATTTCATGCACTTAATTTAGACTTAAGTACAAAAGTAAAATGTACCCTCTCACTCAAGAAGAAAATAGGTATACCAAATGACATGTAATTTTCTCAATTTGTATCAGATAACCAACCGACCTACACAAAAACTCAAGTTTTTTATACAAATCACCAACCTGTTATTTTAATTTTTTTTCTTGTGGAACTAACTATGAACTACAACTGGGTAATAAATCAGAGGTTTGGGACCACAAATACCTAACTTTTTAGTACAAATGACCAAATTGTAAATGTTTCTATCAGATCACCAAGTCACCTAGACAAATACCCAACTTTTTCATAGAAATGACCAACCTATTTTTTCATCTTTTCGTTGAGACTGGCCATGAGACTACAATTGGTACTAAATCAGTAGTTTGAGACCTATAATTGTAAGCATCATCAGGTCATGGGGTGTCCAAATGACATGTAATTTCTCAGTTTGTATCAAATCACCAACTCACGTACGCAAATACCCAATTTTAAGTACAAATGACCATGTGTTGTTGAAATGACATCTAATTGTAAAAGTTTCTATCAGATCACCAAGTCACCTAGATATATCACAAAGATGCCTACCCCAACAGTCTTGTCCCATCATTAGAACTGCCAAGACACTTTACCAATATATACACCGGATTACCCAAGTTTTATAACTAACTAACCAACCCACTTTAGTCCCAAGGCATTGGGGAATATCACTGTGCACTCATGAGGGATGCCAAATGGGGACATTATGAACCGAGATATGTCACAAAGATGCCTACCCTAACAGTCTTGTCCCATCATTATAACTGCCAAGATACTTTACCAATATATACACAGGATTACCCAAGTTCTATAGCTAACTAACCAACCCACTTTAGTCTCAAGATACTTTAAGGGCCTGTCATATAGTGGTTATAAGGAGTTCAAACACTGTCACCTAATAATTTGATACTTGGCAAGCAAAAAACGTATTAAAAAGTATTAACATAATTTTAATAACACTAAATGTCATCAAAAGGATGATTAAACCAATCACAAGGCACATTTGGATCAAACTTACAAATATTTTACCACTTTCCACAATATCATTTCCAGGAACAACGTAAATCCAATCGCAAATTACATAAGAATAGAAGATACAACAGATTCCTTTTAAACATGTGTCTTACACGCAATATTGATACAATCATATTTGTCCAATAATGGCACAAAGTTGATGCCTTACAAAAAACAAAGTATAGCTTAGGACACATAACACCAATATGATAAATCATTGATGCATCCACAAGTAACTTCAGCCTTTGGTTATTATCCGGATGAAGTACCCATTGGCAGACTATATGTCGTCAAAATTTACCAACAAGTTGGACCTGCATCAACACAAGTAAATACTGAATAAGCACATTTTAGTTCAATCTCATATTAACAATTGTTCCCATTACTGTGAATTTAAATCATGAAAAAACCAAAGTTACCTATATTCCAAAGAGAGTGAACATAGTATAGCTCCAAGCACTTCTTCACACCATCCCACAGCTCCAACCACTTCAGTGCGTATATTCCAGAGAGATTGGTACCTATAAATTTAAGTACCACCTCCTCTAACGTGTGTTGAAATGTCATGTAATTTCTATGATAGTTTCAGATCACCAACACACGACCCAAAATACCCAACTTTTTAGTACAAATGACCAACCCATATCAAGTATCTTTTCCTTGGGACTGACCAGGTAACAATTGGTTTTTAAATTAGTGGTTTGGGACCTATAAGTGTAATCATAAGGTGGTACGTTGTTGAAATGGCATGTCATTTTTCAGTTAGTATCGGATCACCAACTCGCCACCCAAAATACCCAACTTCTTAGTACAAATGACCAACATGTATTTTCATATTTTCCTTGACCAATCTTTATTTTCATATTTTCCTTGAGACTGAACATGAGATTACAATTGGGTACTAAATTAGTAGTTTGGGACCTATAAATTTAAGTACCACGTCATAGGGTGTTGAAATGACATGTAATTTCTCAGTTAGTACCAGATCACTAACATGCAAACCAAGTGACCAAAGCAAATACCCAGGTTTTTTCTCATAGTTCACCAACCCGGGTTAATAGAAAAGCGTTTGGGAAAAATACTGTGGATTCACATGTGGCACAAACTAAGATGCTTAGAACCTTGATATACCATAATCTAGCAGAGGCATATGGTATTGTCCTATCATTTGAGAACCTTGATAGACCCCATGCCCACATAATTTCTAACTTAGAGATTTTCAGGCATATTGTGAGTGCAGAATATACACTCCATTTTATAACAGGGTCACATGCACCTACATGATTCAAATTGGGTGAAACCTACAAGCATTTCAAGAAGGTTATAGCATTGGCAGACTATATGTTGTCGAATTTAAAGAAGTTGGTCCTGCATCAACACAAATTTTTTTATAAACAATGACAATAACCCAAATTTCTCTATGTTCATAACCTTCTCTAACATTTTATTGGCCTGCATAATAAAATTTCAAATCTTTAAGCAAGTCAAGTTGTGTTCTTCATACAATAAATTTTATTCTTGCCGGAGTACAACATTAGTACCGGAAGAGATTTAAATGAAATATCTAATATCTATGAAACACATTTCTCATGAGTAATTGCAATGGACATTTAAGTTTATCAATCCCAACTATAAGCAAAAACTCCCACAACCATGTAAGCAATGGTTAAGCAATGAAAAATATTACTCCAAATATAAAATTTTGAGATATTAACAAACTCCTACTTACTGATTGTGCCTTTGAAACATCTATACTTCTAGCAAGAGATTCATCCAAAGGACAAAAATATTCTTCAAAATGTTATTGGGTGCATTATCACTACATCCAATCCAATGGTCAAGGCCAAACAACCTGCAACAAAATAAAATTCAATATTCAATCCATAAGTTACTCAAAATCTTATCAATAACATGAGATAACACAGCTATGTCTTCGGTAGATGCCTTTTTGGATTCTTTTTTATTCAAGCAAGACACTGAAACAACCCTAACAACCCATGTTTTCATGACTAATGCAGTAGTAGTAAGGGGAACCCAAAAATCAAGCAAAATCAAACCCCAAATCACTCAAACCAGAAGAAAACTCAATGAATTTACTCCCTAATTAAGAGCAATCAAAAATAATTGCTTCAACAACGACTAAATCATGCAAAATCGTCCCTACTCACAAATAATTGCTGAAAATTAAACCAATATTTTTACCCAAATTGAACCCTAAAACAAAATCCGTTTAGAAAGAAAAAACAAGAGTACAGATTGCAAGTAAGAAAACGGTGAATAAGGGCAAACAATCTTACACGTTCGCTTGAAAAAGCCGTCTCCTTCGATGGCGGCGACGAGAATCGTCACTAAGGCTTCTCTGGTTGACAACGGCGAGCCAAATCACAATGTCGAAGAAGAAGAACTTCAACGAAGAGAGCATTAGGGAGAGAGCGTAGTTCTGAAAGCAGTGAGAGGAAGATGGGAGAGAGTGTTAGGGAGAGAGCGTTAGGGAGAGATCGTAAGGGAGAGAGCGTTAGGGACACATCGTAGTTTTGAGAGAGAGAGAGAGAGAGAGAGAGAGAGAGAGAGAAAGCAGCGAGAGTTCTTTCCTTAAAGAAATGATTGCTTCGCAGGGATGAGAAGGTGTTACGATTAAGCGTACGGATTGAAGAGGGAAAGCAAAGTTGCAGAGAAGAAAAAACGCAAATGAAAGAGAAGAGAAGAAGAACACGATGAGAAAGAGAGAGAGGTTTTTATTTTCTTTAAACACTTATTTAATTAAAAATAATAATTGAAAAGTAACTAGTATAATACGCATTAGTATTGTATCTGTATATTGGTTCAACTTTTGGTACACAAATTGGTCCATATATCATTTCTGTTGACAAAATGTATTAACAGTTTACGCATTTAGCCTCAACAGAGATATTTGTCAACCAGAGATTTTAAAATTGCTGAAATTAGAAGTTCAATTTCAGTTACCAACCAGCAAAGCGTATTTGCATAACGATATCTTATGTAGATTACTACACCTAGAACCTGTTTGGAGTTGCAACCGTAGAACTAAACACACACTTAACCATTCCTCGTACAAATTACACGTTTGGAGTTTCTCCTCCATGGAACTACACTACCACGCGCTATCACCACCACCCTTAATAATAAACCATTCAAAAGAAATACGGTTCACTATACATAATAAGCTGAGGGGATTTAAGAATAAAAACCTTTCATTATTAGGTAGAATAAACTAAGCTTGTTGCAAATCCAAGATGATAATAACAAGTATACAAACATCGAAGTACGGCCCAACTCCTAAAACATACTACTGGCCTAAGATAATTGCCATCACACAAGTGGTAACAATTATCTCTACTACATTCATCTACTATTATATCAATAAAAATTTGTTTGCTCAGATAGTTACGTTTTCTAATGTTGTCTGTTTTTGACACACAATTTTCTAATGTTGTGGATGTTTCTATTTCTAAACACACATACAATTGAAAAGAATTAATCATGATGAAACATATTTAAAACAAATGAAATCAGAAAAAACAATACCATTGAGGATATGTTTCAGTTTCCGTTTGAGGAGCCTCAAACTAGATTTCTCTGTTGGAACAAATTTTCTCATTTTCTTCCAAGCAATTGGAATTTGAGTTCATGAGAAATAAAGAAGATAGATTGCAACAAAACAAAAACAAAATTAAAAAGTCCATCGATGAGATAAGAGAAGGTGAGTGAGTGGTTAGTTGTTACCTACCTGAAAAGAAGTTTAACAAATTCTGATAATTGAAAGGAAAGAGCAACCGGACGTTTGATTATGTAACAGCTACGGTGGCTTGGGTTTCATGATTTGGTTAATAGGGTAGGGTTTCAATTTAGCGAGATTTTAGGTTATGTCATAATTACTCTAAAAAGGCTTAATTACAGTTTTGGTCCCCCTATTTTCATCAACTCATGATTTTAGTCCCTTAAGAATTTTTTTCACGGATTTAGTCCCCCTATTTTCACTAACTCATGATTTTAGTCCCTAAGAATTTTTTTTCACGCATTTATATTTTTCCAATTTGTAAAATCAAAGTCCTCCTCTAATTTGATCAAAATTAGTGCTGAGTTGTCGGTCACTTATCCTACAATGTCTTGCCTTGTTGGAATTTAAACATAAAAATTATTATTATTATTATTATTATTATTATTATTATTATTACAAAAAGTGTTTTTTAATTATTATATTTAAGAGTAAAGGCCCAAATTCGTCCCTGACAATTTTTTCGTGGGACGAATTCGTCCCTGACAATTTTTTTGAGACACATTGGTCCCTGACAATTCCAAAACGAGACACGTTAGTCCCTCCATCCATTTAACCGATACCAGCACAGTAAACGTGTCCTACGTGGCACGTTAAGTGCCACGTGTCACGTTAACTGCCACGTATATTTTGGGACAAATAAATCCCTGACTTTACAAGTTTGAAAATGGGACAAATCAGTCCCTGACTTTTTGAAAATGGGACAAATCACCCCTCCCCCCTCCGTTCCACCAACTGTTCCTCTTCCTCCCCCCTCCCCCCCTCCCCCGCTCCCCCCTCCGTTCCACTGTTCACCCCTCCCCCCACCGTGAACCCCTCCCCCCAGATCTGGAAATCATCTCTCTCTCCTCACTCACGTTAAATCTAGAACTCATCCCTCTCTCTCTCTCCTCCTCTCCATCTCCTTCTCACTCTCGCAGATCGCACTCCGCCTCTCAAAGATCTAACTCTCGCAGATCGCACAACCACCGCCTCTCGTAGATCTCGCTCTCCCCTCTCACCACCGTAAGCCATCACTTACCAAACCCTCACCGTAGGAACGAAAGGGATAGAAGAGAGGAGGAGAAGAAGAGAGGAGGGAGAGCGACGAGAGAGAGAGAGAGAGAGAGAGAGAGAGAGAGAGAGAGAGAGAGAGAGAGAGAGAGAGAGAGAGAGAGAGAGAGAGAGAGAGAGAGAGAACGGCGAGAGAGGGAACGGCGAGATGCGAAGAGAGAGGGAGGAGGATCGGTGAAGGGAGAACGAACCAGAGAGGGAGGGGAGAGGGGAGAGCGAACCAGAGAGGGGGGCTGTGAGAGAGGAGGATCGGTGAGGGGGGAGGGGTGGAACCTTCGTTGATTGGGGATTTGGAGGTTTGGAGGTAGAAGACGATGAATAGTAACAGAGGACTGATTCGTCTCTTTTTTAAATTGTCAGAGACCGATTCGTCCCTTTTTTAAATCTAACGTGACAACGTGGCAGTTAACGTGCCACGTAGGACACGTTTACTGTGCTGGTAACGGTTAAATGGATGGAGGGACTAACGTGTCTCGTTTTGGAATTGTCAGGGACCAATGTGTCTCAAAAAATTTGTCAGGGACGAATTCGTCCCACGAAAAAATTGCCAGGGACGAATTTGGGCCTTTACTCTATATCTAATAAATAAAAATTTCATCTTCTTCATTCGATACTTCTTCTCCCTTCGCAAACCCAAACCCAGCAAACTCAACATCGTTCCGTCAAAAGCAAACCATATAAACATGAGTATTGCCTCTAGGAATGTTTGATTATAGTTTCTAAAAATAGTTTTGTGTTTTTGTTCAAATGAAAAAGAAAGATGGAATTTTTATTTATTAAATATAATAATTAAAATACAATTTGTTTCAATAATAATAATAATTTTTATGAGGGAGGACTTTGATATTACAAATTGGGAAAATAGGGGGACTTTAATTTTACAAATTGGTAAAATAGGGGGACTAAATTCGTCAAAAAAATTCTTGGGAGACTAAAATCGTTAGTTGGTGAAAATATGGGGACTAAGTTCGTGAAAAAAAAATTTAGGATACTAAAATCGTGAACTGGTAAAAATAGGGTGACCAAAACTGTAATTAAACCTAAAAAAAAAAGGTTATGCCATAATTTGGTTAATGATTTGAAATTAGCGAGATTTTAGGTTATGAATAGAGAGTGCGTGCGCTCTTGGTAATTTTTTTTTGAACGGCAATTACAACAATTTCATGTCAGGTTTTTACCTTTTTTATATAAGCAATATTAGTGGGGGCAGAGGAATGTTAGTTTCCGAGGTTTGAACCCGGGACCTCCTTCTTGCACTCTTTTAGTGCACTCTTTCGATATCTCTTAGCTCGCCAACTGAGCTACCTACTTGGGATTATCCCTTAGTGTATGAACCCCATTGATTATCGAGAATCTAAATTGGTGTGTTATTTGGTGGTATTTGTTTGTATGACGGATCAAGTTTGTTTGGAGGCAATGTTTTTAAAATCGAAATGGAGATCGAAATGGTTTAATTGGTTTACTCAGTTCAACCCGGCGTGAGTAATCAATAAATAAAATATACTAAATATTAAATTTGGGGAAAAATAAATTTAAAAATTAAATAAAAGCATTTCGGGAGGGTTCAACCCAGGTCAATTGCTAGTTCAGAGCGGTTGACTGCAGTTCAACCTGAATCAATTGCTAGTTCAAAGTGGTTGAACCGTGGTCCAATTTGATTTTGGGCGGTTCAACTTGATTGCAGTCTAATTGGATTAAACTAACCGCTTGACTGATGAGGTCCTGAACCTAGGGGTGAGCAAGACCTGACCCGTCCCGTCTTCGTCCCACTTGACCCGCAAAACATCGGGTCTGTTCGGGTCTAATGATGGGTTAGGGTCTAAACAATTGGCCTAACCAAAATTTAAGGATGGGTTAGGGTTATGTATAATCCGTCCCAACTCGTCCCTTACTCACTCATCACCCAATTTTTTTAACTCTATTATATTAGTAATGAGACTTTTATAAATAAAATATTCAATTTGAAAACTATGTTAGTTTAAGTAGAAATATTGTTGTAAAATACTATTTTTTTTTTGACAATATGTAAAATACTATTATAAAAGTCATAATTTGAGTTTGAATATATAATAAAATACTAAAAAAATTCAGTTTATCATTAATAACTTTTGGTCACACTTGAGTGATCACCTTATAATTGTGTTTCAATTGTCCTTCGGGCCAACCCGATATCGTCCTAAATAGACCCGGTCTTACTTTGACCCTAGGAACATCGGGTTTGTTCGAGTCTAAAAACAGGTTAGGGTCTAAAAAATGATCCTATAAAAATTTAGGGTCGGGTAAAGGACAAGTATAACCCGTCTCATGCTCACCCCTACCTAAACCATCCAGTTTGGTTTGATTCTTACAACACTGGTGGCGGGACATGCATTTAGGTCTGATTTTAAATAATAGGCTAAATATATATTTTGGCCCTTTATCTTTGGGGTTGTGGTCACTTTGGCCCTTTATCTTTTTTTTTTCTCATTTTAGACCCTCATGTTTTTTGTGTGTGTCATTTTGGCCCCTGCCGTTATGTTTATGTTTTTTTAGGCAAATTTTTAAGGACGAAAATGAAATCAATTAAAAACATAAGGGCCCAAAATGAAATCAATTAAAAACATAAGGGACTAAAATGAAATCAATTAAAAACATAAGGGGCCAAAATGATAACGGTAGGGGCCAAAATGACACACACAAAAAACATGAGGGTCTAAAATGAGAAAAAAAAAAGATAAAGGGCCAAAGTGACCACAACCCCAAAGATAAAGGGCCAAAATATATATTTAGCCTAAATAATAATAAAAAGAGCCAAGGTTTCCCACACTATCGACTTTCTTTCTTCTCAGATCTTGTGATTCCCACAAGACCATAAACTTCAAAGAATCATTGGTAAAGGACAAGTATAACCCATCTCATGCTCACCCCTACCTAAACCATCAAGTTTGGTTTGGTTCTTACAACACTGGTTGCGGGACATGCATTTAGGTCTGATTTTAAATAATAATAAAAAGAACCAAGGTTTCCCACACTATCGACTTTCTTTCTTCTCAGATCTTGTGATTCCCACAAGACCATAAACTTCAAAGAATCATTGCCCATTCTGCTTGCTTTTCCACCTAGAATCCACTGAACAACATCTGATAGAAGATTAGCTTGCCTCCAGCATTCTACACTTATTAGACCGTCTAAAAACGAATGCGAGCAAGTTTCTATCTCATTTTGGAGAATGGACAGTTTGATTTTGATGGTAAATTGCACTTCTCTTATCCGAAAAATTAAACTATTGGTTAAGCACATTTGTACATGCTCTTCAAAAGAAGCTCTTAACTTTCGATGGTATATTTAATTTCCAATTAACTAACCGGTTACAGATCACTTATATCTGTTTTCCGAAAGAAGTATCAATTTTAAGAGAAAAAGAAAACAAATTTAATTAAAAAACACTATTCACGTATTTGAGTTGCAAAACCACTATTCAAGTAATCCAGAGCATAGTGTTCAATGGTTGGGGTTAATCATTCCTTAACCAATGGTCGGGAATTCGATCATTGTCTTGGGTACGGAGCAGTTTTAAAACTCTGAGCAAGCTCTCCTGCCCCTCGGGGAATCTCCAATGAGCGAGGAATTAGTCACTGATATCCATGCGGTGAATACCCGGGTTTACCAAAAAAAAGTCACTATTCACGTGTTCAGGATCATGGCTCAATTGTTTTATTCGACTCAACAAGTGAATAATAAATAAATCTACTTTCTATATAATCAAAACATATGCCAGCACATTTACATTTTTAGACATCACCAAATATTGACATTTGTCGCAATTTAGGGGCAAAATAGGCAATTCACCACATAAAGACAAAATGCTACAGTATCACTACAGTGCGCTAAAGTGACGTTTCTGACGCACTACAGTAGCAATACATTTTTTTTTAGTTCAATTTTTTTTTAAAATAAAATTTTATACTGTTTTTTTTAACTTTTTTTTAAAAAGACGGTTGTCAATATTTTTATAAAAACATGGCTAAATTATAGTTTTGGTCCCCCTATTTTAAAAAATTCAGACATTTGGTCCCTCTATTTTAAAACTCGGACATTTGGTCCCCCAATTTTAAAAAATCAAATACATTTAGTCCAAATAGGGGCCAAAAGTCTTTGATTTTTTAAAATTGGGGGACCAAATGTCTTTGATTTTTTAAAATTGAGGGACCAAATGTCTTTGATTATTAGCCATAAAAAACTGAAAATTCCTCTTGGGACTAAATGTCTTTGATTTTTTAAAATTGGGGGACCAAATGTCTGAGTTTTAAAATAGGGGGACCAAATGTCTGAATTTTTGAAAATAGGGGGACCAAAACTATAATTTAGCCTAAAAACAATTAATCACTATAAATCAATTTTTACTATTTTTATAATCTACTCAAACTACTAAAATTAATAAAATAATAAGTCACTATAAATCAATTTGTAACACCCCGATAATTTCTAACTGGTAGAAACCACCGAAATGCACTACTGGCATATATCAGAGTAACTTTCTTTTTAAATACTGAACACATATTAATACTCGATGCTAAAAACCCATCAAGTTCGCTTACATAACTTAACATAAAATACATAAAGCGTTCTTACACCACTCAGCTAGTGTTAAGTACCGAAATAGAAAGTCTGCAGAAGCGATTTACAACTTGAAATACATAAGTCGTACAATCGAATAGTCTTAAGATACAAAGGAAACTGAAATACAGGGATACATAAAATGACAAAACCAACAAAAGCGTCAGCAACTTCTCAAGCGTCTCCATGACCATGCCTCATCATCTTCAACTTAGCCTGCAATTCTGAAAAACAACAACATGGATTGGGTGAGACAACTTGTCTCAGTGAGTTCTATCGAGACCCCTTACTAACCCTCTCGGTTCAATTATGCTTGATTCTTTATTTTTGATTCATAATTCATAGTCTTAATATTTGACTATGTGGCTAACATAAACGTTGTCCTCATAACCCTCATAAGCAGTTACAAGAGGCAACACATGAACAATAAACAATGATTGTTAGCATGTCGCCGGTCACTTGGCAAAATAAGCTCCCGGTGAACCCAATCCACTAATCCGTACATCAGTGGGCAAACCTCATGGGGCCTAGGTTCATAGGGCTCATGACTTCCCCTCCCCTAGCACACTAAACTAAAATAGGGTCGTCACCCTAACATAATGTATATATTTTAATATACCTTGAACAATGAACAGTGAACAGTGATTTGTGAACATAACAATGAGCTTATACTTAACATGATCTTAATCTTAACCTAATCTTATACTTAGCATAATCTTGTCATTAGGTGATCTCACCCAGAATTACTAACGTCGTTAACTTAACTTATAACTATCCATTACCTAGTCCACATCATAATGTATCGCCCATACTCAACATTATGATAACTTAACTTAGTAATAATCGATCTCATAAATACCGCATCGAGCCGTCACATAAGCAAAGACATGAACATAACATAAAATTACTTCGATCGTACTTAATTTCACGATACTGATATGTTTCCATCCTTGGGAAACCTTGAGGAGTGGATTAGAAGGGACTTCGGACCAATCGGAATAACTTAGGACGTATTTCAAATTTGGGCATCAGAAGGGGGCGCACGATCCGTGCGACTTGGCGCACGATCCGGGCGCATTTTCACAAAATTAACCTTGAGTAACAGAACCCCACGCACGACCCGTGCCCAGGGGCGCACGGTCCGTGCGTGGCCATCAGCATTTCAGAAAATCAGTTTTCGTATTCTCTTGTCCATTCCGATCGTTCCCGTATCCATTCCGATTCACATCCGAACTTAATAATACATCAAAACAGTCATGGAAACCAATCAATCATCATATAGCAATCATTAATCATAACAACAATCAACGATTAAACTTAACCAATCACATAATTTAACGATTCGAACAATGTTTTCATTAAACGGTTCAATACCGGTTTTCATAAAATGCAAGGCTCAATATCAGAACATAACACACATGACCATAACATCCTAGTGAGTATAGAACTCACCTTTTCGAGAGAACACGAACAACCAAATTACGAATCACCCGAACAATCCCCGCTAAAACCGAACCGCTTCTAACACAGCACCCTCTCCAACCCAAACAGGAATTCAGCAGCTAATAAAGACTCTAGTTACTGAAGCTCTACCTTTATCCACATGCAACACCACCAGCTACTTCTAAGACACCAAGGACACCCAAAAACAACAATGAACTCCTATTTCTTCAAGAATGGAGGTGGGTTGCGAAAATGGTATTTCAAAGGAGAGAGTGTTTCAGTGGTTACTATGGGCATTAATGGAAAGGAGGAGGAAAATGGAGTGTGATTCTGGTTCCTGATCAAACATGCATGGAGGTATTGGAAAAATAAATTGGTGGGAAGAAGTGAAATGGGTGCTGTTTGTGAACTAGTGTGATGGCTGGGTCAGCTGGCCACTTAAATTGGTGGGAAGTTACTAATATACCCCTTTGGCTACTTATTCCTTCATAAGACTTCTATTAGCTCTATGGCCTAACTTAATGAAATCAACTAACTTAACAATTTAACATACAAGCATAACAAATCATTCAATCACATATTTCATTTCCTAACACAATATATCAATTAATCACAAACAATGGCAAGCCAATTATTTAAATCACCTCATATAAATCAAAGATTGCCAAGAATAATTAATTAGGAGCTCGGGCTATTCGATTAGATAATTACTTACGCCGTGACGGCTATTCTAATATCGACCGACGAAACTTCTAGAAATTAGGGGATGTTACACAATTAGCCACTATCCATTGTCAAAAAAAGAATTGTAAAAAAACTTTAACCCCTATCAAAAATTACAAAATAACTATTAAAACTAATCAATTTAACTACTTTGGTTAAAATCAATTAATGTAACCACTAAAAAAAATTACCAAATAACAATTTTATAATTACTAAAAATGAGTAAAATGTCAACGGGAATGCCAACGGGAGTGCCAACGAGAGCGCCAATGGGAGTGCCAACAGGAGAGGCCACGGGAGTGGCAACAATAGAGGGACAAAAAAGTGAGGGACAAAAAACTGATTGAAAACTGCAATCAGGAGTTGCAACTGACGCAACAAAAGGACAAAAACAGCAAATTTTAAAACTAACTTTTTTTCAGTTTTTTTCCCATTTAGAGAGGGAACGAGAGCGTCGGAGCTGCATATTTTACCTTTTACTCCATTATTAATATTATAAGAAGATACCGATTTTGTTTTAACTTTTTGCAACACAACTATTTTAGTAAATTCACCGCTAAAAGACAAAATTTGCAACACAACGAGAGCGGCAATGCGAGACTGACAATGAAATCGACAACGAGAGCGACAACAGGAACATGAGTGGGAACAAGAGAGGCATGTAGAGCGCCAACAAAGCGCCAACATGGATGCATATTTTAAAAAATCTTATTTTCTTTTTTCTTCAATTTTACTCCATCTAAAATTTATTATTTACTATAATCTCTCTATTAAAACTAGTAAAATCAATCAATTTAACCGCTAAGAATTATAAAAATACAACTTTAGCCACTACCAAACTTTACAAAAATAACTTACTTATAATTAAAAGAATATGATTTAATTAATATTAAATCATATAATTAAACGAGAGAGGTAACAAGAGCGCCAACAGAAGTGTCAACGGAAGGGTCAACGAGTATGCAAATGGGAGTGTCAACGGAGATGCATATTTTACCCCTAATGTCTAAATACATTATTATAAATCAATGTAATTTTGATTGTCAATCTTTTATTTTGTTCGACTTAATATAATTTTTATTTGTATCTTATATGACATAATACCTATCTCTTTCCACTTTGAATTTCAAATCAAACATTTTGGACATTGTTCACAACTTATGATTATCTTCCAAATTACTATTATGACTTCTTAACAATACACCGACCATACAGTATCACCCGTACGGATGCACGGGTAAAATACTAGTAAAATACTAAGTTTAGGGGGAAAGTAAATAAAAAACCAAAAAACTATTTCAATCGGTCCAACCTGGTTCAAATCAAATTTGCGCTGTTCAACCCGACTACAGTCCAATTGATTTGAGGTTGAACCAACCACTGGCACTAGGTGTACCAGTTCTCAATTCAACGGGTCATTCTCACACTGCTGATTCGGATAATAAATTTGGGATTTTCTCTCTTAAACAGAAGCATCACACGGATATCTAATTTAAACCACTACCAAGTAACAACGTTGCCAGAGTTAAGATTTAGGACTTTGATTAGCTACTAGGTAAGGAAAAGTTGGGTTGAGTGAAATGTCTAGAGCATCCGAGTCCTGGTTTATGCAAGCTATAAAGTAACATTAGAATCAAACATTTCATTTAACTCCAAGTCTTTATAAGACACTTAATATTAACACTATTGATAATTAAACAGTTCCACTTAAACAAAAAAAGAGAAATATATTAGTTTTTAACAGTTCTGCAAGGGGAAAACGTGCGAAGTATCTCCTTCCATCTCTCCCTAGCCCCCCAGACAATCACAGACACATTTGATATAAAAGAAACCAAAGATCTTTGTAAATAGATTATAGAAGATGCAGTTATATCACTTATCAACATGCCTTCCCCTCATTTTTACTTTTTAAGATGAGGAAAACAAGTATAGACATCAGCTTTAGGATGTTTGGCTTCAGCATGCTCCCTGCACTTCACTTCGGATGTGGTACATATAAATGTCTGCATACACACCTTGCACTGCAATCATCAATCACAACATTATAATCGGTAAAGGTTCAATTGTGCTGCACCCACTACAGTAATGCAGTTAGAAAGAAAGAACACTCCAGCTGTGCAGGGAGATCCAGAACAGAACCAATGTGATGATTTTTAGCATCTTCAATAATGGAGTCTTCAAAAAATATGCACAGATTTTAAAATTGTTTGGATGGAATATCATTCATGAACAAAATGAAGGAAAATTGGTTCTGTTCGATATGACTAGAAAATACATTTTCAAGACGACAAAATGATGGAAAATTCTTGGGTTGACAAAATACAGTTTACGCATTGCTCAACAGAGACAACAACTAAACCTCAACAGAGATATTTGCCAAACCAAATCCCAGAAACATAAGGAATTTCAAGCATGTGCATATGCAAGGCACACATGGCATACCTCCATGAAAGAGCTCATATGGCATACATCCATGAAATCAAAGTGATATATAATAATCTTCATAAATATTTAACCATTAACAACCTGTTAGACTGATCAAAATTCTCAGGTTAGAATTTACACAATTGTTCAAAGCTTCTATTTTCATCAAGCTCTATAATAGAGCTCCAATTTTACCACTGTTGTTGTGAACAGGGGATAATAAATTCAGAAGATACAACACAACTGATAAGAAATAATATAAACAAGAGCCAAAGGAAACAGATCCAACCACAAAAAAGAGAACCCTTTTTTAGCTGTAAACAAATTGCTGAAATTAGAAGTTCAATCTCAGTTACCAACAACCATCAAGTAAAAATTAAAAATAATTGAAAATTTTACACCACACCACATATACTGCAAACTATAGTACAAAGCATTAATAATCAACAGAAATAATTCTGAGATATACTAAAAATAAAGATCGAATTTTTACCTGGATCGACATTGCTTTCTTGTTAGTTTCAAGCTGGCTTCCTGCAAATACCAAACAATTATTCAAATCAATAACAACACCACCAGATCTAACACGAGCAGTCTTGCTTGCACAAAATTGATTAGGATTTGTTTCAGTAAACTTAAAGGATTTCGAAAGCATCAAACCCTAGTTTCTAATTTTCATTCTATAATAACTGTCGGCAAGTAAAACAGAAAGACAAACACAGAAAGATAGAGATTGGATTACCCTTATTAGCAGCCTTCTGCTTCTCGAGGTTTCTCTCGCGAGCCGTTTTTGACTTTTGGGCGTTGCCTCCTCCCATGGCTGATGCGCAAATACGAGAGACCCTCAAAACCCTAACTTTTATCAAAGAGGAGTTGAGAGCAAAGTGCGAACGCAATGTGTGATGATAGAGATATATAGGGGACTTTGGTTCATTAATTGTGATTTTCAGTGCGCTTTAAACACTATTAGACCTATTTGAATTTAATGTTCTTCTTTCTTCCTACCTAACACATGTGACGTGGCATCTATGTCAGCACATTGGATAAGTGGCCACGTAATTGTTACGCGGCAATGTTGCTTTTTAGTGGAAACTACTAGATACTCGTGCGAATGCACGGGTGCCGTCGTTTTCTTTTTATGAATGACTTAAATAGTATTTAAATAGTCTGGACATTACTTCGTGAAAATAAACACAAATTTAAATTAGATAAAAAAGGATTTTTAAATAAAAAATAGATAAATATTAAAATCTAAAAATGTAAAATTATCAATTAAAAACAATCTGAGCATTTATCCCATGTTTTTTTTTATATATCAGTGTTATTATCCCGTGTTTTTTTTATATCAGTGCAGCTATCCCGGTTTTTTTATATATCATTGCAGTTATCCCCGTATTTTTTTATATATCAATGCAGTTATCCCGTGTTTTTTTATGTATCGGTGCAGTTACCTCATAGTTTCAATTAATTATTTGAGTTCATTAGTAGATTATAGTATATAGTAAAAGATAGATAGTAGATTATCAATAAGAAATATTTATCCCGTGTTTTATTATATATCAGTGACAATTATTTCTCCTTTTTTAGGTATTAGTGACAAATATTTATCACCTATGTTTTAAATATTAATTAATTTAAATAGTCATTAAGCTTTCTTGTTTTCTTGTTTATAGTAGTCTTCAAAAATTATAATTATCAATGGCAAATATTAATCCAGTGTTTTTTTTATATATCACTGCAGTTATCCCGTGTTTTTTTATATATCAGTGCAGTTATCTCGTAGTTTCAATTGATTATTTTAATTGATTAGTAGATTTTAGTAGATAGTAAAAGTTAGGCTAAAGTGCTCCCGGGGTCCCTTATCTTTATTTAAAGTAACGAATTAGTCCTTTATGTTTTTTTGTCCCAAATAAGTCCTTTATCTTTCAAATTTTTGAGACATAAATCATTTTCCGTCAACCTCCATCCAACTTTGTTAACACTGCTTATGTGGCGTGCTGACTCATTATTTGATTAGGTGGCATGTCATTTTTATTTTTGCTTAGGTGGCATATAATTTAATTTAATAAAAATAAAAGCTAAACAAAAATAAAAATGACATGCCACCTAATCAAATAATGAGTCAGCACGCCACATAAGCACATTTAACAAAGTTGGATGGAGGTTGACGGAAAATGATTTATTATGTGCCAAAAATTTGAAAGATAAAGGACTTATTTGGGACAAAAAAAACATAAAGGACTAATTCGTTACTTTAAATAAAGATAAGGGACCCCGAGAGCACTTTAGCCTAAAAGTTATATAGTAGATTATCAATAAGAAATATTTGTTTTAAATATTAATTAGTAGTTTAAATAATCATTAAGTCTTCTTGTTTTCAAGATAATAGGTTTGTAGTAGTAGTCTTCAAAAATTTTAATTATCAATGACAAATATTAATCTCGTGTTTTTTTATATATCACTGCAGTTATCCCGTGATTTTTTATATATCAGTGCAATGATCTCGTAGTTTTAATTGATTATTTTAATTGATTAGTTGATTATAGTATATAGTAAAAGAGAGATAGTAGATTATCAATAAGATATATTTGTTTTAAATATTAATCAGTAGTTTAAATAGTCATTAAATCTTCTTGTTTTTTAGATAGTTGATTTACAGTAGTCTTCAAAAAAATTAATTATCAATGACAAATATTAATCGTGTGTTTTTTTATATATCAATGCAGTTATCCCGTGTTTTTTTATATACCATTGCAGTTATCTCGTAGTTTCAATTGATTATTTTGGTTGATTAGTACATTATAGTAGATAGTAAAAGTTAGATAGTAGATTATCAATAAGATATATTTGTTTTAAATAATAATCAGTAGTTTAAATAGTCATTAAATCTTCTTCTTTTTTAGATAGTTGGTTTATAGTAGTCTTCAAAAATTTTAATTACAGTTATCCCGTGTTTTTTATATATCATTGCAGTTATCTCGTAGTTTCAATTGATTATTTTAGTTGATTAGTAGATAGTAAAAAATAGACGGTAGATTATCAATAAGAGTGTCAACAGATTTCGGAGAGAAAAACTAAGATTTTAAGGTGATAATTTTTTCCAAAAAGGTGATGATTTTTTTTTTGTTTTTTAGTGTGACTCATTTACATTTTTATAGGTAATTTTAGTAGAGTAGTGTTTGTATAAGTTTGTAAAACCAACCAGGGTTGGTCCAAGTGGTAACTGGACTTGGATCCCACCCCAAGGTCTCGGGTTCGAATCTTGGGTGTGGCAAAAACTCTGTTGGGAGGGGAGAACCACACGGGCCGGCAAAGCCAGAAACTCGTGGCCAGCCAGGTTCCCCTGCGTAGATTAGTCATCGGCAAAGTCGATTGAAACTACGCACCAATGACATGGTAACCAAAAAAAAGTTTAGAAATTTAGTTGAAAAAACTAAAGTGAAGTGATAAGAGAAAGAGAAGAATTGTTTATGGGAAAAGTAAAAAGAAAAAAAGGAAGAAAGAGAGTGTAAGAGAAAAGTGAAAAGGAGGAAATAGAGTGTAAGAAAAATTAGAAAAAAAAGGAAGAAAGAAAGTGTAAGAAGAAAAATAAAGAAAGAGTGAGTAATTACATTTTTACCCTTAAATTAGATATGTGTCTTGTTGGTAATTTCATAGGAGGTTTGTTTGTATAAATAGATATTAGATAGATTAGATTAGATTAGATTAGATTAGATATTAGATTTAAAGTTGAAGATCACTACACTCTCATTTTCTCAGGTGTTATTATTATGCAATATATCCATTGAATTTACCATTATTGATCGATTATTGATCTCTGTTGGGAAATCTGACTAGTCATGTATACCGGATTTTGTCAGGTTTGTGTATTTATCCTCTCCAATAAAATTTTGGTCACTCAAGATTAAAATTCGAAACTTTGAAGTGAAATTCAAACACAATTACCACTCGCACTAAGTGTTGTTGGTACTACACTCGTTTTTTTTGTCAAGATACTACACTCGTTTGAAGAAAGATAAAATATAAAAAATTTAAGCACTAGTAAAAAAAGGCCCAAACCAATACTCGTTCAAGGTCAACCAAATCCAAATGGCCCATGCTTTTCCCAACCCCCCTCCTACTCACCACACTCCACACACCCCCGAACCTAATATATTCCAAAATTACCCTCACGTGGAACACGCGTGGAAACCCCCTCACGCTGTATTTTAGAATGGTACGACAGTGAACCTCCAGACTAGTTCGGTTGCCGGTCTCTGAACTAGTTCGGCTGACATGTTCCAAACAGCCCATGCTCCTCCCATCAGCAACTACAGTAACTCTCTCTCACTTTCTCTTTCCTTTCTCAAACTCCAATTTCAATTGATCACCATTTCCTTTTCTTTTTTGCATTCCACTAATCCAATAGTTTCAATTGGATAATGATATATCACTCGAAATTATTTTTTCCGAAACATTCCCGAAAGTTTATTAAGGACATATTCTAATGGTAATAATATAATCAGATTAAGCGTTGATTCATTACCGATACAAAATGCTATTAATGGGTAAATTATGCAAGGACTAAAAGTCTCCAAACACACCATCAGGCCGTCCAAACAATTTGAAGGCCCTGTTCAAATTTTAAAATTGGGCCCCTAAGACCAAAACCTTAAACTACTTTATTTAAATTTTAAATAATATTTCAATACAACTTTAAGCTTGGTATACTAATTTTCAAAAGATGAATGGATAGGGGCGTAGTTTGACATGGTTCTTCAGAGGATCAAATTAACATTTATATATTTTCCGTGCGGAGTAACGAGGTTTTGTTCCTTGATTCGATGGTAAGTAGTTTGTCAAGTAGTCTGGTGTCTCAAGTTCGACACTTACTTTAAAGAATCGAACTGGTTACCGACTCGGTGAAGGGTCGGACCGAGGGCTCTCTAATTGAACTGCATGACCTTTGATTCGGTCTCAATTAAAAATTTCCAAATTTTTAGGACATATAAATTTCATACATGAAAAACTGAATTTACTAAAATTAAACTCATAAAAAACTAATGCATTGAGTTTTTCTTATTTATTTTTATAAATGAAAATATAATGGCCATGGATTGGAGAGTACCAAAGTTTGGAGAATGCTTTCCTAAAAAAATAAATTATCCAAGGGTTTGATTTTATATTGCAAAAAGATAATATATAAACGTCTTTGAAATTATTTAACAATTGCATCAGTGGGTGTAATGGTACCATTGGTTACATGGTGGGTACAATTTGCTGGGTTGAAATCCTGATGTCTACATTTAGCAGATAATTCAAGTTTTAAAAGACAGATTTAAAATATCAAAATGTCTGTGGTGAGGTTCGAACCAGCGTGCGAGGACTGAGAAATTTGAGGTAATAACGCTGAACCAGAGGCAATGATATTATCTACCTTTCGAATGTTGAATATATACATAGATACGCAAATAAATTTTTTGGGGGCCCTTAAGAAATGACACTGGGCTTGGGCCCTGTGCGGTATAGCACAGGCCGCACAGGCCCAAGGCCGGCCCTGCACACCAATATCCTTTCAAAATCTGAGATCCATCATCCACTATGTTGTGTGCACCTATTTACTGAATTCCACTTGAGATTACCAATATTCCACATTTTAGGCACAAAAGGCATCTCTTCATATATTGGTCGGAAGTATTTACAACCAGGTGCCTTTTTGTTTTTGAGGGGCAAGGAGAAGTAGAGTTATCAATAGCAGACACAACAGCTACAATAATAGATGAGTTATAAGTGAAGGCTTTTTGCTATTTCCTTAATAAGCTTTCGAGAAAAATTCGGGAAAAGAAAATCAGGTGAAATAGCTTTACTCGTTTCAATTTTGATGTCAATCTCTGTTATTCCAATTTAATTCATTAATCCCAAAATTATTCTCCTTCAATTTGAACCAAAATTATTTTTCTTCAAATGTCAAAGTCATCCTTTTGGAAACCAAATCCTCCTCCATCAAACAGCTTGGTGAATATGATTGAAATTAGCTTGGTCGTTTATAGAACCACTGGTTTGTTGGTTGGTTGTTACTAAAATTAGAATCTGAATAACGTTGAATGACATGTGAATTCATATGAAAATGCAAATTTTAGTGCGTTCGGCACTATGTTGTCGTATCAGTTCGAGAGCAGAGTCCCGTACCTATTAAAAATGTGAAAAGGGGGGGGGGGGGGTGGTTCGGTTGCCTGTCCTCGAACCCATTAAAATTTGGGAAAAAAAGACGGGCATGCTTGAAACATATCGCTTCATTAATGGTATTCTAGTACTTTCGTTGTGTTTAGGGGTGTGTGGTGGGTAGGAGAGGAGTTGGGAAAAGCATGGACCATCTAGATCCACAACATGATCCGGTCCAAAACAAAGTGATAAACTAAAATGGGCTTAGCCCAACCAAAGTCGGATCCACAACGGGCACGAGGCCACTAAATTAATTAGCAGCTATTAGTCCATGACCTTTTTTTACACCGTCACAAACACCCCATAAATTTTAAAAAATCAGAAACTACCCCTACCCCTACCACTCCCACACTCCCCCTCCCCCTCCCTCTTCACCTTTACACTCCCTCCCTCTTACCACCACTGCCTTCTCCCTCTCACCACCACCACCAACACTTTCTCCCTCTCACCATCACAACCACCACCTCCTTCTCCCTTCTCTTCTTCTATTTCTCTGTTTTCTATAATTGTTTCGCAACTAAGTACAGATTCGATGCCAAGGTATCATGTCTACATTGTTTCAGAATTAACAAGTAGAGTATCTTGATACCGAATCGGTTTGATACCTTAGTATCGTACTTATAATGTCAAAAAATTTCAAGACATGTTCGGTACTATAGTACGTTGAAATGCATGGAAAAAGGAACACAATTGGAAATGTTTTATATTTTAAGGGTATTTTTAGCTTTTTGCATATTGAAGGGAGGGAGGGGGTTGTGAGCAAGAGGGAGTGGTTAAAAAAAAGGCCTTAGCGCATGCATACAACCAAAATTTACACTCTTGTTATACAGTTTAAGCATCTGATCAAGTTTTTCCCTCACCTCAGTTCATTATCATCTAACCATAAATTACACCCTGCAGCAAATAATGACCAATATAAGAGACAGAATCTCAATTGCAGGTGCCAATTATCTAACCATCCTGTTCTTGATCCCTTATCCATTTCGTAGCCACCCACTTCTCCCCTTTTATCACGGGACAGCTCCCATGGAGTGATGTCTGCCAAAGAATACATACGAAAAGTCAGATCATACATCCAGAATTCAGTTTGCACTATAACACAAGTCTATCAACTAGGGACTAAGATAGATTTTCACCGTTGAGAGGCCGATGAGATAATTCTTGTTTTGGAAATCTATTTTTTTACCCTTGAAAGTTGTTATCGTTTTTTACTAATGCACAATACTATAAATTATGCTTTGATTTGTAAGATTTTGCACTTTCCTTCTCAACTCACAATTTCATTTGTCTGTTCTCAACTCGATTTTATTTATTTTTGCCAAATGGATCACAATCAATCTAATTTCTCTTTACTTAATTTTTTTTGTAAAATTATCAACTCTAACTAGTAGTCTGAAAATTATCAGATTATCCAATGTTGCTATTATCAGTTTCTCACAAATTAACCCAATAATGGGTACTAGGGGTGTGGCATCCTGTAATGATAAACATGAGACACTGGTGAAGTTCGTGCCTAAGTCTCCAGCTCTACCCAAACTGCTCTAGAAAACATTAGATCTCGCTGAAGGAGAATATTTTGGTTACCAAAAATCTCAAGTCAGATTGACATTGGAAAAGGATACACTTCTTAATCAAGCATGACTCAACCTTCAAATGATGCAATTGTGGAATTGAAGGCAGATGATTTTGGTTATGAATCGGAGGCAATTCTGACAACTATTGTGGTCGGTTATGAGAGAAGGAAAAGGACCAACTAAAATATCAATTACATTGGTATAGTGTTGTTCAAAAGTTGGCTGATGTTACAAACAAGTTGTTAATAAAAAGAAAAGCGGAAGCTAAGAGAATGCGGTCAAAGATGTGGCTGAGACATACTATTTTTTTCTCAAGATGAAAGTGAATAGTTCAAAATTTGATTGTTGAAATAATTCAAAAAAACACAATTTCTGCTTTGGGCGTCTTCATAATCTTTTCACCCTAGAAAGATAAATAGTTGGAAAGATAGCAATGTAAAAGAGCTTGACATGTGTCAACACCTCTCTCATCATTCCCGCTAACCCCTGTTTACCCTCACCCTCGGCCAGTGTTAATGGAGGGCTTGTCCTGATCTAGTCCAAATCTGTCGTCGGACCAACGTGTGCAGAAGCAAGGGACTCAACCAATTTCAATGTAGTTGGGACAACAAGAGAATGGACTGGCCATGGGCTTGTGACCCATCACCGAACAGCTCATACCAACACATGCACAGACTGACCTATCTAATTTAATCGAAGTCACAAATAGAGGTGAAGATAAACAAGGCCACAAGGGGATACACAGAGGGAGCCAGTGTGCGTTGATTTTCCAGTTTTGAGGTTTCTGAGTTGATGCAAGAGCACTTGTTAATTGTATTGCTTCTATTTTCCCGTTTCTATTTCTTCATATTTCCAGTATTGTTGATTTTCTAGCTGAGAATGGAGTTGGAAAATTGTCCTTTATTCTTAAGCAATCCTTATATAAGGATGGTTTTTACATGTGACTTACCACATGTATTTGCTCCAACAGTGAAACTCAATAGGAACTGTTCTTAAATTGAAAAACCCACTAAGGCACTCCCATTGGAGATGCTTTAATTAACAAAATCAAAGTACTTTTCTTTAAGGTATGGAATAACAATTATTGATTAAGGGTTCTGTATGATGTAAAGGCAAACCCAGAGGATCAGTTCACATGTTAACTCACAAAAATTGACTGACAAAACAAAATATTTTACGCACCAAAGTTTATAATCATTCTGAAATATTAATTTCTAACCTTTTTCTTCATCTCGAAATTGAAAAACGGGGATGGGACGGGTAATGGGGATATAGGTCCCGTCCCCGAACCCGTCCCCGAACCCGCCCCGAATATAGGAAGTTACATTAATACCCCTCCAAAATTAGAAACCCTAAAAACACAAGCACCTCCCTCTCTTCTCTTTGGTCACACAGCCGCGCCTCCCTCCCTCTCTCACTCTCTCACAGCGCCTCCCTCCCTCTCTCACTCTCTCACAGCGCCTCCCTCCCTCTCTTCTCCTCAGTCACGTACAGCACTACAGTGCCTCCCTTCCTCTCTCAGACACAGCGCCTCCCTCCCTCTGCGCCTCCGTCCGTCCCTCAGTCAACCTTCTCTTCTTCTCTGCGATCTTCTTCTTCTTAGCAGCTGCGATCTTCTTCTCCGTCCGTCCCTCCCTCTGCGCCTCCGTAACTGTAAGTTAGTCTCACCCTTCTCCATCGTTGACCCTGCGTGAATGTTCTATCTGATGAATGTTCTGATTGTTTGTAATTAGATTGGTTCTGGTTTGGTTCTGATTGTTCTATGTGTAAAGGTAAGATAGTTTTGATGGCTCTTTCATTTGGTCATAGTATGAAACAGCAAAACATTAAACTGATTGCAAACAGCAGAATGGAACTAATGATTTATTCCTAATTATTGTTGAAACACCTCTTAATCTGATTGTAATCTGATTGTACTAATTATTGTACCTCTTAATCTGATTGTATCCAGAATGGAACTAATCAGTATCAGTCTTCGCAGCAAATATTTTGCTTTCCATTGTATCCAGTATCAGTCTTCCAGCAGCCAATATTTTGCTTTCAATTGTAATCTGATTGTACTAATTATTGTTGCATCATAATCCAGCAGCCTATTCAACAGAATGTTCTGTTTTCGTTTTATTAGTCAACTATGTAAACCAATAAATGGCAGAATTCGGGTTTGGGGTGGGTTTGGGTGTGGGTTTGGGGGCGGGGCGGGTTCGGGTTTGGGTTTGAGACAGGTAAAAACTACTTTTAAATTTTAAAAAATGAATTCCACTGCGGGGACGGGGTTGGGACGGGGATCCCCGAACCCGTTGGGTACGGGGATGGGGATCAATTCTTCATCCCCGTTGGGTTTGGGACGGGGAACGGGGATGAATATGGAAATCGGGGATGGGGATGGGGAATGTTAAACCCGTCCCCTCCCCGCCCCATTGCCATGTCTACATACCACATTCTAATCATCAACCATAAATTAACTACAAGGAATCACGTTAAGGAATACAATAAGAATTAGGTCCAAATATGATTTTGTTGAAAGATCATCCTCAATATATATATTGTATATTGTATATAATTCTTGTGGGTCCCACTAAGTTAATGAGTCTCATTTCCAAAGTGGTGGAGCAACATGAATTCCAACCAATCTTAGAATGGATGTTTGAAGAAGAGTGTTACTAGCAATTTTCTATTGTATATGCGGTAAAAGTAAGTTGTACAAAAGCTTTTTGTCACGGTGTTCAGATAAGGGTGGACACGACTGAGAAAATTGTATATTGTGTTTCAAGTAAAACGACTGAAAAAATGTCAGCCACACGTTTCAATTTTTGTGGTTTGTGGAGGACATTTTCTGGTGGAGTAACAGCAAAACTCGTTGAATATAACTACATAAGTATATATTATAGAATTTGGACTTTATTTTTGCTTGGTAAACCACTCGGAGACAAGTGATGAGTTTACAATTCATTTTCAGCATGAGGGAAAAGACTAATATTCAACTTTTGGGGTTGTTAATTTATCCTTACCTTGCCCATAAGGATTCTCCTCTATAGTGCAATCACTTTTAGAGCATACAAACTTAATGGTTGAGATTTTAACTTCTTTCAAATGCATATCAATATAAATCGGTACTTTATAAGAAAAGTCAAAAAAAAAGATGATAGCAATAATGAGAGCAATACTAACCGGATCAATTGTGCCGTTTGGAAGCAATGAATAAAATAGAAGCCCATCCCCCTGGCGTGGCTTAACTCTTAAACCAATGCAGTCGTCGTAATCGTAACTACCATCCATGTGTGAGAAATTCTGCAGAATAATAATGCACTAATTATGAAGCTCAACTGCTCAAGGCCTAGGTATGATAACACAAATTTATAAGGGTGCGATACCACTCAGATATGAAGATACGGAAAATTCTTAAAAGCTAAAGATATGACAAGGCCTAGGTATGATAACACAAATTTATATAAAGTTTTATATACGTATCTTACATAAATGCATAATAATAAATAACTATATATATAAATGATGATCACAATTTACGAAAAGCATACTTGTAATTATAACAAAAAGCAGAGACACTTGTGATGCTCCAAGATATTCGTCTTAAAATATATTCTTTTACTTGTAAACATACTACATATGTGTTTTTTTCCCGTTCCAATGTCCAAATGTAACAACAAATCGTCTGTCCAATTTAAAATAAATTTTGGCTCTATTCAATCGCTTACTATTTATTCTCTAATATACTAACCGAATCATTTTCATCTCTTTTCTCATCATCCATAAAAACATAGTTTTGAAGTCTAATTCATCAAGAATCAACAGACAACTTTGTCAATTCTAGAGGTCAGCCACCACTCACCACCGTTATTAAATTGATCATGTACATCTCCATTATGAGGAAGAACAAGGTTAAAGACAAATTTTTGAATTATATCCCAGAACATCAGAGAGGTATCCCAAGCATATCAGTGAAAATTTTCGCATATCAGTGAATATTCTCTTCCAAAATAAAATTGGAGGATATTCCTTGGATACGTATGTAGGAGTATTACATGCCCATTGGTATTGGAAATGGATACATACTTTAGCAAGTTGGAGCATCTAAGCTTTATAGCGTGCTAAGTGCTAACTACACAGAAAATCAACGAGTGTGCAAAACAAGATACAGCAACAAACTTTATTTTACCTCAAATGGAAACATAGTCTCACCACCTTCCTGAACATCAGTTAAATACAGCAAAAATGAAGCCATCTGCATTCTCAATCAAAACCGAAGTCAAGAAATGAACTTATTAAAATGTGTTTCAAGTAACTGATTTTGTGTTTAACTGTCTAAAGATGCAAAGATAAACTGAAAGTGCCTTTGATTGAAAAAGGTGTTTTCGCACATAATTAAGCAAAACCAATGGGGCTGTAAAACTAGTTACCTAAAACAAAAAGTAACTTTATTTTGGTCATCAAAAAATATATTCCACATAACAGTAGTACTTTACTTATAGGCGACATGAAATTGGTCATTGATGTTTCCCTGAATCAAAATGGTCACTCAATGACAAGTAATGCCATCAATTTAATTCTTTTAAGGACCAATTTGATGGCACTTTAAAGACCAATTGTTTTATGTGTTAAATGGTAACTGGAAGTTTAGATATACTTTATACACAAAAGACTGGTTTCATCTAATCATTCCATACAATGAATTTGATTTTTAACAACCAAACAATGAAACGATATATCATTTCATTCCATTTCACTATATCCTTTTCCACCAATCCAAACATATTAGTGAACCAAAGCAATTTATTTTAAAACAAACAAACGACACAGATTCAAGAGCTAAATATGTAAATGACATGAGCACTAGCAACTCAATATGGATTAGGGCATTAATGGAGACAGTATTATGCCACATATGAAGGGCACACATCAAAAACTATTTATTTTTTAATCTTTTGAAATTTCATACGTTCCTCCACCTGCCTACACGCATAGTAATGTCATTGTCAATCATTAGCCATGCAGATCAATCATTTCTTACACGCATAGTAATGTCAATGTTTCAAATAGGTCAATTTAATTGGCCCCAGATCCACATGATAACAGTGTTTTGCTCTTCTTGTATAGATATCTACAGTATAATGATACAGATTTAGGTCATCTGCAACAGAATCCTACGATTGTTTGAGTATACTTAACACAACTCTGCTTCATTAAACAATCACATATATTCTATTTCATCCAAGCCTCATCATGTATCCTCTATATAAATATCAATCTTGTAAAATGAGAAGCCCTAAGTGTTGGACTCCATCTTCATTACAACTAACCATAAATTTCATCACTAAAATGACATGCAAATAAGAATGTGAGTTTTAGTTCAGGCGTACCCTTTGGCTGTTTTGTGGGCCATATTCAGCAGGATTGAACGCATCATAATGAGAATTATATTTTTGACCAACCTCATAGCGTAGGATATTAAATGCCTGAAACATGGTGATTCCTCAGACAATTTAAAATCATCCTGAAAATGAGAGGTTTACAAATTCAACAAAATCATAAAGCACCTTAGTTGCAGATAACATAAAGCTCGGTGAATCTAATATATTCAATAGTTTAAGCGTATAAAAATTGGTCTTAGATGTAATTAGATTTGCTTTCTCTTTTTTTCTATGTAAAAATACATTATTACAGTTAATTAAGATGAAGACAACAGCTCCAAACAATACTTTAGCCTAGATAAAAGTTCAGATCACATTTAAGGGGCAACTTGGTGCTATAAAACTCCTGAAGACAGGATCCAGAGGTCAGATCCACCGTAGATGATTGAATGCTGACAACAGAAACACTAGGATTACTGTTGAGATAGCAGAAATGGGAGTCTAAGCTCTTGCAATGGTTACACAACCAGAGCTTCCAGAAAGGGTCTGAGGCAATTCCAATTGATTTTTCGACAGTAGTCGGAGAAAAGTGCAAGTTCAGAAAACATAGCAAAGGAAGGCAGTCGAAATGGAAGAGATGACGCCGGAAAAGAAGTGTTTTTCGGGTGCAACAACAAGAAACACAGTGGAAGAGGTGGCTAATTGGAATTCCGGATTTTCGGGAATTTGATAGCAGAATAGTGATGTGGCAGCTCACGGAAGATCATACGGCTCTGATACCATGTTTAAGTATGGGTTTCAGATAGAGAATGAAGAGAGAAAATAAAAACTAAAAAATATAATTGATGACGATGAGATGATACAAAATGTTAATCACTAATCCCTATTTATAGGGATACAAGACACAAGACTCCTAAATCCTAATCTTAATTGAATAGGGAAACTAATCATAATAATAACGGTTAAATATGTTTTTGGTCCCAAAATAAGTTGAGAACTTTGTTTTTAGTCCATATAAAAAATTTCACTCACTTTTAATCTCCACATTTTTCTACATCATAATTCAAAATACCCCAAGATAAGACAAGATATTCTAGCAAGTTTAATAAGGATGTTACCTCTCCATGACTCCTAGGAATCATTGTTGCTCTTGCAATTTTCTCCTCAATGGCATCTAAACTCCCTGTTTTATCCTCAAAAGCACTAACAAACACACCGGAGCTGTTTAAATAAAAAGAAAATACAGAATTAATGTGAAAATTAAGGAAATGTCACATAATGTCCATCTAGGATTTTAGTGGAAGGTCATCATAACCAAAATCACCTATTTTCCCATTGGCCAAGTCATTTGTCTAAGGTTACTAATAAGTATCTAAGCACTTAGGAAACCCTCCCTTAAAAGCTAGCTATCAAGGGAGAAGAACCTGATAGGAACCAACTAGTATATTGAACAAAAAGGATGACTACAATGTATCCCTAGAGTATTCGAGAGACTCTAGAACTCTCCATAGTGCCATAAGGCCCAATTCTTTACAAATGATTACATGATCTCCTCCCTAAACCCTCTTCTCTATTTATAGGCTATATGCCTTAATGGTATTCACTAACTAACCATCAACCAATTAACTAACTAACTCAACCTAATTAACAAATTGTACTAACTAGCTAATTAAGTCCTAATCCCATAACAACCATACGGCTTAGTCCTATCAATACTCCCCCCCGGATATTCGCCTTGTCCTCAAGGTGACTAAGAAAGAGAGAAAAAATATACAATAAGAGCAACAATTCTAAAACAAGATTCTGGCTGATATGCTGCTTTAATTGCTCCTCCTCGTGTGGTATCAGAGCCAGGTTGACGAATATGATGACATTACTCCAATAAGCCTATGTGAAGAATTAATCTCATCATCCAAATATTGAAGAACAGATGAGGCAGCCTTCATGTTAGCAATTGAGACAACTTCCTTACCAAGAGAAGTCGTGCTGGAACTCCGGCTCGTGAACCACTTAACATTGGTAAATGTAGGAGTTATCTCCCCAAACTGGTTGCATCCTCTAGTGTCCATGGTATATAAACCAGAAAATGAAAGAATAATTTCCTCAACCCTGTCAGCTAAGGGTGACAACTTGACCTGCATTGAAACTTCTTTGTAACACCTTACAGAGGCTCCCCAATGCTTGCAGGTCATCAATGCAATTACAAGGGACTTTGAATCAGATCTCAAACAATGGAAGACTCTTGCCAAAATAGGACCATCCAATAAGCCCCAGCTTCCCACCTCAGAACCATCAATACTAACTTCAGGACAAGTAGCATCACAGCATAGATCCTCACAACAAGTGGTTTTATCTTTTTCCATAGCTCCATTATCATTCAAATCACAATATGAACTTTGATCAACCCCACTAGAATTGTTTCTAGCATATCCCAACATCACAATGTCCCCCTCAATGACCTTCCTACCCAGCATTTTATCAAACAGTAGTCGTGCAGCCTCCAAGTCCAGAGGAATCTCTTTCAAACATTCATTTAATAGTCTATCTCTTTCCCAAGGAACATCATGCGAATCTCGGCTTGCAATCTCAACCAAGTCTCCTTTTAGTAATAGGATATAAGTGTTGTGTTGCAAAACTCTTATTGCTAACCACACTGATCACTCCCAACATCGCACGATGAGAGTGAATTTCCAGGAATAGAAACAATAGTTGGATCACCACCTTTTGACCACAAAACACAGGTTCTGGGAAAGTTAGTCATGCCTCCGTTATCCCATAGCAATCTTAAAAGACCCACAGTTTTGGAAATTCAATTCCTCCTTCGATTTGAGGACAAGCTTTTGTTGTTCTTTAACCACGACAACTACCTCGGCCAAATTAGCAACAGCATAGGCATATTTCACCAATCTATGAAGATTGCGCCTTGCACCTTGGTTTTCAACGATAACAACATGATACCCGTTTTCACAGAATCTGTAAACTAAATGAAGGTAAATCTGGACCTGACCCCATTCAGACAAAAGCCATTTTACCCTTGCTTTTTTCTCTCCCCGAATTAAGTCATTTCCAGCAAAAATAGTGCAACAGTGATGACTGATACTTACCCCTGGTGGTTTCGTCAACAACCACCCTAAAGTCAGTGTGAGAGAGCCGGCGGACGGCAAGAGCAATGGTACTCGCTTCGGCAGCTGCACCCACAGAAATGACGCTGACACCCGCAACGATGATGATTCCAGAACATACCCTGAAGCAGCGAAAATCGGACACGCCAACTGAAACAAACAAGGAGTGCGATTCGCTAACAAGGACAACAGTGACGGTGCGCAGCCCAAGACCGGCAGCGACGAAGTTCTTCCTCCTTGCGCGTTCTGATCTTTCTCGCACCATTTTTGGGTCGGGTCCAATAAGACCCATTGTCTGTTTTCCTTCTTCCACTTATCAGAAACATTCTGGGCTTGACCCACTTGGTTTAGAACAAAGTCCACTTCGCACATGCTCAAATTATTTTGGATCAGCCTGACTTGGTTTAGGAAAAAAACCAACTCACCATGTGGGCCCATCATGTTGAAGTTCTGACCCGTTACACGTATTTCCCCTTTTACCCTTCGGTCTTCATCTCCCACATCGTGTGCTTCTTCCTGCGTGAACGACAACGACATCAAGTCCAACCAGCCCCTGTTAGTTGCGACGGCGGCCGGCAACTGTGACGGTGATGGTAGTTGAACCAACGACCCTTCTTTCTTCCCCCAATTTTCTCTCTTCACGTTCATGTCTCCCTTTCCTCCGCCTTCGCATCTACCATCTCGTGCCAGTGGCAACGATTGCCGGTTTGGCCACTCCCTGGTGGTCGTGGTGGCGTCTGGCGACCTGGACGTGGACGGCGGCGCCCAAGACACCTTAACCTTCCATCTTTTCTTCTGGTCCACATCTTCGTTCCCTTCTCTGGCCAAATTCTGGTCTGGTGGTTTTGGTGGCGGCGGTGGCTCGTTCCCCACTCCTTGACTTTCTTTTCTGCGAACAATTTTGCTCACACGAGCACTGGTCACCAGCAACGCACCAAGAGATACTGGTGGTGTCGGTTCAGCCCTTGTTCGTTCGGTTACGATATGCTGTTTCGGCTCCGATAGTACCAATGATGGTCCAAGACCCGTTGAAACTTTCATGGACTCCGAATTAGCCATTTCGTCACTGCAATTCCGCATTCCCCTCTGGTGTGTCGTTTTCTTGGAAGCGATTCTTGAACCTTTGGTTGCTCGACTTTTTCTCCACCTTGCCGTGATGCCTCTCATCTTAAGTGCCAAACTAACATTCTGCTTGGACCATATTTGGACCTTACAATGTTCAGTTTCCACCTCTGATTTCTTGCTTCCCGTTGAAGATGTAGGTGCGTCGTGTTTCTTGGAATTCTGACTTAAAGACTCTTCATTTTCAAGAACAGTTTCTTCAATTCTGTCCTCCACACGATCAGACTCATCAAGACTCTGTTGGTGTCACCACAACGCCCTGGATTATGATTTCCATTGTTGTTGTTAGGAAGCACCATTGGGTTCGGTTTCACGTGGCTCACGTACCTACTTTCCCGATATTATGCCTTGATTTCATCACAGATTTGCTGCAGCTGAGCCATAAGTTCTTGCCATCGCCTTGAACCCATTGTGGTTGAAACGGATTTCTTGCACACAACGAATTTCCTCTCGAATCGGAACTTGCTTTGGTACCAGTTGATAGGGACCAACTAATATATTGAACAAAAAGGATGATTACAATGTATCCCTAGAGTATTCAAGAGACTCTAGAACTCTCCATAGTGCCATAAGGCCCAATTCTTTACATGACCTCCTCCCTAAACCCTCTTCTCTATTTATAGGCTATCTGCCTTAATGGTATTCACTAACTAACCATCAACCAATTAACTAACTAACTCAACCTAATTAACAAATTGTACTAACTAGCTAATTAAGTCCTAAGCCCATAACAACCATACGGCTTAGTCCTATCAGAACCAACCCACTTAAATACTCCATCGAGCATCCCATACTACTCGGTGTGGGACTTGAGCACCACATAGTACCAAAGTCCCTATCATAGAACTGCCCTAAGAGCCGACATCTCGGTGGCTTCACTCTACAACGCATTCCTCAATTGATAAGTATCTCAGCACTGTCTTAGGGAACCCTCCTTTAAAAGCTAGCTATAAGGGGGAAGAACCAAGTCACTTAAATACTCCACTGACCTATTTAATCAATGTGGTACTTGAGCATCCATAATACCTAGGTGCCTATCAGTCCAAGTTATAAGCAAGCCAGCACAAGGGAATCAAATTAATTGCACTTTAATTTCTGAGATGCTGAAATTCTCAGCCAGATTCACCATTATCCCAACAGAATATATCATAGATTTTACACAAGCTTAGAATCTTTCAACTTGGTTTGCCTATAATGATACCTCGCATTTTATCAAAATCTTTCTAGTAACTTTTGACCTGAACAAATCATATAAACCTACTTTTCAAGTTTGTGATAAAGAAACAAAGTTGACCATTCTATCTTGGCAGGTCTATGATAAAGTCATATAGTTAAGTTTCTGCTTAGTCAAGGTCATAACTCATACACAATACCTTGTTCTGATTCCCTTGGTATTCTCCTCAGTTTCCCCCTTGCGCAACGCCAAGCTTGATGGTTTGAGGCCTACCTTTGCCACTTTAACTATGCTTTCACATTGTTCAGCAGTTGCAAAATTAGGAAAATACAGAGCTCGTGGCCTCCAGCTCAAAACCTAAAAAACACAGCCAACAGGCAACAGATATTTTTTTTATTCGAGAGTCAACACATAATAACCGATTCCATATATCAAAACGACTGAGGACTGAGTATATATATTTGTTTGTACCCTTTCATCCAATGTTTTGAAAACCGAACCGGTCATTGAACCGGCGAGACCTCCGGGTCATGGTTCAACCGCTTAAAATCGTTCAAAACCGGATAAAACCGCTGAAATAACCGAACCGTATAAGGTGTCGGGTCATGGTTTAACCAGATCAACCACTCAGGTTGGTTCGGTTTTTAAAACACTACTTTCATCACTGACTAAAGTTAATTTAAAGTCATCCTCCATTAGAATTGACCGCAGTAAATTTAAAGTCAATCCTCCATAGAATGTATACATAATATTGCATAACACTGATCTTTATTAGTCATAGCAAATTCCAGATTTCCGCTCATTCATATTGACATTTATGGAATCAAAATTGACTTAAACTCATCCAAAACAGCGATTCAACAGACCAACTTCATAAATATTGCAGCATTTTAAATTAAAAAATAAAACAAAAGAAAGACATCATATATAAACTACAGCGATAATCTCAACCGTCGAGATCCTGATTTAAAATTAAAATAAGCAACCATCGCTAAAAATGGAAAGGAAGAGATTTTAGAGTGTTTAATAAAACGAAATTGCGCACCTGAAAAGGAATCGAAGTAATTGAACCATCACCAAACTCTCCCGCAGTCATCAAATTGTACTTCACCTCCTTCGTCGATTCAAGCTTCCTCGGTCTCGGCCCCAAGCCATTTCCATCATCCTGTAAAGAAACAGCGATCGGTTACTTCTATATTTTCTAGCAACAAAAAAATAGAAGAAAAATAGCTCAAGATTTGGAAGCACGCGATTTGGGTTTAGAAGATAAACCTGAGAGTGAGAGAAGAGAGTAGCACCAAAGAATCCAGCAAGGAAGAAGAAGATGCATATGAGGAATACGTAAGGGAAGCCGAGCTTGTTCGTTCTCAAGCTCCAATTTCCTTTCACTGTTTTAGTTTTCATTTGGATTTTGAAGAAGAAGCTTAACAAGTGTTTGGTATTCTCTCGTTCTCAGCGGCATGTTTTTATAATTGGATTTCCGATTCCAAATTTTCAGACTACAGCTAGATCATCGTGTCTACGTGTGTGTTTCTGGTCAAAACTTTCTATTCCGGTCTTCCTAATGAATTCACATTCATGTGTGAAGCTCTCACAAAAATTACGTTACATTAAATACTTGTGTCATTAATGATAAATCTAATTTTTGTAGCATTTCTATCGAGGATAAATCTGATGGCCGCATAAAATTCTTGAGGTGCGTAACTATTCGGCTCGAGAGATGGTCTCTCAAATTGCGTATAAAAGATACCCGATTTAAAAAAAATAAATAAAAAATTTGATAGTCATATATTAAATTCATCGCTAGAAGAAATAAAGAATTGAGTGTTGCATATATGAGAAAGGAGATTATCTCAAATTTTCACGAATGATATTGATATATTGTTCCTTTCTCCAAAAATTGAATATTCTTCTTAAAAGATATTAAAAAAAACAAGAGTAAATTACACTCCCTTCCGGTAAGAGAAGCTTGAATTACACTTTCCTCCCTCTAATGTTAAAATATATTAGGGGAAAACACGTGTGTTGCACGAGTTGTGATAATATTTTTATTAAATTTTATTAAGTTTATATATATATATATATACTAGTACATTACACGTGCATCCGCACGGGCTGATCACGTTACGTGGCATGATTATACTCAAACAAAAATCTAATTTTGAAATGGCATTCATCTAAACTCTAAGATATGAAAATTGTAATTTGTAATAGTTTTGTTGTTGTAAGGACAAATTTAGAATGAGAATAAAGGTTATTGACATGTTTGACTAAATGTGTACAACGAAATATGAGCATATATTTGTAGACTAATCGTTCTTGTCATCAAAGCTGTAAACATGAGTGTGTTTCATATTAAAAATAATAGGTTGTTAGGTGTAGTTACAGATTTCCAATTCTGTTAGGAATTAATTAGCTTTTAGTTAGTTTGTTAAGCTCTATATAAAGAGCATCTTGTATTCATTTTCAGCATCATTTTTTTCAATCAATATGATTCCATTTGAGAAATTTTCTCATTCAAGCTCTCTAGCATGTTTCAGATATGAGATGAAACTTCATCTCTGTGATCCTGTAATTCAAAATAGCAACACAAATAACATGTGCATTTGGGAAGAAAAACAACTTAATTGTTGGAGACAAATAATATAAAGGCTAAAGTGCTCCCGGGGTCCCTTATCTTTATTTAAAGTAACGAATTGGTCTTTTATCTTTTTTTTGTCCCAAATCAGTCCTTTATATTTTAAATTTTTGACACATAAATCCTTTTCTGTCCCAAATCAGTCCTTTATGTTTCTTTTTAACACATAAATCCTTTTTTTGACACATAAATCAGCACTGTCAACGGAAAAGGATTTATATGTCAAAAAATTGAAAGATAAAGGACTTATTTGGGACAAAAAAAACATAAAGAACTAATTCGTTACTTTAAATAAAGATAAGAGACCCCGGGAGCACTTTAGCCTAATATAAATGAAGGGGAAGTCAATATAAGTTGTGTGGTAAAATAAGGTAATTAATGACATAATAATTGTTTGAGACAAATAATGTAAATGAAATAGTTAGTCTAAAAAGTACGATGTCTAAGAAATTCAAATTACAAAAGTAGATATTAATAAGTGTTTAATGCTTCAGAACACAGCTAAACATTGAAAGTGTCATCCAATTTCTACTGCATAGGTTCTGCCTTCACAATGTGACAACGTAGTCCTTCAGAATCGATCAGATACCATTTATCTCTAAGTTCAATGAAAAATGTAATGGTGAATGTAGGATTATGGCTAATTAAAAAGTTATATGTCAGTCAAATATGAAATTAAAAGCAAATTGAATTTATAGGAGGCCTACAATAGATAGTTAGAAAAAATAAGTATTGTTTCTAACCATGTTAGAGATGAAGTTAAATCTGAAAAGTTTACTCAATCAACATAACCATACCAAAGTTGAATCCATGTACATGTTCTGTCAACTTAAATAAGAAGGGTAAACCCTTATCTGTTTAGTGAGTGCACTTATGGAGCTAAATCAAAGTAATTGAAGACAAAAATAGCACAATGTTAGGATGCTGGAAAAGTGGGAAAAAAAAGCAAACTAATTAACTCTAGCACAAAGTCATAAAGAACAAACAAAAACAAAGTACTGGCCAACCAAATAAGCTCCAAATTTAACCAAATTTTGGATTTCCATTCACGAATGATATATCAACATGACAACATATATCAATTACATTTAAATGAAAATACATGCATTAAAACTCTGTGTTCTGTACATTATCTCCTGCCTTGTATCCGACCTTGGACACAAGATCCGATCTGAGATAGTTGGTTGCGATGTTCTTGGTCAATCCGAGTTTGAGCTCCGACCCGAGGTGGGGTAGTACCTGCAATGACACTCCGACACTCAAGTCAGCAAGTGGGTCTGTTGCAAGTGAGAGAATTGGAGAGTGTGTACCTTTAATACTAGCATTGAATGCTTATTTATAGGTTTTGGAAATCAATGGGAGCCATTGGATATAGGTCTTTGATCCTCACCATTGAATGTTGGGTTTGCCTTTGGTATTCGGCCTTAGTGAAAAATGCTGTAGTGGCCCAATCCATAACAGTTGCCCCCAAGTCGGTTTTCCCTAGGGCGAGCTCGACTTGATGTCTTGTCCGGGTTTGAGGTACCCTCTGAGACCGAAACGGTCTTGTCAGTCTGAAAAAACACGCCTAGCTTCCGAGCCTGGGCTTATACTATGGTAAGTGTTTTGTCTCCAGCCTCGGAGTACTTTGAGGTTCGGGCCGTGTACTCCTTTTTAGAAAACCGAGCCTAAGGTGCTCTGCGCGAGCTCGTATTTGGATGGCTATTATACGCGGCGACCTTCTGAGGGTCGAAGAAAGCAAAACCGAGTGACTCGAGGTATTCTCATTATGGCGACGCTTTGATTCCAGTGCTAACATCAATGTTATTGATGGGGCGCGTCGTTCGATGGGGAGTAGAGTAATGATGGCGCCTCGATTCACGCGCCCTGACTAGGTGCTATTGATTGGACGCCTTGTCTAGGCCCAGGCCCAATTCGTAGCCATTGGAACACTATAAATATGTGAGAGTGACTCACTTATTTGCACTGATTATTTGTAAATCGCTCTGGGTACCGACCTTAACATCGTTATTCTGTGCCTTGATCTCCGAGCTTCCCGTTCAACTTATTGTGGCGAGGGTCTCTGCCTTTCAGTTTATTGAGGTCGTCAGAGCACGCGAACCAGTTCAGCTTCGCCGAGCTTTCGGTTTTCAAGGTTAGTGTGCTTCCACTGTTTCTTTTTCTTTTTGTCTTATGTTTTAGCCGGTATTCCTGTTTGCACGTTTTCATAAATACAGAGAGGGGGTCGTCAGGTCGGATTCCGACTTGGTTGTGGACCCACTGTTTCGCGCTTAAACTTGACTTGGTATGCCCCCATTTCTGCAGGTGCGATCTGGCTAGAACAAAACAAACCCGACGGGTTATCGATATAAATCGTCCAAACGTTGTCAAACCGATGGCTTCCGATCCTAGAGACTCGGAAGGAGTTCGCACCGATAACCTCAGATCGGCCGAGCCCGAGATTCCTGATAATGAACTGGTGGAGGAAGGTCGCGCGAGCGAAGTCCGATCCGAAGACGTTGTGGTCATTGAGTCGGATGAGTCTGATGTTGATGGTGATGGGGGAGAGCAAGGAAGCGCCAACTCTCACTGGAGTTCTGATGATAGCGAGGCCGAAGTTGAGGCCAAAGTGGAGGGTTTTGCCGAAAGTCGGAACAACAAAGAAGACCTTTCTGAAGGTCGGAACAAAGGGGAAGGTCTTGCTGAATGCGGTTCTGATGAGTACCCTAGCACCGGGGTCGGATTGGTCGATGTCCCCCTGCTGTTGCCTTTAAGTACCCAACGGGAACATTCCTGGGTGTTAGAGTCGTTGAGGGCGATCCGATCTGTATATAAGGCCGGAGATGATATGAGCCACATCGTTAAAATAATTTCTGGGAGGAGAGGACATATATGGAGAGCGGAAGGCATGGGAGAAGGTCAACATGTCGTCGTTTGGGCACCGGCCCTCAAGTTCGTGATGTACGAGGTGACGATTGTCATTATGAACCCCCGACCTCCATTCACCGCTTTTCAGCAGGAGGTTTTGGGAAGACTGAACCTCGCTCCTACCCAGATTCACCCCAGTGCCTGGGCCTTCATGCGGGCTTTTGAGCTGATGTGTATTCATTTGGAGAGGCCAATCTCTGTTAATTTGTTTTTCTTTTTATATGAAATAAATAGACAGCACGAGGAGGGGTCTAAGGATCGGTGGGAGCATGTGAGCCTCAGGGCCAGGAGGAACACCAAAATTTTTATTCTCTATTCCGACTCCCTGAAGGGAAATTGGAAAGACAAATTCTTCTTTGTTGAGCCTGTGAATGACGTGGCCGTGAGTTACGTCGGCAAATATAGCGATGATGGAAAATCTCTAGAGTCCACTAAGTTTCTCATCGGGTGGTCTCTTTCTCACTTCAATCGCCCCCCAAATTCCTATACGGTTAGCTTAAGCAGGCTGAGTGACGAAGAACAAGAATCTTTGGCGATCCTGACGAACTTTGCTGATCCGATTCCTTGGAGAGATCCGAAGAAATTTGGTATCGATACTAATAGATATGCTTTCTGCTTTTGTCCTATTTCAAGATCGGTATCTATAATCTCAGCTTTTTGTTTTTCTTTGCAGATTAAATGGCTCCTGACAAGTTTGCCATTCTGAAGGCAGCTGTAGAAAGGAGGGCCGCCCTTCAAGAAGGCAGCTCTGATGCTCCTCCGATCCCTCAGGGAACCCCTAGGCGGGATGATCCTATACAAGTTGTGCCAATTAACACCGTTACTACAGTGAGTGTTGAAGATCAGACTGGCGACCTTCAGCATCGGAAACGTCAACCGAACTTGGCGCAGGTTGGTCGCCCTTCAACTCATGCTCCCCCCTCTCAGGCCATGGGAAAAAGGGTGCGATCAGACCAAGGCGGGTCTCCCAAAGTGTCGAAGAAAGGTCGTCATGAAAAAGATGGCTCAAAGAAACGCCGATCTTCTAATATCCCAATTGATGACGATTTTTTGAGAAAAAATCTTGAGGAGTACCGGGTTGATCCGGTGGAAGTCACAGCGAAACTTTTTAGGCATCTAGCCGACGTCTCCAAAATGCAAAGGGAGGAAGCAGAAGCCCGAGTCACAGGTGATTGTGGGAAACTGACGTCTCCTTCCCTTGCTGCTTTTGTCGTTTTATATTTATAACTTAGTTTTGCATTCTTTTCATTTCAGGGGCCCTAAAAGAGAGAGATGACGAGCGAGCTCTGAAGGAAGAGGAAATGAGGAAATATGTGTCGCTCTCTTCCACTCGGGCGACGGCTCAGAAGGACCTCTCCGATCTTCGGGAGGAAAAAAGAGATCTTGAAAACGCGAGGGACTCTGCTTCCAACAAGGCTAAGGAGCTCGAGCTTCAGATTACCGAGCTTGAGACCAAAGAGAAAGAAGTTGTGGAGTTAGTTACGACTTTGAGGAATCGGATCTCCGATCTTGAGGCCGATATTCAGAAAGCTCGGAACGAGGAGACCGACCCCCAAGGTCAGATTGCGGATCTCCAGGAGAAACTGAGACAGGCTGAAGAGAAAGCTCGGAAGGCCCAGCTTGAAACTGCCGATATAGCATAGATGGCTCTTGGGATGGCGGGGGAAGGCTTTAACAAAGCTCTAGACCAAGTTGCCGTGATTCACCCTTCGCTGCCTCTCGATAGAGAGATGTTGAGCGTTGATCATTCCGTGGAGGGGAATGAAATCGTCAAGACCGACTCCGTTTCCAATGAACGTGTGATCATTTACTCTCGCCCATCCGACGCTTAACCCATGACTGGGGGTTGATGGCTCCGGGGTTCCGGGTGGAACCAGTTTGACTAAGGTTTCGGGTTCCAGGCGGAACCGGCATTTCGCCTTGTAATTTTTGAAAGTCTTTTTGAACTTGAGGACCCGGGCGTATCCGGGGTGGTCTGTAATCTTTTGCTTTATTTTAGCCGCTCGCATTTCCGGTTTTTATTTACCTCGGTTGCGTTTTATTTCTTTCACTTGCATTTTTCTTTGCTCAAGTCACGTGTGTCGCCTTCAGGGCAGTTTACCGGGACTCAGCCCAGATCGAACTCGCCCTTAAGGGTGATGGCAGCTTTGGCCATTGGTCTTTGCTCAAGTAACGTGCGTCGCCTTGAGGGCAGTTTACTGGGACTCGGCCCAGATCGAACTCGCCCTTAAGGGTGATGGTAACCTCGGCCATCGGTCTTGGGTGATGGCAACCTTGGCCATCGATCTTAGCAATCGGAATCCCCAAGACTTCTTCGGCTCCTTGAGATCGAACTTGTTCAAAGAGAGTATGCGACGACCTCGGTCGGAGGTTGTGTTGAACACTGGGCACCAGGTTCCGGTCTTATAAAAAGGGGCCTTGTGCGTAATCGTTAGACCGCTCTTATAGGGGCTTCCTTTAACCTCGAAACACCAGATTTTCAAATTAGTGATCACAATGCAGATTCATGAAGTTCTTTTTAGATGCGAAATGTTCATACATCGACATACATAATGCTTTTTAAAGCGTAAATTAACTGTAATACTGCTTCAACTTGGCAGCGTTCCAAGTTCTTGGGATTGCTTTTCCTTCTAAAGTTTCCAACTGGAACGCATCGTTACCGGTTTTAGAAACGACCTGGTAAGGTCCTTCCCAGTTCGGGGCGAGCTTTCCTTGAGCGGAATTCCTTAAGCCGACGTCGGCCCTTCGGAACACCAAGCTGCCGACATCGAAATCCCTCGGGACAACTTTCGCGTTGTACTGGGTTGCCATCCTCTGTTTGATCGATGCTTCTTTGAGAGAGGCTCGCCCTCGAACCTCGTCGACGAGGTCGAGGTTCTGCTTTAGGGCCTGGTCATTTTCTTCAGGCGATTTTGGGTAAAGAGTCCTCCAACTAAGCTCTCCGATTTCAACAGGAATTACCGCCTCGCTCCCGTATGAGAGTCGGAAAGGGGTCTCCCCCGTCGAACTCTGCGGGGTGGTTCTGTAGGCCCACAACACATAAGGTAGTTCCTCAACCCATTTTCCCTTGGCTTCACCGAGCCGCTTTCTCAATCCATTGAGGAGTACCTTGTTAGCGACCTCTGCTTGTCCGTTAGTTTGGGGGTGCTCTACCGAGGTGAACCGGTGTTTAACCTGAAGATCGGACATGAGTTTCCTGAAGCCCTTGTCAGTGAACTGGTTTCCGTTATCAGTGATTATTACCTCGGGGATCCCGAATCTGGTCATAATATTCTTTTTGAAGAACTTGATGCAGTTCCTTGCGCTGATAATGGCTAGAGGCTCGGCTTCAATCCATTTTGTGGAGTACTCCACAGCCACTATTAGGTACTTGACCTGGCCGGGTGCAATTGGGAACGGCCCTAAGAGATCTATCTCCCACCAAGCGAAAGGCCATGGCGAGGTGAGATTAGTGAGCTCGGCAGGAGGTGCTACATGAACCTTGGCATGGATTTGACACTTCTTGCATTTTTTGACATGGTTTCTTGCATCAGTTTCCATGGTTGGCCAGAAGTATCCTGCCCTTAAGGCTTTCTGAGCTAGAGACCGACCTCCAAAGTGTTCTCCACAGATCCCCTCGTGGATCTCGGCCAAGACATAATCTGCTTCCTCTCCTTCAACGCATTTTAATAATGGCGCGGAAAGGCTTCTTCTGTAGAGTGTTCCGTCGATTATGGAGAAAGGCGAGGCCTTCCTCCTGATTAACTTGGCTTCGCTGGAGTCCGGAGGCTCGTCCCCCGACTTGATGTACTCCATTATTGGTGAAATCCAACATTTGCTTTCCTCAACTACACTGATGGAAAAAGCGGGCTCCGGGTTGGGGAGGACGCTGGGTTTGCTTAGCGTTTCCTGGATTATTGATCGGTGATTTCCTGGGACTTTGGTGCTGGCGAGCTTGGAAAGAACGTCTGCCCTGATGTTTTCCGTTCTGGGAACGTGCTTAACCTCTGCAAACACGAAATAGGCAAGCAATTCCCGCACTCGGGTTAAATACTTCTGCAAGGTCGGATCTTTGGCTTCGTATTGCTTTCCAATTTGCGAGACTACCAACAAGGAGTCCGTGTTTAAAGAGAGCCGAGTAACTCAGAGGTCTATGGCAAGTCGGAGTCCTGCTATGCATGCCTCGTATTCTGCCTGATTGTTTGAAGTTGGGAACCCAAAAGTGAGGGATACGTCGATTATAACGCCTGTCGGGCTTTCAAGCATTAGCCCTACACCGCTCCCCTTTGGATTCGAGGATCCATCTACATGGAGCGTCCACAATTCGCCTTAGGGTCGGCCGGGATCATCTCAGCGATAAAGTCGACAAGTATCTGAGCTTTCATGGCTGGCCTGGTCTCGTATTTAATGCCGAATTCAGAGAGTTCTACTACCCATTTAATCATTCGTCCTGCTAAGTCAGGTCGGTGTAAGATCTGTCGGATCGGGTGATTCGTCCGCACCACGACCTGATGGGCGACGAAGTAAGGTCGGAGGCGACGTGCCGAGATGAGTAGAGCAAACGCGATTTTTTCTATTTTCTGGTATCTAACTTATGATCCCTGTAAGGCTTTGCTCACAAAGTATACTAGACTCTGACCAGTCCCTGTTTCCCGAATGAGAACGGCGCCAATTGCTTCCTCCGAGATTGCTAAGTACAGGTATAAGGTTTCCCCCGGGTTTGGCCGAGTCAGGATTGGTGGTTCGGTCAAAGCCTTTTTAAGCTGGGAGAGGGCCTCATCCCGCTCTGGGGTCCATTCGAACTTTACTTCCTTCTTAAGCAGCTTAAATAACGGAAGCGGTTTGTACGCAGCATTGGAATGAAACGAGATAGCGCAGCGATCATCCCGTTAAGCTTTTGAAGGTATTTCTTGGTAGACGGGGTGCGCATCTCTGTCACAGCCCGACATTGGTTCGGGTTGGCTTCAATGCCCCTTTCTGTGAGGTAGAAACCAAGGAATTACCCAGCCCGGACTCCGAAAGCGCATTTTTCCGGGTTCAGCCTCATATTGTTTTTTCGGATTTCTGCGAAGATCTCTTCAAGGTCGGCTGTGTGGAGGCTTTCACCTTCGCTTTTCGCGATCATGTCGTCGAGGTAGACTTCTACGTTACGCCCGATCTGCTTTTGGAAAACCCTGTTCATCATTCTTTGATAGGTAGCTCCCGCATTTTTTAAGCCAAATGGCATAACCCGGTAACAGAAATTACCGCGGTCAGTCATGAATGCGGTCTCTTCTTGGTCGGGAGGGAACATCGGAATTTGATTATATCCAGAATAGGCATCCATAAAAGATAGTAAACGAAAACCTAAAGCATTATCGACGAAACGATCAATGCTAGGAACAGGAAAGGAGTCCTTTGGACAGGCCTTATTAAGATCGGTATAATCAACACACATTCGCTATTTTCCATTACCTTTCTTTGACAAGTACAGGGTTGGAAAGCCAAGTTGTGTACTTGACTTCCTTTACAAAATCGGCTTTAATTAAATCATCAACGACCTTAGCTGTGGCAGCTGCTTTCTCTTTGCTTTGAGCTCTCTTGCGCTGGGCAACCCACTTATCCCCGGGGTTAACAGCTAGCTGGTGACAGCGAGTTTCGCTTTAACTTCCTCAGCGAGGTCGGATCCGATCTTGACAGCTTGGGTTGGGTCATCTCCCAATTGGATCTGCACGAATTCACCGTCAGGTTGAGGTCGCCTGATTTTCTTCTTCAGCTCTCGGGTAAGATCGTCATCACTCTCCTCTTCGGAGCTGTCAGGGTTGTACCTCACGTCAAGATCTGTGACATTGACCTCGGCAGCTCTGCTGTTTCTTCTCTTTTTGGGATCCTTCCGGGCTTCTGCTTCTTCGGGGGGAACCCCCTCCTCTGAGGCTCGCCTATTTGCTTTCATGTGCAGATAAAAGCATCTCTGGGCGGACTCTAGGTCGGCATCAAGGGTAATAACTTTGTTGCACAGAGAGTAGAATTTCATTTTCAGATGAACTGTTGAGGTTACAGCTCCGAGCCTTCCTAGAGTCGGTCTTCCAATAATACAGTTGTAGATCGAAGGGCATGACAAAACTAGGAATTTGGTCTTGACTGTCCTTTCCAATGGTTCTTCGTCGTAGGTGACTATTAATTCCAAATAGCCGAGTGGTTTGGTCCAGGACCCGTTGAAACCTGAAAGGTCAGATCCCCTGTAAGGGGTGAAGTCCTCCTCAGAGATTTGTAGCTTTCTCACAAGGTCGATAAAAATGATATCTGCCGAGCTTCCCTGATCGACAAGGATTCTCCTTATCTCGTGATTGGCCATGACAGCCCTGATCAAAAGAGGTACATGCTTGTTGGGTTTACCATCTAGCAAGTCTTGATCGCCAAATGCCAAGAGAGGTCGGTCTGGGGTCGAGGTTACCGCCGAGGTGGAAGCAGCACACATAATCTCCTTCCACTTTCTTTTCATAGTCTTGCCTGAAGCTTCGAAGGGGTATCCACCAGAGATGACCATCATTACCGGCTAACCTTTAGACTTTCAGAAATCGCGCTTGTCTTCCGAGCTTTCCTCTCTTTCTTGACGAGCCTTACCCTTCTTTTTAGGGTCATCGTTCTCTTCTTTAACCCCTACCTCCAGCCGAGGTGCTTTGGCCACGTACTAACTCAATTTCCCTTTCTTGATCAGATCCTCAATGTCGTCTTTCAAAGCATTGCAGCGATTGGTGTCATGTCCTTTACTTCGGTGATACCGACAGTACTTGTTAGATCGCTGCCCCGGTCTGTGCGGGAGTGGATCAGGGAACTTAACTTCCTTAAATTCCGCATTCATGTATTCTGCTAAGATTCTAGCTCTTGTTTCGTTAAGATCGGAATAATGCTGGTGTCGGTTGCGAGACTTGGGATTACTATCGTTCCGGGCCTCCTTCTCATTCCGAGGTTTGGTCACTCCAGGGTCGGCGTCCGACTTTCTCGCAATTGCTCCTTCTTCGTGGTCGATGTACTTTTGAGATCGCTGGAGGAACTCGGCAAGCGACTCAGTTTGATTTACTCCGACATCGATTTGGAAGAGAATTTCTTCTCGAAGACCGGCTTCCATGAAGAAAAGTCGGAAAGAGTCATCGAGGTTCCGGACCTGAGCCGCTTCCTTATTGAACCTCTCAATATAGTCCCGGAGTGACTTGTTCTCCCCCTGCCGAATTGCCTGCAGAACTTTTCGAGATTTCGGCTTAATTTTGGAGTGGGCGAAATGGGCAGAAAATAACTTGGCTAGCTGGTCTCAGGAGGATATTGAGTTCGGCTTGAGGGCTCTGAACCAGTCCAAAGCCAACTTCTCAAGAGTGAGGGGAAAAATACGACATTTGATTTCGTCTGGGACGTTCCGATATTGCATCATTGTATCAAAGTAATCGAGATGGCGACCAGGATCACCAGTACCATCATGCATCTTCAAACCTTCAGGGGGTTTCTCAAGGTGCTTTGGCACCGGAAAGTAGTCGATCTTTGTCGTGAAGGGTCCTTTTTGTGCCTAACCGGGGACCTTCGAGAGTGAGGGCGCCGACGTTCATGCCTCGGGGATCTTTCCCGGCTTATAGAACGTCGCCTCGGAGAAGAGGATGCCAAGGACGAGCTTCGGCGAGGAGAATCCTCAAGATAATAACGGTCGTCTTGTGTCCGGCTTGGAGGAGTTCCAGATCCCCGTCTTCCTTTCCGATGAGGTGGAGAACGGTGGTGGTGCCTCCTCCATGCTGGAGATCGATGACGCCTTTGACTAGACGTTCTTCTGGTGGGAGAATGGTTTTGAGGAGAGGACCGATCCGGGATGTCCCGAGCTCGGATCTCGGCAATTTCAGCCTCCAGCTGGGAGTAGCGCTGACTCCTCTGTTGGTCAGCCTCGGCCTGTCTTGTCAGCAGCTGGACGAGCTGTTGAACAGCGTCGACCGGCATCTGGACAGTCTGGGGAGGAGGTGGAAGTTGATTCCGGGCGGAGCTTATGGGAACCATTGCTCTGGACGAGTTGTGGTCGTGGGCCGAGCTACGGGGCAGAGTGACTGCTACACCTTCGGGTGTTTCCTGCTGTTGATCGGGTCTCACTATAACACTTGAGACGTTCCTCTGACGTAACACTGGAGCCATCGCTGACCAAGGAGATGGGAGAGGGACTAGAGTATAAGATGCTCCCACTGTGGTCGCCAATGTTCTGTACCTTATCTCCTGCCTTGTATCCGACCTTGGACACAAGATCCGATTCGAGATAGTTGGTTGCGGTGTTCTTAGTCAATCCGAGTTTGAGCTCCCGACCCGAGGTGGGGTGGTACCTGCAATGACACTCCGACGCTCAAGTCAGCAAGTGAGAGAATTGGAGTGTGTGTACCTTTAATGCTAGCATTGAATGCTTATTTATAGGTTTTGGGAATCAATGGGAACCATTGGATATAGGTGTTTGATCTTCACCATTGAATGCTGGGTTTCCCTTTGGTATTGGGCCTTAGTGCAAAATGCTGTAGTGGCCCAATCCATAACACTCTGCATAAAATTTCAAAAAGAACCGTATCTAATTGGAGCTCAGTTTTGCTACAATTTTGACCTGATACATTTTGACCTTATACATGACAGCACACATAGGAGTTTAATCCCAGTTAGAAACCCCCATAACCTGCGATGCGTTAAAAACTTGTTACAAAAGGAAATAGAGTAGAAAAAAATAACATGAAAAAAGGTCTTTGGAGAGGAATAATTGAGAAAAAAAGGAAGAAATTGGCATACATACGGAGAAGATAGAGTTTTTGAAGGCTTTAGTTTCTGGAAAATGACAATATTAAAATGAATCAACTTCCAAGTTATCTGATATTTTGTAAAATCAGTTACCAATCAGAAGTTAAAATCAGTTATTAAATTTTTCCATCAGTTATTAAATTTTTCCAATCAGAAGGGGAAAAATATACTAGGGGAAAACACGTGTGTTGCACGGGTTGTGATAACATTTTTATTAAATTTTATTAAGTTTATATATATATATATATATATATATATATATATATATATATTGTTAATATAAATTATGTATATCGACAATATAGTATTAAATAAATTTATGTTTCTTTTTATATAAAAAATATTTTTTTAGCAAATATTCTTTTGTTGGATATTCATTTTTTAATATAAATAATTTCTATACGTTTTATGACTTTAATTGTTGAGATTATAATTTTGCAAAAGTGAAATTAGTTTAAAATATCATTGAATTTTTTATCATTGAAAAATTTGTAAATATATAGTCATATTATTTTTTAGAGTGATACAACATTTTTCATGATATTTATTAACAATAAAGATAATAATATTTAATATGTTGAGTTTATCGGCTTAAATTTTAATGATAAGTAAATAGGAATGTGTATGGTGAAATATCATAGAAAACAAAAATGTATTGTTGTTCAGTATCTTCTTACTTTTAATTTCATCACCGGTTATTAAATTATAACCAACTAAAAATAAAATTAAAATAAAAGTGAACTTAAGAAACTTAATTTTATTACACTTAGAAAAAGGAAATAATATAATTATATGTTTTTAATTATTTATGATAATATATGAAAATGAATTGAAAGAGAGTATAGTATTCACAATTCTAAAAGAAGTATTATTTTTAATCTCAAAAAAAAAAAAGAAGTATTATTTTAAAAATAATTAAAATATTTTTCGATATAGCATACAATCTAAATAAAAATAACGTTGGTAATTTTTAATATTCTTTCCTCTACAAAAATAATTAGATAAAATATTTCAATGAATACTTGATATTTTATTTATTTATAACACATATAGGATGATTTTTTTTTCCGATAAGCAATGATTCATTGATTAGAGCATTAGAGATGCTCAAAACCACAAATACAAGAAGAATTTAGAAATTGTTAATACAAATCAAAGCATTGTTCCACCAAAGAGGTGAAGATAAGCTAGAATCTCCACCCACACCAGAAATAAACAAACACCATGACAAAAACTTAATACGAGCGACAATCGAATCAATCTTGGTCTCTTCCCCTCTAAAGCAAACTCCATTCTGGGCAAGCCAAAGACACCAACAAATTGTCAACCATAAGTATTTAACCTTCTTGGATTTCTTCCCCAAACATAACTCGCCAAAATGAATATAGAGTTGATATAAGGTAAGAGACAGGTAGTTGGACATCAAGCCATGGTTCTATCTCCCTCCAAACCCTTCTCGAAAGATCACAATCAAGGAAGAGATGATGGAGATCCTCACTGTGATTGTTACAAAAAATGCACAGGCCCCTCCTCTGAACGAAAAACCTGTCTGCTTCTCAATAGCTCACGCACCGGTAGAGCGTTTAAAATTGATCTACAACCAAAGATCAAGATTTTTGAAGGAACTGCTGTTTGCCATAACGCTTTGAAGTCTATACTGTCACCGTTAGTGTTCACAGCAGGAACCGAATTAGCTGACAACAAAAAAATGATAACAAGATCTCACTGAATAGCGATGGGAAGGCTCCAGTAACCAACTTCAGTTATAGGTTCTGTCTCTATTTAACTGCACGTCTCTCAGAATGTCAAACAGCATCGATCCATCCTCGCTAAGAAGCTGCGAATTGAATTCAAAAGCTGCCAAATTCCAATGCCAGTAGTTCTAGTTCCATACACCTAGATCAGAAATGTAAGCATTTTTGTTGCTGCAACCTACAAAAATGTTAGAAAAATCCATCTTCAATGGGCGCTGCCCAATCCAATGTTGATTCCAAAAATTCACGCATTGACCATCGCCCAGCCCTATCCTAACATTCGCTCCGAACCACCCTCCCGAAAGTCTATCTTCACCCACACTCCGAAGATCACGCCACCACAAAGAATAATTCGCTCTTCTATTCAACGGTCTATTTTCCGAAAAGAAAATAGATTTCAAGTCACCATAGCGATGAGTAAATCCCACAAAGGGGCATCTTCTTCCGACAATATACGCCACTTCCACTTGGCCAATAAAGCAACATATAGGATGGTTTAACATGTGAAAGTTGAAATACGAAACTAAGAGTGATAGGAAATGAATATAAGTAATAACAGAAATATTTTTGCCTAGCAAATAATTTAAATGAAAATTAGGTTAATAATAAATAATATTTTTTCCTCTACAAAAAAAAATTGAAGTAGAAATAAAACATGCTATTTTGGTTCCAAATGTCTTTATTGAACTTGCGCCTCAAAGTCAAAATAATAGTACCTAGCAAATCATCTGCACCGAAAAGAAATGAGAAAACGAAAGGCGAATATACATTATATGCAAAGAAACAAAAAAAAAATCTTTTTTTGGTAAACCAATATATCCTCCACGGCGACTGTGGAGACTACCTCATATATTCCACGTGTTAACTTGGCTGTGCCGGTCCGTGTGGTTCTCCTCTCCCAATAGAGTTTTTGCCACACTCAATATTCGAACCCGAGACCTTGGGGTGGCATCCGAACCTAGTTACCACTCGGCCCAACCCTTTTTGCGAAGAAAAAAAAATTAGAATAAAATTATGTATGTATTTTTGTTAAAATTTAGTTTTAGTTGCTTGTGAAAGAAATTGTAACTATAAGTATCTTTTAAAAATTTATGTTTTTCAAAAATGTAACTGAACAAAAAATCATTATTATTTTTCATGATATATTTTTAAAAAAGTAAATTTTTTTGGACGATCTTAAAATCACTCTTTTGAAAACATATACAAACATTCAGTGGCGAGATAAGGGAGCACCAAATGAGTGCAAGAATGAGGTCCAGAGTTCAAATCCCAGAAACTAATATTTCTCCCACCTCCACTAACATTGTCTATAAAAAAAAATATACAAACATTTAGTTAATATATTTAAATAAAGGTTATTTTTAGAAATATATTTTGTGGCCCTTTTTTGAAAAAAAAATGTTTAATAAATCATACTTTTTATACTTTTATTCTTTAATTTAAATCTGGTGAATCAGTAACTTCCTCTTCGATATTTAAGTTTGGGGAAGAACATTAATAGTCAATTTAAGAAATATAATTCTTTGTTAGGAAAAGGAAACTTATGTTAATTGAACAGAATAACAAAGAAAAAAGGTAAAAAATTAGAAACGCAGAGGGATGCTTTTTTTTTAGATAGCTCCACCACTTAGGTAGACCTTAGGCTAGCACCCCTCCTATCCTATATGTAATGCTTTAAGTATTCAATAAATAAAATGGATTTAGCATTACTAATTAAAAAAACTAAAATGATTAAATAGATTTGAAAATTACTCAAGTTCATGAAAATTGAAATATTCATGATTGTTATGTAAGTTTTGGCCTATATTATCAAATGTGTAATCTCCGTTAGGAAGATAAGAGATCCATGTCATATCATCTTGAGTTTTTTTGGGATCATAGTAGATCACACCAACTTTGGGAGCTAAACTTGCTTGAGTTTAAAAAAAAATATCTATGACCTATTGAGTAAACATTTTCTTTCCAATCAAAGTGTTAAACTACCTGTTACAATGTATAAATAGATATATTTTATACATCTTTTTCAAGGAGAGACTATACTACAAACGAAGTGAAAGAAATACCAAATCTTCTAATGCAAATTTTCAAGAAATTTAAAAAACTATATGGAATGAACGCCTTTTGATGAATGTCATAAGTGGGTTGGAAAAAATAGCAACATAGATGATTACATTTCCTCATCACATTTCTCTCGTGAAGTCGCATCAACAATCTACAACCCTCCATCCAACTCTATGGCTCAACTTCATTTTGCATTAATCATAGCTACTCCAAGTTCAATTAATTTACAACTTCATAAACATTGAGATTTGGGTTAAATTATCAAACAAAAATAATCACATAGTAGAAACAACTAACATAACTTTTAAAAGTTGACATTTTTAAGTGAATATTCAAATATGTCAATATGAACTCTAAAATTTGTCTGTCTAATGCAATTGATGCTAGAAGTTATAAAAAGGAAAAACCTTAGATTGAAGCAAGAAACCTTAGCATAAATTTAGAAGTTGAGCATATTATATAAATAAAAGAGGACGAATTAGACTAATAGTAAACTCTTTTGACTGAAGATTTTTTAGATAAGTGGGAGATATTTGAAAGAAACTAAATAGTAATCAAAAGATTGTGCTTCATAGACACACAAGCCTCCAATACATGTACACCTTGTAATTAGCTATTACATCAAACTTTCGCTCAAATACTTGATACAACTTCTATTATTTGCAAACTGATTGTGATAGGCTGAAAAATACCAGGCCCAAAAGAATCACTAAGAAGCCTGGTTGGCTTAAAGGGTTCAAATAAAAATACTGGAGGTGCAACTAGTAATTCTGTCCTAATACTTTTTATGTTAGGTTGCTTGTAAGGCCCATGGCCCATGTTATGATTCAGCAGCTGAGAACCCTAGCTATTTAAGTGTATTGTCTTTCTCAAAAGAGGCAAGAAATATCTATGCAGTTTTATTGTTTATCTTCTTCCTTGCAATCCTAAATCTAATTTTTCTTAGCTTAGCTTAGTCTATCATTTGGTGCTTTCATTCCCTACTCTATGCCTCCTAAAGCCACACAGCCTTCATCAAAGGACTTGGATGATGCCATCCAAGCCACCCACAACCACATTGACTCACAGCTTGGGCCAATACGAACTCAACTGGAAAACCAGCAACAAATCAATGACAGCAGACATGCATCCCTCACAGCACAACTTTCAGAGGTGCTGAACCAACTATCAACAATGGGGGTCCAAACACACAGATCTGATGGTTCAACTGGAGGATCCACTCAAGGTAACCCAACTTCCCCTACTGCTCCTCCTGGTTATGAGCATATTATTGTTAGCACATCTACAACCCCCACCTATGAACACAGCACCTCCCACCACCCCCACCACCATTGTTCACACAACAAGACCCCAAATACACACACCCACACACCCAGCGCCTCAACCATACCCACAACACCAGATCCCAATATTTCAAGACATGCCAAACTACCCATTTTACGCATACTTTATGCCACAACACGCCCCAAACCCCCCAGGTCCAGTTTTCCCATCTTACCCCTACAATACAACACCCAACCAACAACACCCCTTCCACAACCCACAAACTGCTTTCAGAACCCCTAAACTAGAGCTTTCGATTTTTGAGGGTGCTGAACCATTAGAGTGGTTATTTCAAGCTGAACAATATTTTAGTTTTTACCAAATACCACCAGAAAATCGTTTGTCTATGGTGGCTTTCTACATGAAGGGTGATGCCTTAGCTTGGTATAAATGGATGCATAATAATAATCAATTGTTTGACTGGTTATCCTTTACCAAAGCTCTAGAACTTCGATTTGGCCCATTCACATATGAAAATCATCAAGCTGAGTTGTTCAAACTCCGCCAAAATGGGTCTGTTGCAGAATACTAGGCTCAATTTGAAAAGTTAGGCAACCGTGTTCTGGGCCTTCCCGCAGATGCTATACTAAATTGTTTCATTTCGGGGTTAAATGCTGAGATCCGCAATGAAATTGCTATTCAAAGTCCGGTTTCCATATCCCAACCCACTGGCCTAGCTAAACTCATAGAAACAAAAATTAAAGATGCAAAACCCAAATACCCTAAGCCCATCCAGCACCACCCAAACACCTCACGCCCCACCTTGCAACCACCCGCCCAAACACCCCAAACACACCACCCAAATCTCACAACCCAAAACCCAAGACAGTCACCCAACCCAAATAAACTACCCGTCAAAAAGTTGACTCAAGCTCAAATGCAAGAGCGCCGTGCCCAGGGATTATGTTTCAATTGTGATGAAAAATTCTTTGCGGGCCACAAATGTACCACAAGTCGTTTTTTGCTTTTGCTGGTTGAGGATGACCCAGGAGAAACTGCAGGGTGCGACGAAACACACAACACCTCAGAGGAGGAATATGTGACTATTGATCAAGACAACACATACTTCCAACTATCACCTCAAGCACTCACAGGGCAGTTCTCTCCCCAAACACTCAAATTTCAAGGAAAAATTGGGGGACTGACAGTTATGGTTCTAGTGGATACAGGTAGCACTCACAATATTCTCCAACCAAGAATCGCCAACCACCTAGACCTCCCTACCTCAGCTACCCAACAATTCACAGTCATGGTCGGCAACGGCTCTCACCTACATTGCCAAGGCGTTTGCCACAATGTCCCCATTAATTTACAAAACCATACATTCTGCTTACCATTCTACCTGCTCCCAATAGAGGGTGCTGATGTGGTCCTTGGTATGGAATGGCTCCGCACACTTGGGCCAATCCAGGCGGACTTCTCCATTCCATCAATCACATTCTCACACAATGCCCAGCCCATCACTCTCAAGGGTGACCCTAAATCCAGCCCGACCCAATCAACATACCACCAAATCTGTCACCTAATCCACACTGATGCAATTGCCTCCCTACACCTCCTCAGTTTTGAAACCCTCCCCCACCTACCCAAAGAACCTTCACACCCAAAAGCCACAGTCGAGACTATCTCCCAAACCCTCCCAACTGAAGTCTCTTCAATCCTCCTAGAATACCCTACAGTTTTCCAAGAACCCCATGGACTGCCCCCATCTAGACCCCGTGATCATCACATACCCCTATTGCCCAACACACCTCCCATAAATGTCAAACCCTATAGGTACCCTCACTCTCAAAAGGAGGCAATGACCAACATCATACACGACATGTTAAAAGAGGGGACCATTGTTCCAAGTAACAGCCCCTACTCCTCCCTGGTGTTATTGGTTCGAAAGAAAGATGGCACTTGGCGTTTTTGTGTTGACTACCGGGCCCTAAATGCTGTCACTATTAAAGATAGATTTCCCATCCCAACCATTGATGAGCTCCTAGATGAGTTGGGTTCAGCCACTGTATTCACCAAGATAGACTTACGCTCAGGCTATCATCAGATTCGGGTTGCACCTGAAGATACTCATAAAACTGCTTTCAGAACATTCGATGGACACTACGAATTCCTAGTTATGCCATTTGGACTAACAAACGCTCCCTCAACCTTCCAATCGGCTATGAATGATTTATTGAGGCCTTTCCTCCGACGGTTTGTTTTAGTTTTCTTTGATGACATCTTGATTTACAATAACTGTTTATCTGATCACTTACTTCACTTGCGGCACATATTAGATTTATTACATACACACAATTTTGTTGCAAAATTATCTAAGTGTGTGTTTGCAGTTGATACTGTTCATTACCTAGGCCATGTTATTTCTGTTAAGGGGGTTGCCCCTGATCCTGAAAAAGTGCAAGCTATTCTAGACTGGCCGGAGCCACGTTCACTCACGGCTCTCAGAGGGTTCTTAGGCCTCACCAGATTCTATCGGCGATTTGTCCGCCACTACGCCTCTCTCGCTGTGACACCCCTTTTTTTTCACCCATCGTTTATTCATAATTTATCATAGTTTTTCGCGCCAAAAGAGTGTCGCATTTTTCAACGTAAAACAAAACCTCGTAGTTTTCTCAAAACATGCAGCGGAACTATTCAACATCGTTAAAAACATCAACAACCGACAAAGTGCAAAGTGCACCAATTACTAAAAGATTCAACATCAACCGAAATATAATTAAAAACAGTAATCGACCCTTCCCCAAGTGCTACCTATCAGAGTAGACGACACCAGACAAAAGGAAGACTACAATCTTCACTCGGGCTCACCTATAAAGTAACAACCACAAAAAGGGGTGAGATTCCATACAATATAAGAAGTGTATGAAAGACCACATACAAAGCTCAAGACATCAATTAATCACAGCAAGCAACATCACTCTTAACAGTTAATAACATCTAAGTATACATTAACACGTCACTTCCACAACAACACATCACTTTAACAACACATCACAATGGCCAAACAACTTCATTCAATCAGTCGTGCAATATGAATGCGATATGAGACTCAAGCAATGCACATGCATGTGGTACCAACCTGCGTCACTGGCCAAAGGCCTAATTTTCGTCACTGGCACAAGGGCCTAAAATATCGTCGCTGACCAAAGGCCTAATTTTCTCGTCGCTGGCACAAGGCCTAATGTTCATGGTATGCATGCGACTCAATGATGTATGCACAACAGTCAAACAATCACACATCAACGTCACTGGCCATAGGCCTAAATCACATCACTGGCCGAAGGGCCAAAAACAATAGACAACACTGTAGTCCAATAATCACACATCAACGTCACTGGCCATAGGCCTAAATCACATCACTGGACGAAGGGCCCAAAACAATAGACAACGCTGTAGTCCAACAATCACACATCAACGTCACTGGCCATAGGCCTAAATCACATCACTGGCCGAAGGGCCCAAAACAATAGACAACGCTGTAGTCCAACAATCACACATCAACGTCACTGGCCATAGGCCTAAATCACATCACTTTTCCAAAACATTTAGAGTTGACGACCACTTTTTGAAAAAGACACCGGAGATGCCTCAAGGGCATCCCGAGACACCAAAACAACTCCAGGGAACAATGTTAGAAAAATAGTTCAGAATGCCTTAAAATTAGAGTATCCAGTTAGGCACCTGGATAAGCTTTCCAAAACATTTTGAAACGCCTCAATCGAACTCCCGAGTCAAAAGTTATTTCGAAAACAGTTTAGGAGAAAACTAAGACATCCTGAAAATGGCGCCCAGCGAAGGGGATCCAACCAAATTTTCGCAAAAGTGAACAATTCGCACAGGAGCAGGAATGGAATGACTCAATATGATTAGGCAAGGCATCCAGCAAAGGCACGGACCAAAACACCAAGAGAAACAGAATAGGGCTTGGCGCCCATGGGTAGGGATCCGAAGACAGCAACACAACACAGAATGGCAACATAGCACAAGTGCTGAATTCCTACAGCAGTGCACCTACTTCGGCGAATTAATTAAAATAGCAAACGACATCGGATTTCAACAAAAGACCACTCATCGGAAAGCCCTCTGAGTGTAGTTTCTGCCTATGACTTTTATTTTTCAAAATAAGTATCCAGTTGGTACAGTTTTTCAAAACACTACACTGTGGTACCAAAATCGGACAGAACTCTCTACCCAGCTTGCAACCAAATTTTCTTTCTCATTTCTCAATGAAATTTCGTGAAACCAGTGCCTATTTCGTAGAGAATTAAGTCTTCTTTCCAATGAAATAAGAATCGTTCAAAACGGAGTTCGATTGAGAACACAAAACCTACAAAACCGGACCTACTCACAATTTGATTCCAGAAATTTGACCTAACTTCGGTGACTCATAACTTGAGCTACACAACTCCAAATTGAGCGAAACCAGTGCCAAAACGACCGGCTTTAAGTCTATTTTCGAAAACAATCAGCCACATAATTTTTGGATCAACCGAACAGTACCAGTTTTAGGAGGACCGAAACAGTGTCCAGAAATGCACAAAGACCATAAACAAGTAGAACTCATCACGATCAATTCCCAAACAACAATTTCAACACCACATACTTATGCATTTGCTCAAACACTTGACATGCAAAATCATAAATTCTCATCAACAAATCATCATATGGCAACAATTATTATTATGAGCATAACAACATGTCATTTAGGCATAGGAATGTGAGGAAATCAAGCATACATCAAATTACTCAACAAGGCACACAATCATAGGGCATGCGATTTTTCAAGACAACAATATGGTGATCAAGACACCCTAAAACCCCACATGTAGATCCCTCATAAACCCTTATATTGAATTAAATCCCACCCTTACCTTATATTAGGAGAGCACCACTTCCCTTGAGAAAGTCACCTACAGGACCTCAGCAACACGGCTTCCTTCTCCTCCTTGAAATTTGCGAATCTTCCTCTCCTTCTCCTCTCCCTTGTGCGCCGTTTTCTTTCTCTCTTCTCTTCTCTCTATTTCGCAAGCTCCCTTTTCTTTTCCTCTCACTCTAATTCGCATATCCACTAATCCCTAGCCTAGGCGCTTCTCCTATGCGCCTAACTAGCGGGCTTGGATCATGGGCTTCTTCCAACTTAAGCCCGATCACTAACGCCATTACCTAAAATCCAATTTACACACCTCTCAATCCATCGTTAATATAATTATACTAACTAAAATAAATAAAATAAATAATTGAATACCTAAGTAATTTAATTTAATAAATACTTAATTATTTTGGGGCGTTACACTCGCCGCTCCTCTCACTGAATTGTTACGTTCCACTAATTTTAGTTGGAGTACATCAGCCAGCATGGCATTTACAGAATTGAAAAATAAAATTACACAAGTGTTGACTCTCAATCATATGATGTAAGTTAGGCATTTTTAGGACCAATTGTGCAGGTTTTTCATTGTATCGCAGTCATTATCTGGGATTTAGTCTAGTTTTAGATAATTGTAGTAGGAAGTTCATTTGTAAGTAATTCCTTCACTTTTGGAGCTAAATTGGACATTGAAGACCTCTAATTGGTTGTGGCATCATTCGGCGAACCAGACACTTGCCCGGAAATGCAGCAAAATGGAGGGATTTGATTTCTGTTCAATATCGCGTCGCGACCAGGAGGGTTCGCGACGCGATCTGGAGGAATTTTGCAAGCCAGAACTTTCTGTTTTTTTTCGCGTCGCGACCAGGAGGGTTCGCGACGCGACCTGGAGCAGTTTTGCGAGGCCTGAAGCTTCTGTCTTTTGTCGCGACGCGACGGACACGGGCCGCGTCGCGATGGTGCGTGAAAATTAGGGTTTTTAAAGCAGTTTCAGCAATTTTTGGAAGGGACTTCGTCTTGGGATCTGAGCCACACTTTGGAGCAGCAGCTGGGGGCGTTTTTGGGAGCTTCTAATCACTTGGGAACAAGGTTTTGAAGACTTCTCATGGATTCCTCTATGTGTAACTTCTCCTTATTTCTATCTTCTCTTTCCTTGATGTTGTCCATGTAGTTTGTTTTGATTAGGGAGAGATGACTCTCCCCAAACCTATCTATTGATTACTTTGTTATGGTTGATTAAGTTGTTTGGTTAATTTATCATAAGTCTATGCCTCTTTGTGTAATGCTTTACTTCTACATATGCTAGTTGTAATGAATTAGGGTTTGTGATCACATAGGGATATGGGTTACATTCTTGATATGGGGTAGTAGATCACATACTTGTGATCGCCATAGGAATATGGGATTGGATATGTGAATTCTCTATTTCTGGCGTTTATTGCTTTACCTGTTGGCATGAATCATCTAAGGGATTAGGGTTTCTCAATTAGGTAAAAGGGGTTTTGAGGCAAGGGATTGTCCTTAACCTAATTTTGTGAATTGAATCTGGTAATTTAAACAACCAATTTGAGATTAACTGAAGGATCATAGGATAGGTGAGGGGAGAAGATTCGACCCCTAATCGCTTTTATTTTATTGTTTACAGACGTTTGCTTTGTTTTACCGTTACTTCACTTTCGTCCAACTATTACGTCTAAGGATTAATTTACTTGCCTATTGATAATAAAACACAATCCCTGTGGAATCGCCGGTTACTTACCGTATTTTATTACTTGCGACGACATTTGGTACACTTGCCAAAGTCCTAACAACAAGTCCCTGTGTTGGTCCTTCCATATTTCTCCAAGGTCTTCGTGGTAGAAACTGATGCTTCCGCCATCGCGCTTGGTGCTGTGTTATCCCAAGATGGACATCCCCTGGCTTTCTTCAGCAAAAAAATGTGTCCACGAATGCAGGCAGCTTCTGTTTATGTCCGTGAAATGTATGCAGTCACTGAGGCAGTAAAGAAATGGCGTCAATATCTTATAGGGAGACATT